>JAGDYQ010000068.1:4201062-4513562 GCA_021962125.1 Bulinus truncatus | reverse complement strand
AAGTTTTTTTTTTAAGCAGTACCAGTATGACAATCTTATACTAATTTTCCAGTAATACTACTTGATATTCATGCCTTAATTTGCATGTTAAGTCAAAGCATTCCTTTTTTTTGTCGGTACCCAATTAACAATTACCCAAAAGTCTTTGTTAACGACTATCCTTCGTTAATGACGACTATACCCCCTAAAGAGATAACTTAAAATGGTTCTTTCATATGTCATTGCAAATATCTTAGTCTTAGTGTGAAACTGACAAAATGGATATTTTGGTAATTGTTAACGACAGTCCGCCCACGAGATAATTTGTTCTTTTATTATCTTAATGCAAAGCTTAAACATAGCTTAATGTGAATAGAAATGGGCAGAAAAATTACTCGCAGATGGACTGTCACTAACAATTAGAGATTAGTCAATTACCAATAATTATTTTTTTTACCTTTATTTGTTAGCTGAAAAGTTTATCTTTTTATGTAGAGCTTTATTATCATAGAATAGAATGTCTTTTAAGCAGTTACAAAAAAATTGTTAGTATTTTAAATTATTTTCTATAGTATCTGTATAACAATCACTAAGTCTAAGTATTAGTTAATTTACTGAGTATAAATTAGCATACTTTCAAACTTATAAGTTTTATCTTTTAAGTTATATCCTTATTAATATTTTATATGGACAACAGAGCCATTAATCTTTATGAACTGTAAACATTACCATGAAGAGGATTTCATTGACAGTGCATGTAATTAAATTATACTAATTAATCTAACTGATAACTGAATAAACCAGAAAGTTACCTATATATTATATATATTCAATATTGCCACTGATTTATTAGCTTGCTTGAATCATGAATCTGGAGAATTATGACTCAACATTACTATAATAGGATGCATTCAAATTTATCAAAAATTAAATTTGTATATGTGTACTGCTATTCTATTTGAAATCTAGCAATCAGTAAGAGATGAACTTGGGATGTAAAAAAAAAAAGTTCCCTTCTATGTAGTCTATGTACAAGTGTCATTGTGAGATCATTAGCAGCCCCGTAGCGTGAAAATTCTACAGCAGGGGCCAGGCAATAGCAGGGGGACCAGGTAATACATTTTACTAAGTAGAAAAAATAAGAAGAGGGGGCCAGACAAAACGCAGGAGGGACCGGCCTTTGGGGCAGATGAAGTGTAGAATTCATCTGTTTCTATAACCTCGGCATATGAAGGGATTGTGTGGTTAGCACAACGCCCAGCCGCCTTTACTTCCCCAACTTAAAGTCAGGTACCCATTTAAAGCTGGGTGGACTTGTGGGACGACTTTGCACCAAATTTTACCTGGAAAAATTCCATGGGCCTCACCAGGGATCGAACCCAGGACTCTCAGGTCGACAGTCGAGTATCTACACCACTCGGCCATCCGTCCCACTTAACTTGGGATGTAGTTTAACTTTAAAACTAGTCTCAATACTACTGTAACTATTTACCATTTGAAGTGAACATTATTAATGTTCAAATTTTTTTTTTTTTTTTTAACTTTCTTTGGAAGGATTTTGAAAAATAAAATTATTGTAAGACTAAGACTGCAGTAATGATCTAAGCTATTCCATTATGTAATTATTTATTTTAATCATGTATTGATTGGAATCTATTTTTATTTCAGTTACCCATCAATGATGGAGATGAAAATAAACTTAATAAAATGGAACAAGTCTACAGACGGTGCTTTGAATGATGACAATATGAGAAGAAAACTAAAGTCTCTGGGCTATCAGAGTACTATGTATATTTTTCCTCCTGGTACAGATTTCCCTGATCACACCCATAGCATGACCAAGTTGGATGCCATCACATCTGGAAAATTTTTTCTGTCCATGCATGGGCAAAACGTTATCATGGAGCCAGGCGATATTATCGAAGTGCCCAAAAATGTTGTGCACAACGCTCACGTGGTTGGATCTGAAGATGTCACATTTTTTGATTCTGTGAAGTCATAAACTATTTCTAATGAAGACAAAAACTATCCTTAATGAGAAAATTAATAGTTTCATTTATTTATTCAAGACTATTGAGTAATGATACTATTACTATATAATTAACTTTCAAATAATTTACATAAATATTTAATGTGTTATTTTTTGTGCAATAAAAAAAAATGTAGAATTATTTTTTTTAATTTTTTTTGAATATTTTGTTTTTACACTGAATGAAATTAATAATCTTTTAATGTTTTATTTTCAGTTAAAATAAAAACATGGTATAAAACACTCTTTTACTCTTTGACCATTTGCTGGATACATAATTAGCTTTGAATATTGTTTATCTATAAATAACTACATATCTGAATCATATATAGTCTAATGGATTTGTTACCAGTCAACTGAAGCTAAACATTATGCAGTTTAGTAATAAAGTACCAGCAATACTAATCTATTTACAGTTCACTGATGTTTATATATTAGCATTTCAAAAAAGTTTATTGTATTTTTTCACAGCAATGGTCAACAGGCCTTAGTCCCAATTGATAATAATTACCAACAAATACAATGTTGATGATAAAGTAACAATGAACATATCAAAAGTTAATATGTTTGTTACTCAAACATTGATGTGCACTGGTGCATATTAAATTACTACAATTTTTTTTAATGACTGTTTTCTTATTAGTTTAAACAAATTCTGATTCTTATCAAACCCCATACAATATATACACACACACAAGAATAATTAGGTTGAAACTTTTGTTTGTTTGTAAATTCTTATAAACTCTTAAGAGTTGAATACAACAGTTGATGAAAGATTGTCATTCTGTTTATTGTTTCTCTTTCTTCATCTGCTCATTGTGTAATGGGCTGTGTATTTGTAATCTCACTAATTAGTTGCTCCATTTGAGGCCAGTGTGCTGTTGGGTCAGTCTGTGCTAAGAAATCCCCCAGGCGAATTAAGCAGCACCGGCAGGCTCATGGGCCATCACTGAAACAGTCCCACCTACTGTGCACAAAATGGGAGAGAAATATAAAATGTAGGCCTTTTTTTTTGTGCTGCATCATCAGGACCCCCCACTCCCTTCTTGTACGGGACTCAGGCAAGTCCCACAATGAGACGAAATTAAGATAGAATTTCAGGAGACTTGATTTAAGTCCCCTGTTATGCTTCGCCATTACAAACTCAGCCATGGCGGTGAAGGGGTGGGCCAGGGCGCCCGGGTCGGACTCTTAAGATGCCACCCCAAGAAAATATTTAAGTGGCGATAAAAGCCTCCCCTTTTTTGGTGGGATATTAAGTGCATCCCTGATTGTCAGTACCTACTACTCCCCCCCCCCTCCCCCAATGGGTTGGATCCGCTCACCAGATGGTTACATATTCTATAAGCAGATCAAGGTAATTGGTAAACTGCAACACACCGATCTGGGACAAGATGGCCGAAACTGTGCTCACAGCCTCACCCACTCCCCGCTAGAGGTCAGGTGTGAAATGTCATAGGTTAAGAATTTTTTTGTTTTTAAAAAGGGTGTGCGTCTGTTTAACTCTCCCCCCTACCCCCAATATATCCTTGTGTATCGCAACATCCCAAGCGATAGAGCCAATGTCTATTTTTGAAATACTTTATTGTCTCATTCACTCTCTTTATATATACCTAGGGCCCAAACGAATGTAAGGAAGTCTATACCTAGGGCCCAAACAAATGTAAGGAAGTCTATACCTAAGACCCAAACAAATGTTAGGAAGTCTATACCTAGGGCCAAAACAAATGTAAGGAAGTTTATACGTAGGGCCCAAACAAATGTAAGGAAGTCTATACCTAGGGCACAAACAAATGTAAGGAAGTCTATACCTAGGGCCCAAACAAATGTAAGGAAGTCTATACCTAAGGAGGTGCGGGGAGACACCTAAATGAAAAATTCTACATTTCATAGCAGAAAGAGGTCGTTCTAGTAAGGTTTTAGTTAAAAATATGAGCAGTAGCACAGGGTGCCATCATGCACAGCAGTAGCACAGCGTATCACCACGCGTAGTAGCAGCAGAGGGGTCCACCATGCAGGGCAGTAGCAAAGGGTGCTACCACGCATGACATTAAAACAGGGTGTCACCATGCAGACCGTCAGGAGCTTACGTATATGAATACAATTCAAAGCTGCTCGGATCTATCTGGAGTTATTTAAAAAAGCGCTAAAAAAATTGATGCATGTAGTCACATGGTTTCAAGAAACTTGAGACGTACTTTACAAACGCAGTTTAAAGAAAGTAAAATTTTACATGTATTGTGTAATTAGTTTTTTTTTTATCTTCAGTCATTAAAACTCATTCCCTTTTGGACTAATTGGACATATTTCACAAATATATTTACAATTATAGGCCATTTCTCGAGCAGGAAAATTCGACATATTTTCCATTGTCCATGGTGGAAGTCTTGAGGGTGGTCAGACCCTGAATTTTCCGCACCGGGTTACAGCAACCGTACTGACGCCACAGCCTGGGGGCCCAAACAAATGTAAGCAAGTCTATAACCTAGCCCTCCCCCCCCCCCCCAAATAAAACTCAGAACGGAAAACCGCAGTGTATACCCACGCACTAGACCAGATAGTGTTGTTTTAGTCCCAGGTCATATTTTAGTTTCAGTTTTTATTTCGTTTTTTCTGTAATAATTTCAGTTTTCGTCTAGTTTTAGTCTTGCTGCTAATTTTAGTTTTAGTTTTAGTTCTCGTTGACGAAAAGTCAACATTTTCGTTAACGAAGGTTTTAGTTTTAGTTTTCGTGAACGAAAGCAACACTAAATTTTAGTTTCAGTTTTTATTTCGTTTTTTCTGTAATAATTTCAGTTTTCGTCTAGTTTTAGTCTTGCTGTTAATTTTAGTTTTAGTTTTCGTCAACGAAAACAACACTAAGACCAGACTTGGTCGAATTATGGCCCGAAGGGGGAGGGGAGAGAGACAGAGAGAGAGAGAGAGAGAGAGAGAGAAGAGGCCAAGTTGTGCTGGTTTATCAAGCCCGCGCGTTGCTCCTCTCCACTCGTTCACCTTTAATTTACATTACTTCATATAATCAATCCATCCTTCTGTCAAATTTAATAGCCCCAGGTGGCCTTCGGTTCAAAAAGTTTGCCCTCACCGCCACAGAGAAGACTCTATGTAATATAGCGGTTGAAAATCAAAAAAGAATCCCCATACTCTGATAAAAGAGAGCCGATTTTTTTCAGGACCTAAACCAGCCAAAGGCAAACAATGGCCAGCGGGCTAATTCTGGCACAGCGGGCTAATTCTGGCACAGCGGGCTAATTCTGGCCAGCGGGCTAACTGTGGCCCGCTGAATTATTTAATTCTGCCCACCACCCGTTTCAGAGTGCAGACTTTTATGCTATGACGTTTTCATAGAAGCTAGTTTGCTATTCTATTAAATTGTTCTTGGTCAATTTTTTCAAACCCAATATGGCCAGCGACTCAAACGTCTACCCACCCTTGACCTAAAGCTGTATCCTTATTAGCCAATGGGTTAATATCCCCCCTGTATTAATGTATTATTTATTAGTTTTAAAAGAAACGCTGTATGCGAGTTTCACTTAACTGGCAGACCCGCACTGCTCAAATTCAGACCCGCACTGCTCAAATTCAGACCCGCATAAAGTAAAAAAAAACAACTTTCCAAGGCTCCCTGGCTAAGATTAACGAACATTTGAGGGGGGGGGGAGAGAGATCAGAGGGCTGCTTAGCAGGCCCGTAGCCAGGTCAAAGTCAGCAGGGGGACACCAATACCCAGCAAGGGGGGCATCTTTACTTTTTCTTCTTTTTTAAGCGGGGGGGGGGCACTCCACACCTAGCGTGGTGGGGGCACGGTCCCCCAGTGCCCCCCCCCCCCTTGGCTACGGGGCTGCAGCTTAGGAACACAAGATTATTAAGAAGCGACATTGACAGCATATTTTCAATATGGCTCCTAAATGTAGTAGTTCACACAGTGATGGCAGAAATAAGAATTAAGGTACAAATTGTGTGTGTGGGGGGGGGGACACAACATTCACATACTGAAGTTAGTATGTGATTTTTTTTTTTCTTTTCTATTTTTTTTTTTTCTTTTCTCTTTTTGAACCCAAGAGGAAAATATTCTTAGTCTATTTTTGTAGATATACGCTTAATTATTTTCAGGTTTTTGTGTCGCCTTACTGACGCCTTTAGAATGTTGAATCTGATAGTAGGCTTACTACTATAAAACGTAGTCGGAATCGGGGAATGGTATCGAATGTGGTCAAATTACGGTATCGTCCCGAAACTAATATAAGAATTCACTCCCGTTATACAAAGTCCAGACATAATCTACACCTACATTGAAGCTGTAAAAAAAACACAACTTGGTGTGACTTTTTTTTAAACATTTCGCGATCGTTCACATCGTGTTCAAGAAAGTATCTTGTCTCAACATGTTCAAATCTGTCTTGCTCATCTCACTGGTGGCTGTGCTAGTGGTGTACAGTAGACTGCCGTTGACTTCTGCACAGGTATGTTGGGTTTGGCCTGGTGGGCCTGGCCTCTTTGGGGGCCCCTGCAATTTGGCATTCGACATCATGACATGCGATTATATACTTAATATTTAATGTAAAAAAAAACATTTTTGGGGGCCCGGCTCAAGTTGGGACTCGGGGGGACTTTCGAACTCGGACTACCCCCTACCCACACACATAAACGACACAAACACATACACATAAAAACATACATTATTTTTGATGCGATAGCCGTTGACCTCTGGTAGGTTGAGCCAATAGACGAACTAAATAGGAGATAGTTGTACGTGTAGCCGCCTAACGAGAGAACAAACAGTATGACAGGAGCGTGCGGTACATTTTCACAGTATGATGCGACTCATGGACATCTCCGAAATACCGCCCACTAAGATGATTTTTTTTTCGGTCTTAGATTTTGCGCCCATTACCGGCACCCCCATTCAGAGCCGGCCTTAGATATTTGGCGGCCCTAGGCAAAAGTAAAAATGGCGGCCCCTCTTCATATTAATTTTATATAGTAATCATGAACAGCAAAGTTGGACTAGATAGTGACAATTTTTTATTAATAATAATTAATTAATAGACGAAAGAATATAGTGTTCAGAATTATGAAATTTAATAGTTAGGTTTATTTACAGGACAATTTTTCTACACTTAATGCTTGCAAATTCGTCAATTAAACAAACTTGCATAATTCAACGATGATGTTATATCATTCTCAATGGAAATCAGGGCAATGTCTACCAGCCTATCTTGCGTCATTGTGGAGCGCAAATAAGTTTTAATTAACTTTAATTTTGAAAAACTGCGTCCTGCTGATGCAACAGTAACAGGTATTGTTAACAAAATGCGTAAAGCATTTGTAACATTTGGAAATACCTCATTTAATCGGTGTGCATTAATATACTTAAACACGTCATGTGGAGATGTACCTTCAGGTATGGCAAAAGTTAACGTTTTTAGTTCAGTAAATAAATTGAGTTTCTCGATGTCACTATCGATTTCCGTGATTGGTAAATGCACAGAGGCAGAATACTTCATGTAAGTTTTTGCATTGTTTTTTTAGCATTGCGTCGTCACGATTTTTCAAGTCTGAAATTTTAAAGAGGAATCCAAAATTATTGTTAAACTGGGTTAAATGTTCAAATCGTTCATTAAAAAACATTATAGCTTGATCCATCAACACGTTGAAGAAACCTATCCGATAGTTTTCTCTTGGATCTTACACTGATTCATCTTCAGCAGATTCATATAAAAACTGTTTTTTAACACTTTTTCGTCTCAAAGAAGTAACAATTGCTGAAAAACCCAATTCGTCATCACTCATTTCCAGCTCTTCTGCTAATGTCTTTGCTGCAATTTCCGATGCCTGGAAGCCATTTTCTTTAAACGAAATAAGAAACTCACGCAACTTTTGTAGTAGCTCAAAATTTAAATCCAATTCTATGTTATCACGCCGCATCGTCTTACTTAGCAAATTTATTTTATTTAGCATTTCATACCAAACTGACAATGTTACAAGGAACGTGAAGTTTTTTAATTCTTTTGCTAGAGAATTAGATTCTGTTCTGCATTTTGGATCATTAGCTTTTCTGAGACCTCAACCAATACGTCATATATATATCACCAATTTGATAGCGAATGGCTTTTACACTGCTCACTTTACAATCCCATCTAGTGTCGGACAATGGTTTCACTGTAAGATTTTTGACATGTTTTTTTAGGATTTGCCATCTTTGAACTGATGCAGAAAATAAAACATAAATTTGCTGATCAATACCAAAAAATATTTAGCAACTACAGAGGATTTAGCCATATCTCCAAGAAGCAAGTTCAAACTGTGACAGCCGCATGGCACAAACAATGCTCGTTTGTTTATTTGCAAAATTCTGGATTGAACCCCTTTATTACAACCCGCATGTTTGCGCCATTATCGTATCCTTGTCCACGGCAGTTTGCGATTGACTAACCCAGTTCATCAAGTTTTTGTAAAAATGCATTAACAAGTCCGATTCCAGTGCTTTTTTCGGTTGGTATAAAACCTACAAATCGCTCCACAATATTCGCAGTTTGTTCGTTTATTTCAACATACCGAATGATTAATGTCATTTGCTCTTGGTGGCTAATATCCGGTGTACAATCTAACATGACAGAATAATACTTTGATTCAATAATGCTGGCTACAATTTTCTTAAAAATTCTCTGGCTGATCAAATGCAGAAATTAATTTTGCATGGTTTTACCTAAATAGTGATCATGAATTTCATTATTGTTTATTCTGCGAAGATGTTCTTGCAAAACGGGATCAAATTTAGTTAACGGCTCTACCAATCCCAAAAAATTTCCATTGTTAGCACAATTCAAATTTTCATTTGTTCCTCGAAATGCAAGATTATTTTTAGCCAAATATTGGATAATAGCTAACAGCCTTTCAAGTACACCACGCCAATGCATTTTTTCTGCATTCATTAATCTAATAGTTTCTTCATCAATCGTTATATTTAAATTCAATCTATTCTCCATTTCGATCCAGTTTATCTGCGCGGTGATGTAGTTACATGATGTTTCATGAAGGCTGACAACTGCAAGAAAATTTTTCCAGTTATTATAACCGTCAGAGGAAAATGAGTTAGAAGCGTTAGTAAACTAGCCAACGTCTGTCAAGTGGTTCCTGATTGCAGAGTTTCCTTTTGTAGTATGCTGTTAAAAATCGTCTCCCATCTGTTTCTGGAAAATTAAAATTTTCAATATGTATTGGACCCCGCTTAACAACAAAAACACGCTGCTGATTGTTGAGAGATGATGGCCAACAACTAATGTCAGTCCAGTCGACTGCGTTGTCTGGATTCGTTATCTCAAGCTCTGAGACCATTATTTTTTTGGATACATCTTTTACGTCTATTTCTGTTTGATTTTGATCTTTTCGTTTTTCCGATGTTGTTTCTTCTGTTTTGTCGGCAATGCTATCTTTTTTCAATACGTCATGATATGCTATAGCTATATGTTCTTGCTCATTGTCTTCGACTTCGGACGCTTCACAAAGTAACTCGGAGGAGGACTCCAGAACAACGTCTGTATTTTTATCCTTCATCTTCAAGTGTTTATAAATAGCACCCTCTTGTGATTTCAATAGTTCCATTTCGACTATTTTTCGTTTTCGTTTTTGTGCTCCGGAATCCGATTTAGTACCCTTCATGGCTGAAATTTTTAATTTTAAAAAGATTAAAAGCAAATTGTCAGTGTTGTGCTTTTAAAAAACATTAGCTTGTGAAAAGAGGACTTCCAAAAGGTTTAATAACAATGATATTTTTGTAATCGTTAGTTTGCGCAAGCTATTGAACGAAAATAAAATAAAAATCGTGTTTTTAAATTTTTAAAACATTGTAAATAATTTGTGATCTTTTAAATTTTTTCAATAATTTTTACAAAATTGGCGGCCCCTTTGAATTTGGCGGCCCTGGGCAAATGCCCAGTATGCCTAGTGCTAAGGCCGGCCCTGCCCCCATTCCCATACGGTGCCGTCCCGGAAGCGGGCAGGTCGGGCCGCCTTTTCATATCACCGCAGGGCCCTGCGGTATAAATAAAAAAGGTGGGGAAAAAATAAAACTAAAAAAAACAAAAAAATAAAGTCAAAACTATTCAGTTCTTAATCAAAACCAGTGAAACCTTTTTTTTAAACCAATCTTAAGTTTTATTTCAATCAATCTAGGTTTTTTTTAATCAATCTAGGTATGTTTTTTTTTTAATGAAAGCCACTTAAACATATTGAAACAAAAGTATGTAGTATACCCAATATTTTATTTTGTAAAAAAATGATTCAATTCGATTTGAATTTTACACATGGGGATCAGGGCCGGATCTAGACTTGATAAGGCCCTAAGCTGTTTGAGATATGGGGCCCTTTATAAGTCCAGATAATATATGTCAGTGAAGTATAAATGGCAAATTTCTCACTCGGACAAAAATTTTGGGGGCTCCAAAGAAAGTGGGGGGGGGGGGCTAAGCTATAGCTTATATAGCTTATACATAAATCCTGCGTTGATGAGAATCAGATTTAATTAGAATCGTTATATGGCAACGAACAGGTACATGGGTGGCTAACTACAGGTACATGGGTGGCTAACTACAGGTACATGGGTGGCTAACTACAGGTACAGGGGTGGCTGACTACAGGTACAGGGGTGGCTGACTACAGGTACAGGGGTGACTGACTACAGGTACAGAGGTGGCTAGCTACAGGTACAGGGGTGGCTAACTACAGGTACATGGGTGGCTGACTACAGGTACAGGGGTGGCTGACTACAGGTACATGGGGTGGCTGACTACAGGTACAGGGGTGGCTAACTACAGGTACATGGGTTGCTGACTACAGGTACATGGGTGGCTGACTACAGGTACAGGGGTGGCTAGCTACAGGTACAGGGGTGGCTAACTACAGGTACATGGGTGGCTGACTACAGGTACATGGGTGGCTGACTACAGGTACATTGGGTGGCTGACTACAGGTACAGTGGTGGTTGACTACAGGTACAGGGGTGGCTACTACAGGTACAGGGGTGGCTGACTACAGGTACAGGGGTGGATAACTACAGGTACAGGGGTGGCTACTACAGGTACAGGGGTGGCTGACTACAGGTACAGGGGTGGATAACTATGTCTCTTCGATCCAAAATTTAGAATAAAACTTCGCCACTGAGTACGAATCTAACCTTTCTATCCACTGGTCACATTTTGCTTTTAAATTTGACAGAATGGCCGGTCCAAAAAATGGATATATGGAATCAGGGCCGGTCCTACGAATTGCGGGGGTCTAGTTTAACGGATTCTAGCGAGGCCCCTCTTCTAATTTTTTTTTGTAGAAGCCTGTGACAAGAGCCATGACTGATAGTGAAATGCTAAATGTAATTTTCTTGGCCCCTGCCAGGCGCGGGCCTTTTTTTTTAAACAATCGGTATAATCGGCCTAAGGCCTGGCCCTGGACAGAGTGTCTGTAAGAGATAATATAATTTAAATGTTAAAGTCATTGAATACGAATGAGCGCGTGGAAGCAGAGAGCAGGTCGGACCAAACAGCCTGAAAGGGCCCGGCGTGGCCCGGGTGACGTAGTCTCCCCCCCCCACCTCATGGCTTCTTAAACCGTTCTAGCCACATCAATAGTTGGACAACGTTTATACAGTAGCAGTCTCTCTTTGGGGAGGGGGGAAGGGAGGAGGGGGTGGGGCGGTTAGTAGCCCCCCCCCCCCCACAATGGAAACTATTTGATACGGTATGTTGCCGGCTATTATGGCTCTCGGCCCATACAATGACATTCGCCCCAGGGCCCGATCAATGGCACGTGCTGCTATAGCCTTCTCTGGTTTAGTTTGACCTTTGTCCTCAATACATTTAAAAAAAAAAGAAATTCAGACCTCCGACAGCTGTTTTTTTTTATTATTTTATTAATTTTTATAACTGAACTTATTTATTTATTTATTTTGTTATTGTTCTTTCTCTAGGGAGCACCGGGACCAAATGATAATGGTGGTAACAATGATAATGGTGGTAATGGTGGTAACCTTGGTAACGGTGGAAACGGTGGTAAAGGGTCTAGCTCTAGTGAATCCGACGATTCCGATGGCAACAATGGTAATGGTGGTAACAATGGTAACGGTGGTAATGGTGGTAACAATGGTAACGGTGGTAATGGTGGTAACAATGGTAACGGTGGTAACGGTGGTAACGGTGGTAAAGGGTCTGAGTCCAACGATTCAGATGACAAGCGAAAAAGAAATGAAGACAGCAATGAGGTGGACGATGGTGATGTCGAAACTTCCGGTGACGTGACAGACAGGGTTACTGTGGCCCTCCTGGAGCAAAGGACGGCAACTCGTGTGGAGAAAAAATATTAGAATATAACCAGAAGAGAGGATATTTTAAAAAAAAAGAAAAAGTTATCCCGCTTTATTTTCTGAAAAAATAATTAAAATAATTGTTTTAAAAAAAATGTGTTATTATTATTATTTTTTTTTTTTAGATTCAGTGTGCAGTTTTGTTTTTATTTTATCGTGTGAGAGTTTAAGTTACATTTTACTTTGACTCAATGGGTAATGGTCAAAAAGTTGGTTATGTCTACATTATTGTCAACTTCTCAGAAGGGTCAAAGAAATTGAGCTTTTGACATATATGATGTCTACATACTGTCCACTGGAAGTTAAATATCTCATAACATTGTAATATAAATAGAGTAAATATATTTATTACACATGCACTGATATCTGCAGATTAAAAAATAATTATACAGATAGTTATGTTCAGACATTGGTGTACAGATATTGGTGTACAGATATTGGTGTACAGACATTGGTGTACAGATATTGGTGTACAGATATTGGTGTACAGATATTGGTGTACAGACATTGATGTACAGATATTGGTGTACAGACATTGATGTACAGACATTGATGTACAGATATTGGTGTACAGATATTGATGTACAGACATTGATGTACAGACATTGGTGTAAGATATTGATGTACAGACATTGATGTACAGATATTGGTGTAAGACATTGATGTACAGACATTGATGTACAGATATTGGTGTAAGATATTGATGTACAGACATTGATGTACAGATATTGGTGTACAGACATTGATGTACAGACATTGATGTACAGACATTGGTGTAAGATATTGATGTACAGACATTAATGTACAGATATTGGTGTACAGACATTGATGTACAGACATTGATGTACAGACATTGGTGTAAGATATTGATGTACATCAATAAGATGGCCTTAAATATCTGCACAGAGTGTCAGGCATCTGTCAAGCTTAAACACACTGTTACCTCAGAATACGAACTTAAAAAAAACACAATACCTCAGAATACGAACTTAACCCACAATGGGTACCTCAGAATACGAACTTAAAATTTGTATTTGGCGTAGGAAGGGTACTGTGGGCTTTTGGGGGGCTCGCACATGGGCGTTGAACTAGGAAGAGGGACCGCAAGAACGCTGTTAAATGTTTTTTTTCTGTCTTTGTCCAATTTAGATGAGTGTGCAAGAAATGTAATTCGCACCGGGGCCAGCTACGGGATCTGTTAATTTGAATTTAAAATCATTTCAATTTCAAAGCATATTCATATTTTAAGGTATTTTAATATAATTAGTTATTTTTCCATGTTGGTCAAATTTTGAAATAATGTGGGCGGCATAATTTGAGCCAGCCCGGGTGGTGCACAAACTATTTACACAAACTGTTACTGTGATTGTCGAGGGAAGAGTGCCTTTTTTTTTTTTTAGATATCTCGCATCAGGCTCAATACCGTCTTAATCCGGCCTTGTTTTATGTCTCCTTAAAAAAAAAGACCTCTCAGGTACAGGGCAGGCCTAAGGCCGATTTGATCGATTGCTCCAAATTGGGCCCCGCGCCTGGCAGGGGCCCCACAATTTAGATTTTTATTAATAGTAATGGTTGTTATTGTAAAAATAAAATTAGAAGAGGGGGGCCTCGCAAGCATCCATTAAATTGGGCCCCGCAATTCGTAAGGCCGGCCCTGTCAGGTAGGGTAGAGTCGGGTAGACAATGAGCCCCTCTGGCACATAGCAGGTCACGGGCGGTAATCCAAAATAATTCATCCCTTCTTGGAGTTGTTACATCGGAGTCATGGATTACGGCCCATGCAATGCGTCTCTATCACCCATTTCAATCATAGGATAATGGTGGAAAGGAAAGGGGGGGGGGGGTTGGGGTTACACAATAAAAAAGGTCCCACTCGATATCGTAATTGATATAAGACAAATATCGCTTAACTGCGCAAGGCCTGTCGATGCCGATACCAGAATGACCTCGAGAGGCCTGGCAGCGCAAGATTTTAAGCTGGCGGGTAATAATCCTGTGTTCCAAATTTGACCTATTACTGAAATGGGCTTGATGCTGCAGCCCACCTTACCCCCCCCCCCCCGACTAGGGTTCACGACCTCTGCTCCACAAACTCTTTGAATTCGAATTATCACTGGTGTATCCGATACCTCGTTTTTTTAATACACCAGGTGTGGGTACGATACTGATTTAGTTTTCAATAGAAGTGTGTTTCCATCTTGTTGCAGTTACAATTTGGTATAGCTTAGGTCTTCCTACTGTTAAAACTACGTATGGACTGCTGCCAAAATCATGACGTTCCTGCCCCCTGCCCCGTCCCCTTCAATTTTCGCATCATTATTGGCATGTAAGCAAATTAGTGATCTGGGAGGTGCGGGCCGGTATGCTACGAGAACAACTCGCTGTAATGGATTGTAATTGACCGATCTACACATATCCATGTATACCAGAGGTGGTGGTATACCACGAGAACAGCTCGCTGTAATGGATTATAATTGACCGATTTACACATATCCATGTATACCAGGGGTGGGACAGATAAGGGCCGTTTTCATTCTGGTGTCTGGTGGAGCGAGACAAAACAGACTCCACCATAGGGTCAATTTACCCAGATCACGTGATCAAAAGTAATTGAATAAGAGAAAGTAATGGCTCATTGGTATCATCATCACATGACTTATTGAAGAGCCGCACGCTACTCTCAGAGCCGCATTGATCAACCATCACTATGCACTAATGGAGCATTGTCGGACCATGGGTAAAGACGGTAGTTGATCCCTGTTATACAGATTGTGCTGATGGTAGTTGATCCCTGTTATACAGATTGTGCTGGCGGTAGTTGATCCCTGTTATACAGATTGTGCTGGCGGTAGTTGATCCCTGTTATACAGATTGTGCTGGCGGTAGTTGATCCCTGTTATACAGATTGTGCTGGCGGTAGTTGATCCCTGTTATACAGATTGTGCTGGTGGTAGTTGATCCCTGTTATACAGATTGTGCTGGCGGTAGTTGATCCCTGTTATACAGATTGTGCTGGCGGTAGTTGATCCCTGTTATACAGATTGTGCTGGCGGTAGTTGATCCCTGTTATACAGATTGTGCTGGCGGTAGTTGATCCCTGTTATACAGATTGTGCTGGTGCTAGTTGATCCCTGTTATACAGATTGTGCTGGCGGTAGTTGATCCCTGTTATACAGATTGTGCTGGCGGTAGTTGATCCCTGTTATACAGATTGTGCTGGCGGTAGTTGATCCCTGTTATACAGATTGTGCTGGCGGTAGTTGATCCCTGTTATACAGATTGTGCTGGCGGTAGTTGATCCCTGTTATACAGATTGTGCTGGCGGTAGTTGATCCCTGTTATACAGGTTGTGCTGGCGGTAGTTGATCCCTGTTATACAGATTGTGCTGGCGGTAGTTGATCCCTGTTATACAGATTGTGCTGGCGGTAGTTGATCCCTGTTATACAGATTGTGCTGGCGGTAGTTGATTCATGTCATACAGATGGTGCTAGTTGATCCCTGTTATACAGATTGTGCTGGCGGTAGTTGATCCCTGTTATACAGATTGTGCTGGCGGTAGTTGATCCCTGTTATACAGATGGTGATGGCGGTAGTTGATTCATGTCATACAGATGGTGATGGCGGTAGTTGATCCCTGTTATACAGATTGTGCTGGCGGTAGTTGATCCCTGTTATACAGATTGTGCTGGTGGTAGTTGATCCCTGTTATACAGATTGTGCTGGTGGTAGTTGATCCCTGTTATACAGATTGTGCTGGTGGTAGTTGATCCCTGTTATACAGATTGTGCTGGTGGTAGTTGATCCCTGTTATACAGATTGTGCTGGTGGTAGTTGATCCCTGTTATACAGATTGTGCTGGTGGTAGTTGATCCCTGTTATACAGATTGTGCTGGTGGTAGTTGATCCCTGTTATACAGATTGTGCTGGTGGTAGTTGATCCCTGTTATACAGATTGTGCTGGCGGTAGTTGATCCCTGTTATACAGATTGTGCTGGTGGTAGTTGATCCCTGTTATACAGATTGTGCTGGTGCTAGTTGATCCCTGTTATACAGATTGTGCTGGTGGTAGTTGATCCCTGTTATACAGATTGTGCTGGCGGTAGTTGATCCCTGTTATACAGATTGTGCTGGCGGTAGTTGATCCCTGTTATACAGATTGTGCTGGCGGTAGTTGATCCCTGTTATACAGATTGTGCTGGCGGTAGTTGATTCATGTCATACAGATGGTGATGGCGGTAGTTGATCCCTGTTATACAGATTGTGCTGGCGGTAGTTGATCCCTGTTATACAGATTGTGCTGGTGGTAGTTGATCCCTGTTATACAGATTGTGCTGGTGGTAGTTGATCCCTGTTATACAGATTGTGCTGGTGGTAGTTGATCCCTGTTATACAGATTGTGCTGGTGGTAGTTGATCCCTGTTATACAGATTGTGCTGGTGGTAGTTGATCCCTGTTATACAGATTGTGCTGGTGGTAGTTGATCCCTGTTATACAGATTGTGCTGGTGGTAGTTGATCCCTGTTATACAGATTGTGCTGGCGGTAGTTGATCCCTGTTATACAGATTGTGCTGGTGGTAGTTGATCCCTGTTATACAGATTGTGCTGGTGCTAGTTGATCCCTGTTATACAGATTGTGCTGGTGGTAGTTGATCCCTGTTATACAGATTGTGCTGGCGGTAGTTGATCCCTGTTATACAGATTGTGCTGGCGGTAGTTGATCCCTGTTATACAGATTGTGCTGGCGGTAGTTGATCCCTGTTATACAGATTGTGCTGGCGGTAGTTGATCCCTGTTATACAGATTGTGCTGGCGGTAGTTGATCCCTGTTATACAGATTGTGCTGGCGGTAGTTGATCCCTGTTATACAGATTGTGCTGGCGGTAGTTGATCCCTGTTATACAGATTGTGCTGGCGGTAGTTGATCCCTGTTATACAGATTGTGCTGGCGGTAGTTGATTCATGTCATACAGATGGTGCTAGTTGATCCCTGTTATACAGATTGTGCTGGCGGTAGTTGATGCATGTTATAAAGATGGTGCTGGTGGTAGTTAATCCCTGTTATACAGATGGTGCTGGCGGAAGTTGATCCCTATTATACAGATTGTGCTGGCGGTAGTTGATGCATGTTATAAAGATGGTGCTGGTGGTACTTGATCCCTGTTATACAGATGGTGCTGGTGGTAGTTGATCCCTGTTATACAAACGGTGCTGGCGGTAGTTAATCCCTGTTATACAGATGGTGCTGGCGGTAGTTGATCCCTGTTATACAAACGGTGCTGGCGGTAGTTGATCCCTGTTATACAGACGGTGCTGGCGGTAGTTGATCCCTGTTTTAAATCACAGTTTGTTATTGTATAGAAATCTGGAAAAAAAAATGATAGGGGTTGGTTGGGAGGAGGTTCTGTGTTACCAGTGGCGGCCATCGGCACATGCAAAACTGTGCACCTGCACAAGGCTAACAAAATCCAAGGGGCCACCATAGCAAAAACAAAATTTTGACTATAAACAGAAAAAAAAGAAATAAAATACCATATTGACATCGGTGAATGAAGGGGCCCACCGATTCTTTGTCTCCCCGGGGCCGCCACGAGCCCAGTGCCACCAGTGTTATTACATGATCGGTGGGGGGAGGGGGGGTGGAGAATGGTCCAGAAACCTACTAAGCAGTTTTATTCTTTTGGAGAACTTTTGTGTTTTAAAATGTGATTTGTCCTATTAAGATTTGGTCACACAAGTTTGTTGTGTTTATTATCACACTGTGGCTGGGTGTGTTTAGTTTCCAAGTTAAATTTACTGCATTGGTACAGGAGCCAAAGTATTGTCTGCGCCGCTAAAGAGGATTTAGTCCCCGGGCAAAGCTCCACCCCCCCCCCTCCCATTCACCATTGCCACCTTCCTTTAGATGTAACCCTGCGCAAATAAGTAGCAAATAGATTTCAATGTAACTTGTGACCTATGGCAAAGTTGCGTGTTGTAATAGACCGAGTATTCTCTAGAAACTAAGCTATAAGATACACACATGAGCGAGATGACGCACAGTTGGAAAGTCTAGAAAATATTTCTTCGTACTGTGTATGGTGTTCCCTCAAAAGTTGTGTGCATATCCGCTCGCATTCAGCCCGCCGAGCGCGTGGATGCACATAACAACAGAGCGCGCACACACATTACAAACGAGCGCACACACGTTACAACAGAGCGCACACATTACAACAGAGCGCACAAGCATTACAAACAAGCCCACACACATTACAAACAAGCGCACACACATTACAACAGAGCGCACACACATTACAACAGAGCGCGTACACATTTCGTTGTGTTTAGTTTATACCATCGTGCTGCACACAAAAATGTAAATATTCCCCCAAAGCTGTGGATCCAATAATATTTTTTTTTTTGCTGCATACAGCAAGGGAAAAATTAGAATGAATTTTTATCCTGGCCTCTCGTCATGGAAGGAGGGGTAAGAGAGTAGAGGACGGGTTGGGGGGGGGGGGTAGGGAGACTGATTGAACATTTCTCACGTCTGCTATTATTTCTTTTGGAAGCCCACGTCTGCTAGCATGTCTTATTCGGTTAAGATGGCTTGGCCAATACATTATAAAACCGTCCATTTACTAGTTATTATCGATCAGTCCCTTAATAAAAGTATTCACACGTGATTCAGACCTACAATGAATCTGTAAAAAAAAAACACAACTTTGTGCAACGTTTTTTTTTAACATTGCGCGATCGTTCACATCGTGTTCAAGAAAGTATCTCTTGTCTCAACATGTTCAAATCTGTCTTGCTCATCTCACTGGTGGCTGTGCTAGTGGTGTACAGTAGACTGCCGTTGACTCTGCACAGGAAAGATGGGGCCTTGCGACGAATCTCAACGTTTTTACCAGGCCCCGAATTTGACAATAGCATTAGGCCCCGCAAAGGACACCAACCGCTAAGGCCGCCTCTGTCTTCGTAAACTGTATATCGGCAACTGATACAGTTGTTGGTAGTCTATATATTGAGTGTATTGTGTGTTGTGTGTGTGTGTGTGTGTGTGTGTTGTGTGTTTCCACAAAAAGTGCATCGCTATATAAATAATCTTCGACCATTGACTAAATAAAATGTTACCTTTCCTGGTAATTCAAATATCTAGGGACCTCGCAAATTCCTTATCTATTTCACTGCAATGATATTCTTAAATAGTGGGGAAACTAGCGCTACGGACTTATTCGTTCCAGATCTCGGCTTTATCAGCCGAGACGTTTGTAACGCAACATTGAAATTATGAAAGAAACACAATACATCACGAGATGAAAACACCGGTTTTTTTTTTATTTTCATGTAAACATCCGGTCAGTTACCTGGGGAAGAAACGAAAAAGTGTTACGAGAAGAAAGGGAGACGACACCAACACAACAGATTAAATGTAAAATAAAATAAAAAGATTTTTATCTTGCAGCCCCCCAAAAAAAACGATCTTGGAAAAATGTGTCCCTTTCTTTGCGGTTCTGAATTATTGGTTTCAGGAGTTTTCTGTCGCAGACTATGAGTGTTATTTTAACAAAAAAAAAACTCTTAATGGTGGTGCCAATTATATTGTTTGATACTAAGTAAGTAATCTTAAACATAACTTATTAAAATATTGTTGTCGTTTGATACCCATATGTAACTAATTTGCAGCAAAATGATTGATGTCAGTCCGTTGGGATGTTTTTATGACTCTAGGCTAATGTAGTGGCGGGGGGGAGGGGGAGCTAGTACGTCCATATGTTGTTGTTTTATAAGGGGGTGGGGGGAAGGGGGGATCTAGACAAATTAATGTTTGTAGGTATTAGATGAGGCTATACACTTGCGGTTCCTAGGCAAGGGAAAAAGTTCGGGTTTCCCCATGAAGGTTATGTTTGGAGACCGTGGCATCTGGCGATTTGAAAATCAATTAAAGGCAGACGGTGAACTGAACGCTTGTGGGATTTGAACCCACATTCCGCATCTCACCGACATGAGCTCACAACTTAAGGCATCACATTGCCACTATTCTGCTCTGAATCATACTCAACCGCCTCATGGGGGGAAAGGGGGGGGGGAGATTGTAACCTTTCCCCATAATAATTTTGACCGTTGACCATTAGTAAGTTTCTAAGATGCCAACCTCCAATTGCTGCTCAATTTATTGTATGTGTATAACTTTTATTTTTTAGGAACCATCAACACCAAGGGCAGGACTGGATGGTAATGATGGTAAACCTGGTAATGATGGTAAACCTGGTAATGATGGTAAACCTGGTAATGATGGTAAACCTGGTAATGATGGTAAACCTGGTAATGATGGTAAACCTGGTAATGATGGTAAACCTGATAATGAAAAAGCCTCTTCATCTGAAGAAAGTAAAGTATCCGACAAAGACGATAAAAATGGAATAGACTCATCGTCCGAAGAAAGTAAAGTATCCGACAAAGACGATAAAAATGGAGAAGACTCATCATCTGAAGAAAGTAAAGTATCCGACAAAGACGATAAAAATGGAATAGACTCATCGTCCGAAGAAAGTAAAGAATCCGACAAAGACGATAAAAATGGAATAGACTCATCGTCCGAAGAAAGCAAAGTATCCGACAAAGACGATAAAAATGGACAAGACTCATCATCCGAAGAAAGTAAAGTATCCGACAAAGAAAATAAATATGGAAAAAAGAAAACCTAAAGGAGTCTGAATCTAATAATAAAAAAATGACATCAGATGAATAGAAATTATACGATACGGCATGAGAAGAATTATAGATTAAAAAGAGAGAGAGAGAGAGAGAGAGAGAGAGAGAGAGAGAGAACTGATGAAGTTAAATAAAAGTTTTTCAGCGTCATTTGTTTTGTATTTACATCACTAATGAGGGTTTAAATTTGACAGACCTACCCCAGATAATGGTGGTCGGACTTTTCGACCCCTCGACACTTCGACCCCAGGACAGTTCGACCCCAGGACAGTTCGACCCCGAACTATTCGGCCCCCTACATATATATTTATGTATACACAGAGAGAGAGAGAGAGAGAGAGAGAAAGAGAGGGAGACAGAGAAGGCGAGAGAGAGAGAGAGAGCGAAATAAGGAGAAAGAGAAAATGGGAATATTTGGGAGCTTATGGGAAAATCTGGGAGATTATGACAATATCTGGGAACTTATGGTAATATGAACGAGCTTATGGGAATATGTAGGAGCTTATGGGAATATGTGCCAATTGATTCTAATCCTGTTTAGTATTTGGCGAATAAGACTATAGACTATTTGTTTATTTTCAACCATGAAAGGTCAAAATTTTACGCATCAGTACATTCTACTCCTATTTTTCAAAAATGTAAACAGACTATAAGCTTCATTTCAATTTTCTGCTATACAATGATCAACTGCCATGCATAAGTAGATTCAACTCTATGTCAGTTATCGAAAAAGACAGATAAGGAAAGATAGAGAGAGAGAGAGAAAGAGGGAGAGACAGAGAAGGAGAGAGAGCAAGCGATATAATGAGAAAGAGAGAGTGCGGAAATGGGAATATTTAGGAGCTTATGGGAATATGTAGAAGCTTATTGGAGTATTTAGGAGCTTATGGCAATATCTGGGAGCTTATGGGAATATATAGGAGCTGATGGGAATATTCGGAGCTTATGGGAATATTAGGTGCTTATGGGATTATGTAGGAGCTTATGGGAATATCTGGGATCTTATGGCAATATCTGGGAGCTTATGGGAATATGTATTAGCTTTTGGGAATATGTAGGAGCTTATGGGAATATTTGGGAGCTTATTGGAATATGTAGGAGCTTATGGGAATATTAGGATCTGATGGAAATATGTAGGAGCTTATATGAAAATCTGGGAGCTTATGGAAATATCTGGGAGCTTATGGCAATAATTGGGAGCTTATGGGAATATGTAGGAGCCTTTTGGAGTATTTAGGAGCTTATGGGAATATTAGGTGCTTATGGGAATATGTAGGAGCTTATGGGAATATCTGGGATCTTATGGCAATATCTGAGAGCTTATGGGAATATGTATTAGCTTATGGGAATATTAGGAGCTTTTTGGAATATGTAGGAGCTTATCGGAATATTAGGATCTTATGAAAATATGTAGGAGCTTATGGGAATATCTGGGAGCTTATGGCAATATCTGGGAGCTTATGTCAATATCTGGGAGCTTATGGGAATATATAGGAGCTTATGGGAATATGTCGGAGCTTATGGGAATATTAGGTGCTTATGGGAATATGTAGGAGCTCATGGCAATATCTGGGAGCTTATGGCAATATGTATGAGCTTATGGGAATATGTTGGAGCTTATGGGAATATGTGCCAATTGATTCTACTCCAGTTTAGTATTTGGCGACTGTGACTATGAGCTTTTTTGCATCAGTATATTCTACTCCAATTTTTCAATATTTGAAACAGACTATAAGCTTCGTTTCAATTTTATTCTATACAATGATCAACTGCCATGCATAAGTAGATTCAACTCTATGTCAATTATCGAAAAAGAGAGATTAGGAAAGATAGAGAGAGAGAGAGAGAGAGATTGAAAGAGAGAGAGAGAGAGAGAGAGAAGGAGTGAGTGAGCGATATAAGGAGAAAGAGAGAGAGAGAAAATGGGAATATATAGGAGCTTAAGAGAATATGTAGGAATTTTTGGGAATATGTAGGAGTTTATGGGAATATGTCGGAGCTTATGGGAATATCAGGTGCTTATGGGAATATGTAGGAGCTTATAGGAATATCTGGGAGCTTATGGCAATATCTGGGAGCTTATGGCAATATGTATGAGCTTATGGGAATATGTTGGAGCTTATGGGAATATGTCGGAGCTTATGGGAATATTAGGTGCTTATGGGAATGTGTAGGAGCTTATGGCAATATCTGGGAGCTTATGGGAATATGTATTAGCTTATGGGAATATATAGGAGCTTATGGGAATATCTGGGAGCTTATGGCAATATCTGGGAGCTTATGGCAATATGTAGGAGCTTATGGGAATATGTCGGAGCTTATGGGAATATTAGGAGCTTTTGGAGTATTTAGGAGCTTATGGGAATATCAGGAGTTTATGTGAATATGTAGGAGTTTATGGGAATATCTGGGAGCTTATGGCAATATCTGGGAGCTTATGGGAATATATAGGAGCTTATGGGAATATGTCGGAGCTTATGGGAATATTAGGTGCTTATGGGAATATGTAGGAGCTTGTGGGAATATCTGGGATCTTATGGCAATATCTGGAAGCTTATGGGAATATTAGGAGCTTATTGGAATATGAAGGAGCTAATGGGAATATTAGGACCTTATGGAAATATGTAGGAGCTTATGGGAATATCTGGGAGCTTATGGCAATATCTGGGATCTTATGAGAATATATAGGAGCTTATGGGAATATGTTGGAGCTTATGGGAATATGTGCCAATTGATTCTACTCCTGTTTAGTATTTGGCGAATGGGACTATATGTTTTGTGTTTATTTTCAACCCAAATTTTTCGCATCAGTAAATTCTACTGCAATTTTGCAATATTTTAAACAGACTATAAGCTTCGTTTCAATTTTATTCTATACAATGATCAACTGCCATTCATAAGTAGATTCAACTCTTTGTCAATTATCGCAAAAGAGAGATAAGGAAAGATAGAGAGAGAGTAAGAGAGAGAGAGAAACATAGAAGGAGAGAGAGAGAGCGATATATTGAGAAAGATAGAGAGAGAGAAAATGGAAATATTTAGGAGCTTATGGGAATATGTAGGAGCTTATGGGAATATGTAGAAGCTTATTGGACTATTTAGGAGCTTATGGGAATACCATGAGCTTATGGGAATATGTAGGAGCTTATGGGAATATCTCGGAGCTTATGGCAATATCTGGGATCTTATGGGAATATATAGGAGCTTATGGGAATATGTTGGAGCTTATGGGAATATTAGGACATTATGGAAATATGTAGGAGCTTGTGGGAATATCTTGGAGTTTATTGCAATATCTGGGAGCTTATGGGAATATGTATGAGCTTATGGGAATATGTTGGAGCATATGGGAATATGTGCCAATTGATTCTACACCTGTTTAGTATTTGGCGAATGGGACTACAGGCTTTGTGTTTATTTTCAACCACGTAAGGTCAAAATTTTACGCATCAGTAAATTCTACTCCGATTTTTCTATATTTGAAACAGACTATAAGCTTCCTTTTTAATTTTATTCTATACAATGATCAACTTCCGTGCATAAGTAGATTCAACTCTATGTCAATTATCGAAAAAGAGAGATAAGGAAAGTTAGAGAGAGAGAGAGAGAAAGAGAGAGAGAGAGAGAGAGAGAGAGAGACATAGAAGGAGAGAGAGAGAGAGCGATATAAGGAGAAAGAAAGAGAGAGAGAGAATGGGAATATTTAGGAGCTTATGGGAATATATAGGAGCTTATGGGAATATGTGGGAGCTTATGGGAATCTGAAGAAACTTACTGGAGTATTTAGGAGCTTATGGGAATATCAGGAGCTTATGGTAATATGTAGGAGATTATGGGAATATCTGGGAGCTTATGGCAATATCAGAGAGCTTATGGGAATATATAGGAGCTTATGGGAGTAGTTCGGAGCTTATGGGAATATGTAGGAGCTTATGGGAATCTGTAGGAACTTACTTGAGTATTTAGGAGCTTATGGGAATATCAGGAGCTTATGGGAATATGTAGGAGATTATGGGAATATCTGGGAGCTTATGGCAATATCTGGGAGCTTATGTGAATATATAGGAGCTTATGGGAATATGTCGAAGCTTATAGGAATATTAGGTGCTTTTGGTAATATGTAGGAGCTTATGGGAATATCTGGGATCTTATGGGAATATATAGGAGCTTATGGGAATATGTTAGAGCTTATGGGAATATTAGGACCTTATGGAAATATGTAGGAGCTTGTGGGAATATCTTGGAGTTTATTGCAATATCTGGGAGCTTATGGGAATATGTATGAGCTTATGGGAATATGTTGGAGCATATGGGAATATGTGCCAATTGATTCTACTCCTGTTTAGTATTTGGCGAAGGGGACTACAGGCTTTGTGTTTATTTTCAACCACGTAAGGTCAAAATTTTACGCATCAGTAAATTCTACTCCAATTTTTCTATATTAGAAACAGACTATAAGCTTCGTTTCAATTTTATTCTATACAATGATCAACTGCCATGCATAAGTAGATTCAACTCTATGTCAATTATCGAAAGATAAGAGAGATAAGGAAAGATAGAGAGAGAGAGAGAGAAAGAGAGAGAGAGAGCGCGCGATATAAGGAGAAAGAGAGAGAGAGAGAATGGGAATATTTAGGAGCTTATGGGAATATCAGGAGCTTATGGGAATATATAGGAGCTTATGGGAATAATTCGGAGCTTATGGGAATATGTAGGAGCTTATGGGAATCTGTAGGAACTTACTTGAGTATTTAGGAGCTTATGGGAATATCATGAGCTTATGGGTATATGTAGGAGATTATGGGAATATCTGGGAGCTTATGGCAATATCTGGGAGCTTATGGGAATATATAGGAGCTTATGGGAATATGTCGGAGCTTATGGGAATATTAGGTGCTTTTGGTAATATGTAGGAGCTTATGGGAATATCTGGGATCTTATAGAAATATCTGGCAGCTTATGGGAATATGTATTAGCTTATGGGAATATGTCGGAGCTTATGGGAATATTGGGTGCTTATGGGAATATGTAAGAGCTTATTGGAATATGTAGGAGCTTTTGGAGTATTTAGGAGCTTATTGGAATATCAGGAGCTTATGGGAATATGTAAAAGCTTATGGGAATATCTGGGAGCTTATGGCAATATCTGGGAGCTTATGGGAATATATAGGAGCTTATGGGAATATTTAGGAGCTTATCGTAATATTATGAGCTTATTGGAATATGTAGGAACTTATGGCAATATCTGGGAGCTTATGGCAATATCTGGGAGCTTATGGGAATATCTGGGATCTTATGGCAATATCTGGGAGCTTATGGGAATATGTAGAAGCTTATGGGAATATGTTGGAGCATATGGGAATATGTGCCAATTGATTCTACTCCTGTTTAGTATTTGGCGAATTGGACAATAGGCTTTGTGTTTTTTTTCAACCACGTAAGGTCAAAATTTTACGGATCAGTAAATTCTACTCCAATTTTTCAATATTTGAAACAGACTATAAGCTTCGTTTCAATTTTATTCTATACAATTATCAACTGCCATGCATAAGTAGATTCAACTCTATATCAATTATCGAAAAAGAGAGATAAGGAATGATACAGAGTGAGAGAGCGATATAAGGAGAAAGAGAGAGAGAGAAAATAGGAATATTTAGGAGCTTATGGGAATTTTTTGGAGCTTATGGAAATATTTATGAACTTATAGGAAAATATGGCAGCTTATGGGAATTAGTATGAGCTTATGGGAATATATAGGAGTTATGGGAATATGTAGAGCTTATTAGAATATTTAGAAGCTTATGGGATTATTATGAGCATATGGGAATATGTAGAAGCTGAGTGGAATTTCTGGGATCTTATGGCAATATCTGGGAGCTTATGGGAATATATAGGAGCTTATGGGAATATGTCGGAGGTTATGGGAATATCTGGGAACTTATGGCAATATCTGGAAGCTTATGGGAATATGTATTAGCTTATGGGAATATATAGGAGCTTATGGGAATATGTTAGAGCTTATGGGAATATTAGGACCTTATGGAAATATGTAGGAGCTTGTGGGAATATCTTGGAGTTTATTGCAATATCTGGGAGCTTATGGGAATATGTATGAGCTTATGGGAATATGTTGGAGCATATGGGAATATGTGCCAATTGATTCTACTCCTGTTTAGTATTTGGCGAAGGGGACTACAGGCTTTGTGTTTATTTTCAACCACGTAAGGTCAAAATTTTACGCATCAGTAAATTCTACTCCAATTTTTCTATATTAGAAACAGACTATAAGCTTCGTTTCAATTTTATTCTATACAATGATCAACTGCCATGCATAAGTAGATTCAACTCTATGTCAATTATCGAAAGATAAGAGAGATAAGGAAAGATAGAGAGAGAGAGAGAGAAAGAGAGAGAGAGCGCGCGATATAAGGAGAAAGAGAGAGAGAGAGAATGGGAATATTTAGGAGCTTATGGGAATATCAGGAGCTTATGGGAATATATAGGAGCTTATGGGAATAATTCGGAGCTTATGGGAATATGTAGGAGCTTATGGGAATCTGTAGGAACTTACTTGAGTATTTAGGAGCTTATGGGAATATCATGAGCTTATGGGTATATGTAGGAGATTATGGGAATATCTGGGAGCTTATGGCAATATCTGGGAGCTTATGGGAATATATAGGAGCTTATGGGAATATGTCGGAGCTTATGGGAATATTAGGTGCTTTTGGTAATATGTAGGAGCTTATGGGAATATCTGGGATCTTATAGAAATATCTGGCAGCTTATGGGAATATGTATTAGCTTATGGGAATATGTCGGAGCTTATGGGAATATTGGGTGCTTATGGGAATATGTAAGAGCTTATTGGAATATGTAGGAGCTTTTGGAGTATTTAGGAGCTTATTGGAATATCAGGAGCTTATGGGAATATGTAAAAGCTTATGGGAATATCTGGGAGCTTATGGCAATATCTGGGAGCTTATGGGAATATATAGGAGCTTATGGGAATATTTAGGAGCTTATCGTAATATTATGAGCTTATTGGAATATGTAGGAACTTATGGCAATATCTGGGAGCTTATGGCAATATCTGGGAGCTTATGGGAATATCTGGGATCTTATGGCAATATCTGGGAGCTTATGGGAATATGTAGAAGCTTATGGGAATATGTTGGAGCATATGGGAATATGTGCCAATTGATTCTACTCCTGTTTAGTATTTGGCGAATTGGACAATAGGCTTTGTGTTTTTTTTCAACCACGTAAGGTCAAAATTTTACGGATCAGTAAATTCTACTCCAATTTTTCAATATTTGAAACAGACTATAAGCTTCGTTTCAATTTTATTTTATACAATTATCAACTGCCATGCATAAGTAGATTCAACTCTATATCAATTATCGAAAAAGAGAGATAAGGAATGATACAGAGTGAGAGAGCGATATAAGGAGAAAGAGAGAGAGAGAAAATAGGAATATTTAGGAGCTTATGGGAATTTTTTGGAGCTTATGGAAATATTTATGAACTTATAGGAAAATATGGCAGCTTATGGGAATTAGTATGAGCTTATGGGAATATATAGGAGTTATGGGAATATGTAGAGCTTATTAGAATATTTAGAAGCTTATGGGATTATTATGAGCATATGGGAATATGTAGAAGCTGAGTGGAATTTCTGGGATCTTATGGCAATATCTGGGAGCTTATGGGAATATATAGGAGCTTATGGGAATATGTCGGAGGTTATGGGAATATCTGGGAACTTATGGCAATATCTGGAAGCTTATGGGAATATGTATTAGCTTATGGGAATATAAGGTGCTTATGGGAATATGTAGGAGCTTATGGGAATATTAGGAGCTTATGGAAATATTTAGGAGCTTATGGGAATATCTGGGAGCTTATGGCAATATCTGGGAGCTTATGGGAATTTGTAGGAGCTTATGGGAATATGAAGGAGCTTATGGGAATATGTGTCAAGGGGCCGTCCATAAAGTACGTTACGCTTTTTTTTACCATTTTTGACCCCCCCCCTCCCTCTCCCCCGTCACAAAGTGTCACAAATCTTGGGACCTCCTCCCCCTAAAGTACGTCACACTTTGAGATAATCTTCCGATTATGCATTCTATTGACACACGATAAGAAGTAGATTAGCGAAACTTGACCTCAACCAGTGATTAAATAATAACAAGGGAAACAAAACAATGCGACTAAAAAGGACTAGATTGACAAATTATGTGAGCAGTTCGTGTGCTATATTGAATATGTTTATAGTGGGCCTGTGAATTATGTTTAATCAAAAAAAATATTCACTAGACATTATCCATGATGAAGTGAAATGTTCATCCATAGTTACGACTGACATAAGTCTTTCCCCATCATTGTTTCCTGGAAGGATAATTGCAGACAGATAAACTTCATCCTCATATAGCCACTCAACATCCTCTGAATGTGCATTTTCCATTCTGCCCATAATTGCCATGAGTTCTCTTTGCTTTTAGCAGCGATTCTCAAAGGACGGAGACGTTTTATGAGTTGATTCTGAACAATTTTGGGTTGGCACATCCTCCTGCACCCGAGCTCTGTGTTGTCCTGAATGTTTCTTCAACATTGTTTGTGAGGCAAAGTATAAGTGACACACTTTGCAAATTCGATCATGTAAGCTGGTATGCAAAGATGGTCAATCAAGATCATATGGTTGTACTTTTAAAACTCCTGTTGATTTTGGCATAATGTCATCAAATCTGAGAGTTTGTGCCACAAACAATGACGGAAATTTATGAGCATCGGCATCTGCTCTTTCTGAAGCTATGAGTCCATCAGTTAAGGGCCGTTTTAAGGTCATCGTAGGCTCTAGGCACTGTCAAAGTCGTAGGCCCTCCCCATCTTCATTTTTTATATTTTTCAAGAATGCACCCGCACTTATTTGCTATTTGAAATATAAATAAACTTTTGAGGACATCATATTTGACTTTGCTAAGACAAAGGGCCAAAAAGATAACATTATGTAATTTATATATCTGCAGCTTGACGTGCTCATTTCACAGGGTTATTTATGGTTACTTTAATACAAACATTATTACATTTTATTGGCATTTTGAACTTGTTTTCACTTTATGTTCTGGCTTTCGTAGGCCATTGAAAAGTCCGTAGGCCCTAGGCACACTGCCTACTGTGCCTAGTAGTAGTTGATAAATGATAAAGCGGTTTTGCATCAGTTGTTTGGTTGAGTGGGATTGAGGAGGAAAGAATCTCGAAGGTAAAACGTTGAAATATGAACTCCTAACTAACATGAGGAATTGTGAACAACACATTGAAAAGATATGCATTTCTTGCTATTTTGACATATTAATTTAAGTGTTTCACAAATATTTTTTTTTTATATTTTTAAAATTGTTATGTTTTACTAAAAAGAAAAAAAAATTAAATAAGAAATAAAATAAAAATATATACAAAATGTGACGTCACATATGGCCTGACCCCCCCCCCAATCCCCCCTGTTACAAACTGTCACACTTTCTTATACCCCCTCCCCCCCCTATGCAGCGTGACGTACTTTATGGACGGCCCCTTATGGGAACATGCGGGGTCTTATGGGAATATGCTGGAGCTAATTGGAATATGTGATATATATATATATATATATATATATATATATATATATATAGCGAGAGAGAGAGAGAGAGAGAGAGAGAGAGAGAGAGAAAATGCGGGGTCTTATGGGAATATTCAGGAGCTAATGGGAACATGCAGGAGCTTATGGGAACATGTGAGATATAAATAAATAAATATATATATATATATATATATATACTAGTTGCAAGTACCCGGCTTTGCCCGGGTTTAAATAAGGTTTTCTGTTTACCTTCTGTTTTCTCCCTACCCCCTCTCTCCCTTCCTCTCTCTCTCCCTCCCTCTCCCTCCCTCTCCCTCCCTTTTCCTCCCTCCCTTTCTCCCTCCCTACTTCTCCCTCCCTCTCACTCCCTCTCTCTCCCATTTCTCTCCCTCCTACTCTCCCTCTCCCATCTCCCATCTCCCCCTCCTTCTTTCCCCCCTGTCCATCCCCCTCCCTCCCTCTCTCCCCCTTCCTCCTTCCCTCTCTCCCTCCCTGCCCCCTCTCTCTCTTTATCTCTTCCTCCCATTTCTCCCATCCTCTCTCCCTCTCTTCTTCCCTTCCCTCTCTCTCCCTCCCTAACCCCTCTCTCCCTCCCTTCTTTCTACCTCCCTCCCCTCTCCACCTCTCTCCCTCTTCCTCCCTCCCTCATTCCCTCTCTCCCTCCCTGCCCCCCTCACTCTTTATCTCTCTCCCTCCCTCTCTCCCACCCTCTCTCTCTCCCTCTCTCTCTCCCTCCCTCCCCTCTCTCCCTCCCTTCCTTTCTCTTTCCTTCCCTCCCTTTCTCTCTCTCTCTCCCTCTCTCTCTCTCCCTCCCTCTCTCCCCCTCCTTCTCTCCCCCTGTCCATCCCCCTCCCTCCCTCTCTCCCCTCCCACCCTCCCTCCCTCCTACCCTGCTTTCCTCTCTCTCCCCCTACCCCCTCTCTCTCTCTTTATCTCTCCCTCCCTCCCTCCCTCTCTCTCCCTATCTCTCTTTCTCTCTCTCTCTCTCTCTCTATATATATATATATATATATATATATATATATACTTATTATTATGGCTTCACACTTCTTCTAAAATCCTTCTTCATTCCTTTAACTTCCTCAAGCTGTACAAATAGGGAAGCATGAAAAAACATCAACAATTCTTTGCAGCACAAAGGCACAATACAGCACCAGCGCGCAAGTTCTATTCGATCATTGGGAAATGACGTCACAGAGGAATTTTATTTATGGCGCCGTCGAGATTACTTTAATATAGTGAAATACTAAAATAAAAAAAAATTAATTACAATTAAACTACCCATCCAGATGAAACGAAACCTGTCCTATAACCTTCCCCATGTAATTATGTGTATGTGTAACAAATTTCACGTTTTTTGGTTATCTGGATCTTGAGTTATAAGGGAACAGACAGACAGACAGACAGACACACAGACAGACAGACAGACAACAAATGCGTCTTATAAGTATATATATATATATATATATATATATATATATATATATTGGGAGAGAGAGAGAGAGAGAGAGAGAGAGAGAAACAGAGAGCTTATGGGAATATGCAGGAGCTTATGGGAACATGCGGGGTCTTATGGGAATTAGAGAGCTGCACGGGAGTCAAAATCACACCCAGTCCCACCCACTCCCGCGTTTTCAAAACCAGTCCCACCCGCTCCCAAAAGAAATTCCCCCCAGTCCCACCCGCTCCCGCGAAAATTTTTCCCAACCCCACCCGCTCCCGCGAAAATTTTTCCCCACCCGCTCCCATCAAAAAAATATTTTATAACTCATAAGTAATGGTTTAAAAATTTGTTTATAGAAATAATCTCGAAAAATATACATGAAAAACATTTAAGATAATAAGTAAAATAAACAGTTCTACGATTTAAGTCCATGTAAAAATAAGATGCCATTAACACTCTCTTCTGTATTTTCCTAACTATCTAATCTTTCTAGGAGCGTCACCTGGTCATCATTGTTAACCCTACTAGCCTGTCCGACGTCGCCTCTCGGTCTTCACACCTTTGCTGTCTACTATTCTATTGTTTCCCCACCTTGTCCTAATCGTCTGTCACCTTGTCACCCTTATGGGTATTACTCCTAACTCTTAGATATCTATTATATTAATACGTCTAAGGGGATAGTCTCTGTCTCTAAATCTACTCTAGCTCGTCACAATAAGTATCATTATTATATTGAAAATAATTAATATTGGGGGTGGGGGTATTTGTTTTTTCGTGTCAACTTTACAAAAATGACGATTTTTAACTTTCGCTAGTATGAGAATTAACCTGTCTAACATAGTCGCAAATGGTATCGCCTGAATCGTCAAAATGTGTAGGTTATATTATTGCTAATAACGTTTTGACCTAAATACCAAGAATGTCAAGGAAAGGCCCTGAACTAGGTGTGTATCATTACACATCATCCCAAGATCATCCGTGCGATTTGATTGATTCATCAGAAGTCTGCAAGAGTCCCACTCAAACAAAACCCAAACCACGGGACTCCCGCAAAAACATAACCCAAACCCACGGGACTCCCGCAAAAACAAAACCAATCCCATGGAACTCCCGATAAATTTATTTCCAATCCCGCGGGAGTCCCGCGGATTCCGCGGGACTCCCGCGAATCCCAATCCCGTGCAGCTCTCTAATGGGAATATGCTGGAGCTTATGGGAATATGTAATATATAATGAGTTACGCCCCTTTGTACGCCCCTTTGTTAATATAACTTATATAGTAAAAAAAAAGGTACATAATAAGCCTTTTTATTCGGCCCTAAGAAGTCAGATCGCGAAATGGACTTTTGATGCACACTTGGCAGGCGAAGACCTGCACAATGATATATTCATCATGGGTCTAGGACTTATGGTTGCTGAGATCTAGGGTGATGACTGACAAACAGACAGACAGACAAAACGGGGACAATTGAATGAAGTTTATAGTTGTTTTTTTAAAAATTGTGTTTGTGTGGTAAGATGAGTATGTTTTTTACAGAAACATGTGTAAGTTGGTTAGTTGGAGGTAGCGAATAAATTATTAGCAGCCAAGAAGAAATACTTTGTTAACTTTTAACCCAAGTCCAAGCTTTCGGTTCTTTCATCTACTACAATGTCAACAATAACTTAAAATCAACAAACGATCAAATTTTTCATTATTCTACGAAGGAGAGAAATCAAAGAAACCGATGGGAAAAAACCACGTGCGGTATGGGATTGTGACATCAAAGGGAAAACTGTGTATAGTTACCTATATTGAATCGGTATAAATAGGCCCGATGATGTGAAACTATTTTCAAGAATTATTTCACATAGCAATAAAGAACACGTCTGTCTGCCATATTCAAGTTCAAGTAGTGCTCCAGGCGCATCATGTTCAAATCTGCTTTACTCATCTCTGTCGTGGCTTTGTTGGTGGTGTGCAGTGGACTTCCGTTGACCACTTCTACTCAGGTAAGTTGTTGTTGTTGTTGTTGTTTGAAATAGGCGATTCATAAGCTGACAGGTTATTGTTACGTAATTGAAATTGGTTGCAGCCACAGGATATATATATATATCACAGAGAAATAGCATCGCTTTTAAATAATTCCTCTAATAATGACTAAGAAATACGTCACCATTTGTATTATTTTTTTTTTCCATTCTAAAAGCATAGAAAATAAATATTGATACCAAAGATATATGAGATCTTGTTATTTATGATTGATACACAATAGAATAATACACAAATATGGCGGCTTTCGGGGGAAAAACCAATTAAAATTATCGATACCTGTTCTATATAATTTATAATCTGTGGTTACATCTGACTTCATCATTGGCATCAAAAACGTTTCTGGTGTGTGTTAGGGGACCTTTCCAAAAGAAGATGTCAATACAAAGTCATGAATTAACCATCAAGAAATATAATCCCGTGCTTATGGCATCTTGGGAAGTGTGGGGGGAGGGGGGGCAGCACAATTTAGAAAAAAATAGTCGTCAAAAAGCCAAATTTATCATTAAAATTATTAAATTTATTTAATTTACAGCATATAAACCTTTCTTTCCGGCGATATTTTGTTTAACCTGCAAAAAAAAAAAACAAAAAAAAAAGATGCTAGCTGATTGGAATCAACACGTATGCACGTTTTAACATAATCTAGAGAATCTAGACTTTTTACACAGATACGGATACTAGCGAGTTTACACATTTTAACATAATCTAGAGTAATCTAGACGTTTGACACAGGTACGGATACTAGCGAGTTTACACATTTTAGCATAATCTAGACGTTTGACACAGGTACGGATACTGGCGAGTTTACACACACAAAGAAAATAAGCACTAACTTGATTTGCAAGGTTATCGTAATATAAAACTTCCACCAGAAATCAGCCTTGGTTAAAATTCGCGATACTGTTGGCCTTAGCACATATATTACTTAGCATATTGTTTGATTGCTTCTGGGCGTTGCCTCGCGTCATTTTAAAAGCAGCGAACAGCATATGTGATTATGTTATGATTTGACTTAGAATTAAAACTGGCATTGGTATGAAGTTTCTTTAAATGAATCAAAATATACACGTGAAACGTGATCATTAGTAAATGTTAATTATTGTGGTTGATAAAAATAATATTATATATATATATATATATATATATATGTATATATATATATATATATATAATAACATAATTAGACTTTTGCAGCAAAAATTAATAGAATACATCTACCAGGTCTTTTTAAAGGGTAGATCTTGTTAATTAGTTCTTTTCGTTAGTTCAATTGAACGCGCTTTCAAAACCTCAATCTTGCTTTGAAGGCATCAGACAGCCTCAAATGTTGATAGATGACTATTTCAATCAGGACTTTATGTCTGTTGGTGGTGGTGGGGGTGGTGGGGGTGGGGTTCAGGTAACACACACAAAATGGATTAGCTGATAGGTTTAATTCATTTATATCATGCAATTGTATCATCGTAACACGTTCGAAGCCTGCCACATATTGGGCTTCCAACCATCTGTGATATCTGGAGGACTGGGGCGGGGCGGGGGCTCCTTTGAACAAACCCTCCCCCCCCTCTCTCCATGCCGACAATAAAATGTAACCACCATCGATCAAACATTTCGGTGAGGGTAAAATCTTTATAAGTGGTGATCATTTCATTAAGTCAGCTTCTGATTACATGTGTGCACATTGCTGTAAGGGAATACAGGGGATGCACACAGACACACAACCACCCTCCACGCCAAAATCTATAGCCGAGGCTGCAATGGCCATGGAGGCAAACAGATAGTCAGTGATTAAATATTACTCTGGCAAATCAATGCAGGAGGACAGACATAGATAGATAGATAGATAGATAGATAGACAGACAGACAGATGATAGATAGATAGATAGATAGATAGATAGATAGATAGATAGATAGATAGATAGATAGATAGATAGATAGATAGATAGATAGATAGATAGATAGATAGATATATAAACAGACAGACAGACAGACAGATAGATAGATAGATAGATAGATAGATAGATAGATAGATAGATAGATAGATAGATAGATAGATAGATAGATAGATAGATAGATCGATCGATAGATAGATAGATAGATAGATAGATAGATAGATAGATAGATAGATAGATAGATAGATAGATAGATAGATAGATAGATAGATAGATAGATAGATAGATAGATAGATAGATAGATAGATAGATAGATAGATGAACGGTCCCTTTAATTCAAGGTTCCGGTTAGTTAATAATATCCTGATGCGTGTCTGTCTGTCTGTCTGTCTGTGAGTGTGTGTGTGTCTGTCTCTCTGTCTGTAAGTGTGTGTGTGTGGTTTATCTTTTAAAAAAAAATATAGCACAATGTTTTACAAACGAAACAAAATAAAAACATGACATGTATTTCTGTTTCTTTCATTTCAGGGGTTCATTGAATCATCCACGGAAACTGAAGTCCAGCAAGAAACCACTACAAGTTTCGGACAGACAGATGACAGTTCCTTGAGTAGCTCCACTTGGTTTGATATTACCACACAGGACATAGGACTGACCACTGAAGGGGAATATTACGATTCTGATGAGAAAAGAAGTGTAGAAGAAGAAACAGATGAAAATAATTCAGATGAAGATGATTCAGATGTAGATGATTCAGATGAAGATGATTCAGTTGAAGATGATTTAGATGAAGAGAAAAGAAGTGTAGAAGAGAACTCGGATGAAGATGAAGATGATTCAGATGAAAATGATTCAGAAGAAGATATATCAGATGAAGATGATTTAGATGAAAAGAAAAGAAGTGTAGAAGAAGTCTCGGATGAAGATGATTCAGATGAAAATGATTCAGATGAAAATGATTCAGATGAAAATGATTCAGATGAAAATGATTCAGATGAAGATATATCAGATGAAGATGATTTAGATGAAAAGAAAAGAAGTGTAGAAGAAGTCTCGGATGAAGATGATTCAGATGAAAATGATTCAGATGAAGATGTATCAGATGAAGATGATTTAGATGAAAAGAAAAGAAGTGTAGAAGAAGACTCGGATGAAGATGATTCAGATGAAAATGATTCAGATGAAAATGATTCAGATGAAGATGATTTAGATGAAAAGAAAAGAAGTGTAGAAGAAGACTCGGTTGAAGATGATTCAGATGAAGATGACTCAAATGAAGATGATTCAGATGAAGATGATTCAGATGAAGATGATTTAAATGAAGAGAAATAAAGTACTAATTACCATTGACTAGAATAATCTACTAGAAAATTAACACGAAAACAATGTTATTTAAAGAAAATAAAAATTAAATTATCTTCTAGAAATTTTATTTATATTTGTCTCGGTTTTTTTTGTTTTAATTTAATTTTATATGAGCTCAGAATTGATCTGCACACAATTTGCAGCTGTCATGCATAAATAGATCCAACTCTATGTCAGTTATCGAAAAAGAGAGATAAGGAAAGACAGAGAAAGAGAGAGACAGAGAGAGAGAGAGAGGGAGAGAGAGAGAGAGAGAGAGAGACAGAGAAGGAGAGAGAGAGCGATATAACGAGAAAAAGAGAGGGAAAATGCCATGCATAAGTAGATTCAACTCTATGTCAATTATCGAAAAAGACAGATAAAGAAAGATAGAAAGAGAAAAAAAAGAGAGAGAGAGAGAATTTGAATATATGGGAATAAATGGGAACTTTTGGGAATATGCCGGAGCTTATGGGAATATGCGGGAGCTTGTGGGATTATGTGAGATTCAATATATATATATATATATATATATATATATATATATATATATATATATATATATATATATATACAGAGAGAGAGAGAGAGAGTAAGAGAAGGAGAAAGAGAGAAAGAGAGAGAAAATGGGAATATTTGGGAGCTTATGGGAATAAGAAAGGAGCTTTTGACTGTATGTATGAGCTTATGGGAATATGTAGGAGCTTATGGGAAAACTAGGTGCTTATTGGAATATGTATCAGCTTATAGGAATATTTTGAGCTTATGTAAATATTTAGGAGCTTATGGGAATATCTGGGAGATTTTGGCAATATCTGGGAGCTTATGGCAATATGTTGGATCTTATGGGAATATGTGCCAATTGATTCTACTCCTGTTTAGTATTTGGCGAATGGGACTATAGGCTTTGTGTTTATTTTCTACCACATAAGGTCAAAATTTTACACATCAGTAAATTCTTCTACTATTTTTCAATATTTGAAACAGACTATAAGCTTCGTTTCAATTTTATTCTATACAATGATCAACTGCCATGCATAAGTAGATTAAAGAGAGATAAGTAAAGATAGAGAGTGAGAGAGAGAGAGAGAGAGAGAGAGAGAGAGAGAGAATTGGAATATATGGAAACTTATGGGAATATGCGGGAGCTTATGGGAATATGCGGGAGATTGTGGGATTATGTGAGATATAAATAAAGAAATATATATATGAGAATATATATATATATATATATACAGAGAGAGAGAGAGAGACAGAGAAGGAGAGAGAGCGATATACGAGAAAGAGAGAGAATGGAAATATTTGAGAGCTTATTGGAATATGTAGGAGCTTATGAGAATATGTAGGAGCTTATGGGAATATGTAGGAGCTTATGGGAATATTAGAAGCTAATTGGAATATGTTGGAGCTTATTGGAATATTAGGAGTTTAGGGGAATATGTAAGAGCTTATTGGAATATCTGGGACCTTATAGAAATATCTTGGAGATTAATTGAATATGTAGGAGCTTATGTGAATATGTTGGAAATTATGGGAATATGTAGGGGCTTATGTGATATTAGGTGCTAATGGGAATATGTAGGAGCTTATGGCAATATTAGGAGCTTATAGTAATATGAAGGACCTTATGGGAATATCTGGGAGCATATGGCAATTTTTAAGAGCTTATGGGAATATGTAGGAGCTTATGGGAATATGTTGGAGCTTATGGGAATATTAGGTGCTTATGGGAATATATAGTAGCTTATGGGAATATTAGGAGCTTATGGGAATATTAGCAGCTTATTGGAATATGTAGGAGCGCATGGTAATATGTAGGAGCTTATGGGAATATGTGCCAATTGATTCTAAACCTGTTAGTATTTGGCGAATGGGACTATAGGCTTTGTGTTTATTTTCAACCACGTATGGTCAAAATTTTACGCATCAGTAAATTCTACTCCAATATTTGAAACGGACTATAAGCTTCGTTTAATTTTCTGCTATTCAATGATCAACTGGCATGCATAAGTAGATTAAACTCGATGTCAATTATCGAAAAATAGAGATAAGTAAAGATAGAGAGAGAGAAAGAGAAAGAGAGAGAGGGAGAGAATTGGAATATATGGGAAATTATGGGAATATGAGGGGGCTTATGGGAATATGTGAGATATAAATATTTGAATAAATAAATAAATATATGTATATATATATATATATATATATACAGGGCGAGAGAGAGAGAGAGAAAGAGAGAGAGAGAGAGAAGGAGAGAGAGAGCGATATACGAGAAAGAGAGAGAATGGAAATATTTGGGAGCTTATTGGAATATGTAGGAGCTTATGGAAATATGTCGGAGCCTATGAGAATATGTAGGAGCTTATGGGAATATGTAGGAGCTTATGGGAATATTAGAAGCTAATTGGAATATGTTGGAGCTTATTGGAATATTAGGAGTTTATGGGAATATGTAGGAGCTTATTGGAATATCTGGGACCTTATAGCAATATCTGGGAGATTAATTGAATATGTAGAAGCTTATGTGAATATGTTGGAAATTATGGGAATATGTAGGGGCTTATTGGAATATTAGGTGCTAATGGGAATATGTAGGAGCTTATGGCAATATTAGGAGCTTATAGTAATATGAAGGACCTTATGGGAATATCTGGGAGCTTATGGCAATTTTTGAGAGCTTATGTGAATATGTAGGAGCTTATGGGAATATGTTGGAGCTTATGGGAATATTAGGTGCTTATGGGAATATATAGTAGCTTATGGGAATATTAGGAGCCTATGGGAATATGTAGGAACTTATGGGAATATTAGCAGCTTATTGGAATATGTAGGAGCGCATGGTAATATGTGCCAATTGATTCTAAACCTGTTAGTATTTGGCGAATGGGACTATAGGCTTTGTGTTTATTTTCAACCACGTATGGTCAAAATTTTACGCATCAGTAAATTCTACTCCAATATTTGAAACGGACTATAAGCTTCGTTTAATTTTCTGCTATTCAATGATCAATCAACTGCCATGCATAAGTAGATTAAACTCGATGTCAATTATCGAAAAATAGAGATAATTAAAGATAGAGAGAGAGAAAGAGAGAGAGGGAGAGAATTGGAATATATGGGAACTTATGGGAATATGAGGGGGCTTATGGGAATATGTGAGATATAAATATTTGAATAAATAAATATATACATATATATATATATATATATATATATATATATATACAGGGAGAGAGAGAGAAAGAGAGAGAGACAGAGAAGGAGAGAGAGAGCGATAAGTAGAAAGAGAGAGAATGGGAATATTTGGGAGCTTATGGAAATATGCAGGAGCTTATTGGATTATGTAGGAGCTTATGGGAATATATGGGAGCTAATGGGAATATTAGGAGCTTATGGAAATATGTATGAGCTTATGGGAATATCTGGGAGCTTATGGCAATATCTGGGAGCTTATGGGAATATGTACGAGCTCATGGGAATATTACTAGCTTATGGGAATATGTAGGAGCTTATGGGAATATTAGGAGTATATTTGAATATGTAGGAGCTTATGGGAATATCTGTGAGCCTATGGCAATATCTGGAAGTTTATGGGAATATGTAGGAGCTTATGGGAATATGTAAGAGCTTATGAGAATATTAGGTGCATATGAGAATATGTAAGAGCTCATGGGAATATTAAGAGCTTATGGGAATATGTATTAGCTTATGGGAATATCTGGGAGCTTATGGGTTATATGTACGAGCTTATGGGAATATGTAGGAGAGTGAGAGACAGAGAGACAGAGAAGGAGAGAGAGAGAGCGATATAACGAGAAAGACAGATAATGGAAATATTTGGGAGCTTATAGGAATATGTAGGAGCTTATGGAAATATGTAGGAGCCTATGAGAATATGTAGCAGCTTATGGGAATATGTAGGAGCTTATGGGAATATTAGGAGCTTATGGGAATATGTATAGTCTTTGTGTTTATTTTCTACCATGTAAGGTAAAAATTTTACGCATCAGTAAATTTTACTCCTATTTTCAATATTTGAAACGGACTATAAGCTGCGTTTAAATTTTCTGCTATACAATGATCAACTGCCATGCATAAGTAGATTCAACTCTATGTCAATTATCGAAAATAGAGATAAGGAAAGATAGAGAGAGAAAGAGAGAGAGAGACAGAGAAGGAGAGAGCGATATAAGGAGAAAGAGAGAGAGAAAAAAATGGGAATATTTGCGAGCGTATGGGAATGTAGGAGCTTATGGGATTTTTTAGGAGCTTATGGGAATATGTACGAGCTTATGGGAATATGTTGGAGCTTGTAAAGGTATAATTGTTTCGTAAACATTAGGATCACTTTTTATTTAACTGAGATCCGAATTTTTATATTTCCGGAAGAGAGTTTCTGTCAGTTGAAGGATCACTCTCGTACACGACAGACGTGTCGATGTTTTTTTCCTTGTTAGGATATTGCAAATATTATTGTGAGTGATCATGAGAGTAACAGTTCATCTCCATGATGGAGATATATTTTCTAGATAAGTTTTTGTGTATTTGTACTTGGATATAATACAGATGTATCATTAAAACATAATGGAGTTCTCACTAGAAATGTGGTGATCTAACAGATTATTTTTACAATGTGTACAGTGAACTTATTTTATCGTATTTTCTATATTATTGTATCGTAATAAACTTCAATCAGCAAAGAACTGTCTTCGCACATTATTTGGTATTTGATTAGTGGAATGAAAGAAGAGCCACAGCTACCACAAACACGCCTCCAAGATAATAACAATAATATTTAAACTCTGCAATGCCTCATCAATAATATTGAGAGAGTAATACCCAGACAATGATGGCAGAGAACAATGGTACCACTTAATACCCTGACAGAGCTTATGGGAATATGTAGGAGCTTATGGGAATATATAGGAGCTTATAGGAATATGTAGGAGCTTATTAGAATATTTTGGAGCTTATGGGAATATTAGGAGCATATGGGAATATGTAGGAGCTTTTGGGAATATCTGGGATTTTATGGCAATATCTGGGAGCTTATGGGAATATGTATGAGCTTATGGGAATGTGTGGGATCTTATGGGAATATGCAGGAGCTTTTGTATATATGTAGGAGCTTATGGGAATATTAGGAGCTTATGAAATATGTAGGAGCTTATGGCAATACCTGGTAGCTTACGGGAATATGTAGGAGCTTATGGGAATATGTAGGAGCTTATGGGAATATTAGGTGCTTATTGGAATATGTAGGAGCTTAGCGGAATATATGGGAGCTTTTGGCAATTTATTGGAGCTTATGGAAATATGTATGAGCTTAGGGGAATATGTAGGAGCTTATGGAAATATGTAGGAGCTTTTGGGAATATGTACGAGCTTATGGGGATATGTAAGAGCTTATTGGAATATTTAGGAGCTTATGTGAATATTAGGAGTTTATTTGAAAATGTAGGAGCTTATGGGAATATCTGTGAGTTTATGGCAATATCTGGAAGCTAATGGGAATATGTAAGAGATCATGGGAATATTAAGAGCTTATGGGAATATGTACGAGCTTATGGGAATATGTAGGAGCTTATGGGAATATGTAGGAGCTTATGGGAATATTAGGAGTATATTTGAATATGTAGGAGCTTATGGGAATATCTGTGAGCCTATGGCAATATCTGGAAGTTTATGGGAATATGTAGGAGCTTATGGGAATATGTAAGAGCTTATGAGAATATTAGGTGCATATGAGAATATGTAAGAGCTCATGGGAATATTAAGAGCTTATGGGAATATGTATTAGCTTATGGGAATATCTGGGAGCTTATGGCAATGTCTGGGAGCTTATGGGTTATATGTACGAGCTTATGAGAATATGTAGGAGAGTGAGAGACAGAGAGACAGAGAAGGAGAGAGAGAGCGATATAACGAGAAAGAGAGATAATGGAAATATTTGGGAGCTTATAGGAATATGTAGGAGCTTATGGAAATATGTAGGAGCCTATGAGAATATGTAGCAGCTTATGGGAATATGTAGGAGCTTATGGAAATATTAGGAGCATATGGGAATATGTATAGTCTTTGTTTTAATTTTCTACCATGTAAGGTAAAAATTTTACGCATCAGTAAATTTTACTCCTATTTTCAATATTTGAAACGGACTATAAGCTGCGTTTAAATTTTCTGCTATACAATGATTAACTGCCATGCAATAGTAGATTCAACTCTATGTCAATTATCGAAAATAGAGATAAGGAAAGATAGAGAGAGAAAGAGAGAGAGACACAGAGAAGGAGAGAGCGATATAAGGAGAAAGAGAGAGAGAAAAAATGGGAATATTTGGGAGCTTATGGGAATGTAGGAGCTTATGGGAATATATGGGAGCTTATGGGATTTTTTGGGAGCTTATGGGAATATGTACGAGCTTATGGGAATATGTTGGAGCTTATGGGAATATGTAGGAGCTTATGGGAATATATAGGAGCTTATAGGAATATGTAGGAGCTTATTAGAATATTTTGGAGCTTATGGGAATATTAGGAGCATATGGGAATATGTATGAGCTTATGGGAATATCTGGGATTTTATGGCAATACCTGGGAGCTTGTGGGAATATGTATTAGCTTATGAGAATATTAGGAGCTTATGGGAACATGTATGAGCTTATGGGAATGTGTGGGATCTTATGGGAATATGCAGGAGCTTTTGGATATATGTAGGAGCTTATGGGAATATTAGGAGCTTATTGAAATATGTAGGAGCTTATGGCAATATCTGGTAGCTTATGGGAATATGTAGGAGCTTATGGGAATATTAGGTGCTTATTGGAATATGTAGGAGCTTATGGGAATATGTAGGAGCTTATTGGAATATTTAGGAGCTTACGGGAATATTAGGTGCTTATGGGAATATGTAGGAGCTTATGGGAATATGTTGGAGCTTATGGGAATATATAGGAGCGTATGGGAATATTAGGTGCTTATGGGAATATGTAGGTGCTTATGGGAATATTAGAAGCTTATGGAAATATGTAGGAGCTTATGGGAATATCTGGGAGCTTATGGGAATATGTAGGAAGAATGTATGTTTATATATATATATATATATATATATATATATATATATATATATATAAATATATATATACATTCTTTGACATATATAACTTTCTTATAAGTAAGATAAAAATCGCCAAAGCTTAACTTTTCGGTTCTGTAAATGTGTTGTTTTACTTTTTAATTTTTTTCTTAAAACCTGCACTTATCGTTCGATGATGTGCTACAAATCACCATCACCAATTTTGTATCATTCAATGATCAGTGATAGATATAAAAAAAAACACCATTTTTTTGGAAATCAGGACCTTGTTTGCCACTAGTTATAGGAATGCGATGATTTAAAAATGAATCAAAGTACTTGCATGTCATTGAATTTATAATACCGTCCCCCCCCATTAATCAATCGGTTTGACTGGAAGCTAAACATTATAAGAAACTATTGCTAAAAATGCATGTAAATAAAATGCTACCCTTTCACACAATAACTAAACAATATCAACAAATAAACCATTGTAAGGATGGGTGTGTGTTGGTGGGGGGAGGAAGGGTCCCTGAAAGGATGTGATGAAATCTCTTAGTTTCTATAAGCCCCATATGCGACGGTTTTTATGGTGCCCTTCTTGCATCTCTGCCATAGCCAATAATACAGTGTCATGGGAGGCACAGCCAGACAAAACGGGGACAATAGAGCATTTTTTTCGAAAATACATTTTTTTCGAAAATGCTCTAAAAATTGAATGAAGTTTATAGTTTTTAAAAAAAAATTGTGTTTGTGTGGTAAGATGAGTATTTTTGTTACAGAAACATGTGTAAGTTGGTTAGTGGAGGTAGCGAATAAATTATAAGCAGCCAAGAAGTAACACTTTGTTAACTTTTAACCCAAGTACAAGCTTTTGGTTCTTTCATCTACTACAATGTCAACAATAACTAAAAATCAAGAAACGATCACATTTTTCATTATTCTACGAAGGAGAGAAATCAAAGAAACCGATGGGAAAAAACCACGTGTGGTATGGGATTGTGATTACTGCAGACACATTATAGGACATCAAGGGGAAAACTGTGTATAGTTACCTATATTGAATCGGTATAAATAGGCCCGATGATGTGAAACTATTGTCAAGCATTATTTCACATAGTACTAACGAACACGTCTGTCTGCCATATTCAAGTTCAAGTAGTGCTCCAGGCTCATCATGTTCAAATCTGCTTTACTCATCTCGGTCGTGGCTTTGTTGGTGGTGTGCAGTGGACTTCCGTTGACCACTTCTACTCAGGTAAGTTGTTGTTGTTGTTTGAAATAGGCGATTCATAGGCTGACAGGTTATTGTTACGTAATTGAAATTGGTTGCAGCCACAGGATATATATATATATCACAGAGAAATAGCATCGCTTTTAAATAATTCCTCAAAAAATGACTAAGAAATGCGTCACCATTTGTATTATTTTCCATTCTAAAAGCGTAGAAAATAAATATTGATACCAAAGATATATGAGATCTTATTATTTATGATTGATACACAAATATGGCGGCTTTCGGGGGAAAACCAATTAAAATTATCGATACGTGTTCTATATAATTCATAATCTGTGGTTACAGCTGCGATGGCCATGGAGGCAAACAGATAGTCAGTGATTAACTGGTGCTCGACAGAATTCGAGCCCGGTATGCTCACACCTGTCTGATCGTGCACACAACCTACACATTTCCCAAATATTACTCTGACAAATCAATGCAGGAGGACAGACATAGATAGATAGATAGATAGATAGATAGATAGATAGATAGATAGATAGATAGATAGATAGATAGATAGATAGATAGATAGATAGATAGATAAACAGACAGACAGACAGACAGACAGACAGACAGATAGATAGATAGATAGATAGATAGATAGATAGATAGATAGATAGATAGATAGATAGATAGATAGATAGATAGATAGATAGATAGATAGATAGATAGATAGATAGATAGATAGATGAACGGTCCCTTTAATTCAAGGTTCCGGTTAGTTAATAATATCCTGATGCGTGTCTGTCTGTCTGTCTGTCTGTCTGTCTGTCACTCTGTGAGTGTGTGTGTGTCTGTCTGTCTGTCTGTCTGTGAGTGTGTGTGTCTGTCTGTCTGTCTGTCTGTGAGTGTGTGTGTGTGTGTGTCTGTCTGTCTGTCTGTCTGTGAGTGTGTGTGTGTGTGTCTGTCTGTCTGTAAGTGTGTGTGTGTGGTTTATCTTTTTAAAAAAATATAGCACAATATTTTACAAACAAAACAAAATAAAAACATGACATGTATTTCTGTTTCTTTCATGTCAGGGGTTCATTGAATCATCCACGGAAACTGAAGTCCAGCAAGAAACCACTACAAGTTTCGGACAAACAGATGACATTTCCTTGAGTAGCTCTGCTTGGTATGATATTACCACACAGGACATAGGACTGACCACTGAAGGGGAATATTACGATTATGATGAGAAAAGAAGTGTAGAAGAAGAAACAGATGAAAATGATTCAGATGAAGATGATTCAGATGAAGATGATTCAGTTGAAGATGATTTAGATGAAGAGAAAAGAAGTGTAGAAGAAGTCTCGGATGAAGGTGATTCAGATAAAAATGATTCAGATGAAGATATATCAGATGAAGATGATTTAGATGAAAAGAAAAGAAGTGTAGAAGAAGTCTCGGATGAAGATGATTCAGATGAAAATGATTCAGATGAAGATGTATCAGATGAAGATGATTTAGATGAAAAGAAAAGAAGTGTAGAAGAAGACTCGGATGAAGATGATTCAGATGAAAATGATTCAGATGAAGATGATTCAGATGATGATGATTTAGATGAAGAGAAAAGAAGTGTAGAAGAAGACTCGGATGAAGATGATTCAGATGAAAATGATTCAGATGAAGATGATTCAAATGATGATGATTTAGATGAAGAGAAAAGAAGTGTAGAAGAAGACTCGGATGAAGATGATTCAGATGAAAATGATTCAGATGAAAATGATTCAAATGAGGATGATTTAGATGAAAAGAAAAGAAGTGTAGAAGAAGACTCGGTTGAAGATGATTCAGATGAAGATGACTCAAATGAAGATGATTCAGATGAAGATGATTTAAATGAAGAGAAATAAAGTACTAATTACCATTGACTAGAATTATCTACTCGAAAATTAACAGGAAAACTATTTTATTTAAAGAGAATAAAAATTAAATTATCTTCTAGAAATTTTATTTATATTTGTCTCGTTTAATTTAATTTTATATGAGCTCAGAATTGATCTGCAGACAATTTGCAGCTGTCAAGAGGTAACTGAATAAAACAAATATGTTATTAAGAAATAAAAACTAGATAAGCGAAGAAGTTGAATGTATCCTAATACTTGTATATACAATGGAAGCTATGTTTGTTTGTCAGTATGCGCAATCAGGAAATAAGGGGCCCCGCGAAATAAGGGCAACCACGAAATAAAGGGTTCTCGCAAAATAAGGGCCCCCCGCAAAATAAAGGGGCCCTGCGCAAAATAAGGGCCCGAAAATTTTGAGATGCATACAAACATAAAAAAAAATAAAAACTTGTTCTTATTCAAACCGGAGTCTCTAAAATTGTACACCCGGCTCTGATTATGTGCGATACGTGTGTGACAGTAAACGTCATTCTCTAGTGAATGAAATAAATCGTGGGACTAAGATATCAAGTATATTATTACATGTATATCACTTTGAGTACTATTACTATAAGCCAGTGTTTCCCAAAGTGTGGTATGCATACCCCGGGTAGGGGGGGCGGGAAGGGAGATTACGCTAAGAGTGTGACGGGGGTACGCGCTGGACCAGGCTGAGGATATCGGGTAAACATTCACGGCTAAAGCAAAAAAAAATGCACTGAGGGAGGAACAACAATGACCATCAATACAATATGCAGGCAGTTTTTTTTTTTAAATAGGGGTACACAGATATTGAAAGCTTTTTGGAAACACTGCTATAACTGTGAAGCTGTGACAAACACGTCATCATCATTATTTGAGGTTTGCTCCCTTGTTTATAACAAAACGTAACTGGCTTAAGACAATTGATTAATGCGTCTCACATTGGTGGGCAGGTAAATTTGGAATAAACTAAGTAGCTACGAACAATCTAATTTGCAGTCATATTCTTGTTAGGGCACGTTGTTGTGTCGCTGCTGTATCACAGCTCGGTCGCTGTCTTGAGTTTATGACGCAGTAATGATTTGTGGTAACAATATTTATATCCACAGAACACGTTCGACGTATCTTCAATAATAAACAAACACTGTCACTGGTGCTACAACAGTTAATATGGGTACAGTATGCAGTTAATATGTGTACATTATGCAGCTAATATGGGTACATTATGCAGTTAATATGGGTACAGCATGCAGCTAATATGTGTACATTGGGTGTTAAAATTAATACGTTGTGTAGTCAGTATTTTGGTTAATTTTGTGTGGTTAATATTAGAAGATGTATATCAGTTCTGGAACATAGTGTCGTCAATACTGGTACGGCTTGACCTTACGGCCTTGTATGAAATATAATTGTTCTGGTGCATCTAGAACAGTCCCTAAAGTAGGCCTATTTGGCACAATTCTAAAGTAGCTGAGAATGTAGATTGTCCCAGACAACTTGAATTACTACCAGGGCTCGATTTACCGCCGGGGATGCCGGGGATATCCCCGGCACTGAGACTGGTCATCCCCGGCTCTGCTTTAGCTAATATAACCCAGCCGGGGATGAAATCATAGACATTTATCCCCGGCTCAGAAGAAATTTTTGTTCATCCCCGGCCACTGGTTTTTTCTTAAATCGAGCTCTGATTACTACCAATGATGTGAAGGAAAAATGAAGAGAAAGATCAGGATGTGTTGAATAAATAATAATTAGTAGAGTTAGTAGACATACTCCAAGTTTGTTGTTTTTTCTGCAATGAAATTACGTTCTGCATCTAATTTCCAACTATTAAATTGTGTTATGCGGAAATGTTTGTTTGATTCAATGAACAAGAAACATTAGTCTTGAAGGTTTAAATATGAAATATGACCTTAAAGAAGTTTCTGCCTGTAGGTTTGAGTAATATATATATATATATAATGTATATAAATAATAAGGACGTCAAAGATTACGAGAATATTAATTGTATTACTGGAAAGGGTTGAGTGTAATCCTATTAATATCTTCCCTTACTTGGCGTGCGTGCAGAATGGGATGTCGCTATAAATAATTCTGCTCTTGGGATATTCTCTATGACGTCATTTCACGTCACTGGGACACCCCTGATGAATCCATAATATGGAATTCGGCTGCGCATGTGACGAGCAAAATGGCGGTGTTTTTTTATATAGTAGGATTTTAACCCTGTTAAAACCGTGCTAGTAGTAAGACAAAATTTGAAAATATTATTGCCCAAGCACATTAAATGATTATTTACGCACCCGATGGTACAATTTTTTATTAATCTAAATTTATACTATTTGTTTAAAAAAAAACGCGACAAGTAATCAGCCAGTTGTAAATGTTACATTGCTAACTATATACTTCTGGTGTGTGAAGTCCCTGCAAGGATGAGATTAAATCTCTTAGATCCTGTAAACCACTAATGAGACGGTTTTTTGCAATGCCCTTCTTTCATCCCTCACCATAGCCGATAGTGCAATAGCAATGGAGGTACCACGGGAAATATATCGGGGACTTAAGACCTGAAAATTTTCCTTAGTCCTCACTGGAGATAAAACCAGGTACTTTCAGGTCGACAGTCGAGCGCTTTACCAATATGCTTCTGGTCTTGCTGCCGGTTTGCGTGTAGTTTTTAAACTTCAAGCAGACGCCTCTGTTTATGACATGATTATTCTCATAGTAAACATTTTATAGAGATAAAACCTTTAGTTGCGAATGAAACGGGCAACTACTAGTAATAAAGTGTCATATCTAAAACTCATTCCTTCATTGCAATAGCTGCAATATCAAATGATCTACCTATAGGCATTCTTAGAGGATGGATGGGCGTGAGTTAAAACGCTCGACTGTCGACCTGAGGGTCCCTGGTTCGATTTCCGGTGAAGACCAATGGATAGTTCTTGTCTTAGTGAAAGTACACACTACATTTCCCGTGTTGCCTCCAAGGCCATTGCACTACCGGCTATGGTGAGGATGAAAGAAGGGCATCATAAAAATGGTCCGATTAGTGGTTTACAGGATCTAAGAGATTTCATCTCATCCTTTCAATGGCATCACACGCCAAAGGTATTTTATTTTGAAGGAGAATTTTAAGAATGCACAGTGGAAGTTCAAAGGGGTTAATCAGAGAGAACAAAATCCCAGACAAGCTTTAACATATCATCTAGTTCTTGACACTGGGCAGCAAAAAAATTTTCAATAAAATTAAGCAAAAACAAAACTTTTCTTTCTACAGCTTCTATTTTATTTTTTGTGTGAGTTATCTATGGGCGTGTTGAAATTAACCAATCAGATTAAAGTGTGCAGGTCTTGTTTTCACTCAGAGCAATCGTTGGCCTATAAAATGAACTCCAGACATGCTGCTCCATTCGCAGTCATTGGTGGAAGCCACAAATATTAATATACTCTCTAACCGTCTTCAGACTTGGAACATTCACAAGTGTGTTGCTTTAAAACTCTCTGACACCCGAAGTTTACATTATATTGTAAGTATGAAATTATTTTTATGAGAAAAGCGGGAAAGGGGTGAAGTTTATATTGTTTTTAATTATTGATCAGTTAGTCGTCTGTTTCCATTGCATTACCGTAATTTGTTGTTGTTTATTTTATTTACAACAAACAAAAAGCAGGTCACGGAAGGAGGGTATCTTACTCATAATCATAGACAGACAGATGATTAGATAGATAGATAGATAGACAGACAGACAGACAGACAGACAGACAGACAGACAGACAGACATTGTTTTTTACAAGAACCTCACTGATTGGTCGCAGTATCAATTGGTACTAATGTAATTAATTATATGATTGAATACGTAAATGGGCAAACAACGTCCCACGGGGGATATTCCGATCCGTCATTCTGTTTCATTTGACCTGCGCTACACACCAATGAAGTATTAAATCAATTTCTCTTTATTTGCATCTAAATTTCAATATACCTGCTTTCGGCAAGGCTTGTCAGTCAATTTTAAGAACCAAATGTGGCCCACGGGTCGAAAAGTCTACTAGTTTTGTTATTGTTTTGTTTTCGTTGTTTTTCTTTGAGTATTTTTTTCTATTTATAGAGACAAGACTCCTGTATGTCGGCCATTTTAATTCAATTGAAAAACAAACCGATCAAAAATAGTAAATGAAAATTCAAAGCACGAATGGAATTTGTTCTCTCTATATGCCGCTAGAATCAGGGGTGGACAAGGGGGCTTTTTTTTTTTTTGGTCCCTGGGCTCAAATGAAATTATTGTCCCCTTCCCAAATAAAAACAGACATCGAATAGAGTAAAACATTGGCAGTATGCGGCCCCTTTTAAGTGGGGGTCCTCACTTTTTTTTGGGGGGGGGGGCGCCTTCTCATAAGTTGTAGTCCATGACGCGTACCCGGTACGTCCGCCGTTAATCCGACCACCCCTCTGTTCATCAGTCCATATTTACATTTCGTGATTACAGGATTGATTGTCGTATGCGCTCCAATAGGGCGGTTTATCCATGGGGGGGGGGGGGCAAAATATTATTAAGACGACTGCAATCAGAACTGTTCATAGGTCTTTGAATGCCCTAGACAGTGACATCCTAGAAACTTTGGGGGGGGGGGGGGATTTAGGCTAAAATGCATGTCTTGGCTCCCACTGTGCACAAGACAGCCCCGTAGCGTGAAAATTTTACAGGAGGGGCCAGGCATTCTACAGCAGGGGCCTGGCAATAGCAGGGGAGCCAGGTAATACATTTTACTAAGTAGATCAAATAAGCAGGGGGGTCAGACAAAACGCAGGGGGCCCGGCCCCCTGCCCCCCCCCCCGCACGCTACGGGCCTGGCACAAGATGTAGCTTAATAGAAATAAATATTGGAAAGGTGGAAAGGGGAGGGGGCTTTTTGTCGGTGGGTGTGGTAGGCAGTCGCCAAGTTTGCATATCAAATAGAGAAACGGCCCTGATCATGAGTAATTTACCGTACGGTCATTCAGTGGAATGTTCTACCACAACACCAGGAAGGCCACGTGATAAAGCAGCCCGTTGTACGTGACGGTTGGACTCTCTAAACCAAACGAAGACATGGCTGTGTCACGCCCCCCGATTAGTGGAAAGTGTGCATCAGTTCATGAGATACATCACAACAAGCACCAACGCCATTTAAAAAACACATGTTGTTGTTGTTATTCAATTTTTAACGCGTTTTTTAATCAAAGGCCATAATATGTCAACAATATACACCGACAGAAAAGAAAAAAAAATTAACGTAAACAGAATTTCTGAAGGTGTTTGCTGTGATTGGGTGGCATTCCCGTATGACTAAATGACTGTATGGTGAGCGTACGTGTGGCATATTTTGAGCATGTCGTGGCATTATATTGAACATACTACGTCACTACATTCTGTATACTACGTCGTTATGTGGAAATTACCACGTCATTATACTGAGCTGGCTATTATTATAATCATACTAGGTCTTTAACTTTAATTTATTTAACAAGCATACTGAGAAATTTTATTAAGCACACTAGTCATAGAACTTAAACGAGAAACTTGTAATCTGGCTGATTTTATTGAAAAATTGATTGATAACTCTATGGTCGTTTATAAAGGTTGTACAAATTAATGTTTATTTTACGAAGGTTTGAGAATAGTAGAATTTGAAGGCTGCAAAAAAAAAAAAAATGATTACTTCACACTAGAATTTGTGGGACGGATGGCCGAGTAGTGTAGATACTCGACTGTCGACCTGAGAGTCCTGGGTTCGATCCTCGGTGAAGCCTATGGAATTTTTCCATGTGAAATTTGGTATCAAGTCGTCCCACAAGTCCACCCAGCTTTAAATGGGTACCTGACTTTAAGTTGGGGAAGTAAAGGCGGTTGGGCGTTGTGCTAACCACACAACCCCCTTCATATGCCGAGGTTATAGAAACAGATGCATTCTACACTTCATCTGCCCCGATGGCCCGTTAGGGAACTAAGGAAACTTTACTTTACACAAGAATTTAAAAAAAACAATTTTATGATAAATCTACGAAAGTGTTGAGGTTAATGTTGAAGATGGTAACTAAGCGACAGGGGATGTTACTGGTGAGACATAATGAACTGTTATACTCAGCATGTTGCGGCCAACAATTGAAGTCTAGCTTGATAAATGAAGGATGAACACCAACACTTGTTTCGTAATCACGAGGGATAAAACTTTAAAAAAAAACGTAATATCAAATAAAGAAACTATAAGTACAATATAATAACATGTTCATAAGTACGTCCAAATCTGATGCGGTTTACAGCCTTTTATTTTGCAGACGGCAACCAATCTCTACGTCACAGCCTACCTGTCACGTGTTAAAATGACGTGTAGGTCTATACACTGGACATTGTATTGTAGCCAGCATGGGCGTCGCTAGGAATTTTTCCAGGGGGGGGGGGAGGAGCAAAAATTTTCCAGGGAGGGGGGGCAAATTCCCCCTCTTATAGGACATTTTTTCAAAATGTGAGGGGGGCAAATGCCCCCTTGCCCCCCCCCCCCATGAATACGCCCATGGTAGCCAGCACTAGACAGTGTATTGTAACCAGCACTGAAAAGTGTATTGTAACACTGGACAGTATTTGGTTGCCAGAATGGACAGTGATTGTAGCCAACATATCTTAATTACAATAATAGTTGTTTTTTTTAAATGTGTTACAACAGAACTTTCTTTAACTATATCACTTACTTGTCGCCCAGTGGAGAAAGTATGACGCCCAGTAAGCTCCAGATGGTGTTATTGGGCGACATGTACGCTCATTTCTGATTTATGATTGCTATACTTGGTTTTAATATTTTTTTTTTTTGCAAATATAAAATGATTCCACTTCATTGCTATATGGAGAATAAAAATTGCTCCAGTCATGGGCGTCGCTAGGAATTTTTCCAGGGGGGGGGGCAAAATTTTTCCAGGGGGGGGGCAAATAACAACTTTATGACATTTTTTTTAAATGTAAGTAGGGGGGAGCAAATGCCCCCCTCTTATATGACATTTTTTCAAAATGTGGGGGGGGGGGGAGCAAATGCCCCCCCCTTGCCCCCCCCCATGAATACGCCCATGGCTCCAGTGAATAAAAATGTTATTCTCTAAATGCAGAGCTCTGTCAGATGGCAAAAACCGGCGTATGCGGCGACTTCGCCAATTAAAACAATTAGTTTGAGCAAGTAATATTTCGTTTTTAAAGCTATCACCTCTTGTTTGTACTCTTCTTTTTGAAAAGATACGTTACAATTATTTATAGCAGTTTTTTTTTTTTTTTTTTCAAAAAAATATATCTCGACCTTCTGATGTTTTAAATAACTTCAAACTTCTGTTTGGTTATCAGAGTATACTTGTGTATAGTAACTTGGCAACATTTGTGTCATTCGACTTAAGAAAATAAGTCGCCAAGTTTAAAATTCAGACATCGAGTGACAAAAGTTTACATTTTATTCAAAATTTCTTACCTTTATTCTAACACAATGGTATTAGCCAATTTTAATGAAAAAACACTCTCTCCCGTTTTTTACTCATATTTACTCATTTACTCATTATCATATCAGAGTTGCTTCAATTATTAAATTGACTTGTTTTCCTAGTTGACGTGACATATACTCTTCATATGACAGACATGAAAGTCCATTATGCTCATCTTCTTGCCACTGGAAATGGTGAAAGTCGCGGAGAATAGATGATTTAAAAACCACCATAGCTTTCTTTGGAATTGAGATTATTCAGATTTTTTTTTTTTAGTGTATAGCTGTGTTAAAAGTGCGAAACCTTTCTTACGTAGTAGCTTTTCGATAACTTGGATACGTTTTGAAGTTTTCAATAGTTCTCAAGATTGGCGGTTTGAAACAGAGCTACCACAGCTATACATGCATGTCCTATAAAGAAATATTCATTCAAAACTGGACATGGACATGTAAACTTATAATCTGATCTGTTATCAGCCCCGTAGCGTGAAAATTCTACAGCAGGGGCCAGGCAATAGCAGGGGGCGGGGGCAGGATATAGATTTTACTAAGTAGAGCAAACAAGCAGAGGGGGCCAGACAAAACGCAGGGGGGGCTGTCCCCCCCCCCATGTACGCTACGGGCTTGTCTGTTATAGTTCAAGCTAACAAAATTGTACTGCTGTGTCTTCACTAGTTCTTGATGTTTTGAAGTTTCATGGGTGCATAAAAACGAAGAGATAGATAAACATCGGTTTGAAATAATTAACCTCCATCTTGCAGATTGGGCCCACTACCTTAGCAACACTGAGTCCCCCCCTTGCCCATTATCTACCCCGGGGGGGGGGCGAATAAACTACGGCCCGTGTGTCAAGTGTGTCTTTCTACTCCCTTAAAACAAACAGAGTGACTTAAGCACCTTCCATTCATTAAGTTTCATATAAACTATCCACCCATCAACCTTTTGGTCAGTCTTTTCTGAAAAATTTAAGAGCCATCTGTGGCGCGAGATTCATAAAGTTTTCCCACCCCTGATCTACCCTGTATACAAAGCCGTTTTTAGAAAATAGTAAATGAGCCGAACTCCTAGTACTTCATTGGTGGGGTATTAGTCTCTATCTATCTCATTGTTATCTGTGTACAAGAATGTATACTGTGTTTCACGTCTGTCTTGCGTTCAATCACTCACAGTGAGAGGCGAAGTGCCCAGTCATAGGATCTTTGACCTGGGATCCACAAAAACGTCTCTGCTATATTATAAATAAAAGCGATTAGGGTTCTGCGTTAAATCAAAAGTAAAGAATTAATACAACAGTATTCCAGTTTAAAATACAATCATGAACAAATCGGATCTGCCCGAAACCAAAAATAACCTAGGCTATGCAAAGGGTAGGGTGCAGCTAGTAGTATATAATCCTGTTAGTGATACATTCTTCTATTTTTCTGAGTGTGTTATAATAATCAATGCAAGTCTTATTCCTCTTCTATTTCTTAGAAAGAAAAAAACAAACTACACAAGGTTTAACACATCGACATCAGTCATCTACGAAAATGATCAAAGTAGTCGTCCTCATGTTCTCCTTGGCAGTCATTATGACTTATTGTGATGGACTGCCGTTGAAGGATAAACTGGTGACGCCGTTGTTTCTTTTGATTTTTTTTTTTTGTTGTTTTTTGTTAATGTTCAAAAAATATAGAGATAATTTTCTTTTAAAGAAAATATTTATTCTTTAACATCCCCTCCCCCGAATATAATATGTATTTCGTTTTTTTTTATAATAACGCTAGCACATAGTTGCCAACTTTTTTTTTTAAATCGTATACAAATTCTACCACAGAGCTGCCAGCACATAATTTCAGGCCCCCTGATCATTTTAGAAAACTAGAGCCCTTCTGACACACCCTCCCCAGTCCCGTAGCGCGAAAATTCTACAGCAGGGGCCAGGCCAATAGAAGGTTGGGCAGGGAAAAAAATGTTACTAAGTAGAGCAAACAAGCAGAGGGGGCCAGACAAAACGCAATGGGGCCGGTTCCCATACCCCCCGCACGCCTCTCCACTGTCACACCATTTTACAAAAAGATCACTGTACCATGACCGGTAGAGTGAATGACGTCCCTTTTAATCTTCGTCCCATATCCCCCAACTGAAGTCATATTAGCCCCCCCCTCCCCCCCCCGGGCCTATCCGACAAGCACTACGATCGATTTCCCTTCTTCATTTCGGGCCTTACAGTTAGCAATGTAAGGCCTCGCCCGTAGATTTCTTTCGAGCTTAGCCATCACTGGACTGTGTATTGTAGCCATCACTGGACAGTGTATTTTAGCCATCACTGGACTGTGTATTGTAGCCATCACTGGACAGTGTATTGTAGCCATCACTGGACTGTGTATTGTAGCCATCAATTGACTGTGTATTGTAGCCATCACTGGACTGTGTATTGTAGCCATCACTGGACAGTGTATTGTAGCCATCACTGGACTGTGTATTGTAGCCATCACTGGACAGTGTATTGTAGCCATCACTGGACTGTGTATTGTAGCCATCACTGGACTGTGTACTGTAGCCATTACTGGACTGTGTATTGCAGCCATCACTGGACAGTGTATTGTAGCCATCACTGGACAGTGTACTGTAGCCATCACTCGACAGTGTACTGTATTCATCAATGGACAGTGTATTGTAGTCAGCACTGGACTGTGTATTGTAGCCATCACTGGACTGTGTATTGTAGTCATCACTGGACAGTGTATTGTATTCATCACTGGACTGTGTATTGTAGCCATCACTGGACAGTGTATTGTAGCCATCACTGGACAGTGTATTGTAGCCATCACTGGACAGTGTACTGTAGCCATCACTGGACAGTGTACTGTATTCATCAATGGACAGTGTATTGTAGTCAGCACTGGACTGTGTATTGTAGCCATCACTGGACTGTGTATTGTAGTCATCACTGGACAGTGTATTGTATTCATCACTGGACTGTGTATTGTAGCCATCACTGGACAGTGTATTGTAGCCATCACTGGACAGTGTATTGTAGCCATCACTGGATAGTGTATTGTAGCCATCACTGGACAGTGTATTGTAGCCATCACTGAACAGTGTATTGTAGCCATCACTGGACAGTGTACTGTAGTCAGCACTGGACAGTGTACTGTAGTCATCACTGGACTGTGTATTGTAGCCATCACTGGACAGCATATTGTAGCCATCACTGGACAGTGTATTGTCATCAACATATCTTCTTGATTAGAATGATGGTTCAGAAAAATGTGTAACAACAGATTAAGCTTTTTTTAGTGGCTTCCGGCAAAATAATTTTCCCAAAGGTAAGAGAGGGTGGCCCTAGAGATTCATCTAGTTTGTCTATACTTAAGCAGGGCTCTGGGGTACATGCTCATATTCCCGACGCTCTCCCCCCCCCTCCCTCCCTCCCTGTCCCTTTCACTACACAACCATTACGACAGGAGACGTGAGTCTCAGCACGTGAATAACACAATTATCGAATTATGTGAAGAAACACAGCTGTTCCATAAATCAAACGTATCTCGATAAATCTTTAAAAAAAAACACATACATACATACAAGTTTCAAAGAAAAGAAACTCGAGCCTGTAGTTGTGTGTTTTAAATGTACTGCTACAATGTCGACATCTCCATTTACCGTTTTTTTTTTTTTGTGAGCTTTGTTTCCCATCTCGGTCACAGTAATACACAAAACCATTTGTTTACACAAGACGACTATACTATGCAGTTGCGACATTTCGGCGTGGCGACTAATGCAACCGCCCCAGGCCCCGCTCCTGAAGAGGGTGGGGTGGGGTGGGGGGTGGGGGAGATGATGGAGCGTTTTAAAACGATATATAACTTACAAGTAAGACTCTATGCCGCCCCCCTACCCCCACCCTCTTTAACTTTCGCCTTAGGGCCGCCGCGTTTAATCGTGTGTCCGTGTCCGCCTCTGATGCTTTGTATGAGAAACATGCTGAGTTGAGTAACACCTGACTAACAGGGAACTTCTCATAACATCAGGGCCTTACTTGGATATTTTGGGGGCCCTAGGCATAAACTTGCGGGGCTACGGGCGGGGGAAGTGTTAAAAATACCTCTTTCATTAAATTTAATAACAGAAAAAAAAAACAATAATTGAAGAAGTCCTTTTGCAATACACAAAGCCTTCGTGATGGGTGCCGCAAAGTACAAAGAGGTAACGGGTGCCTCAAAGTACAATGAGGTAACGGGTGCCTCAAAGTACAATGAGGTAACGGGTGCCTCAAAGTACAATGAGGTAATGGGAGCCGCAAAGTACAATGAGGTAACGGGTGCCGCAAAGTACAATGAGGTAACGGGAGCCGCAAAGTACAATGAGGTAACGGGAGCCGCAAAGTGCAATGAGATAACGGGAGCCGCAAAGTACAATGAGGTAACGGGAGCCGCAAAGTACAATGAGGTAACGGGAGCCGCAAAGTGCAATGAGGTAACGGGAGCCGCAAAGTGCAATGAGGTAACGGGAGCCGCAAAGTGCAATGAGATAACGGGTGCCCATTAAAGAAAAGAGCAACGAATGTTACATCAACTGTAAAAAAATAAGAAAAAACACTTTTTGCTAATAAATGATGGGGTGCCCCAGATATTAGTATGCGTTTTAATGCGCGACCTCTGTGTTGTTCTTAATAGTTCTTATGAATGGGCCAACTATTTGGACGCCTGGGACCCCCTACTGCTGACGGAACTTTTTATTTCCCGCAATTTAAAAAAATTGAATAATAATAAAATTACACCATATGAAAAATTTGGTGGAAAAAAGGAGCGGGGGGAGATTTGCATTTTTCCCAAGGGCCCCCAATATTTATCTTTGCCACGGGGCCCCCAAAAAACGTAATAACGGTCCTGTGGACATGAGAGACACCTGTGGTACGTAATTGATACAGGTTCTTTTCAATACAGAAGAAAAACTAACTGCTACTGGAATTTTTATTTTTTTTAAGGACAAGAATACCAAGGACACCAATGTCCCAGGTAGGACATGGCCCGGGAATGGCGGTGCCCACCTGGGCAACAAGGAAGGAGGTGATGACGAAACACGCAGAGAAAGCGACAAAGCTGCAGTCGTCAAGAGAAGCGCGAAGGACGAGCCTCACGCTTCATCGAGTCAGGATGACCAGCCCAGCGAGGATTCTGATAACGACACGTCTAGCATAGACGATGATGATGATGACTCCTCATCTTCTTCACAGTCGTCGTCGTCTTCTTCTTCTTCGGATGATGATGATAATGGTGGTCACTCATCTCTCAGACACTCCCGCCGCAACCTGGCTAAAACACTGGCGCACATCAGGAAAGTTCTGGCGTCACTTTGAACTGTCCGACCACCACCATAATTACAAAACAGGTAAAAATATTCCCACAATTTTAAATGTGTTACAAACATCAAAATGTTGCCTCCGATAGATGATTTTCGCCTTTCGGGGGCTTAATAACTCGAAAACGTCTCTTCATCAAGTTCCTAAAAAAAAATTAACTAATCTATGTAAGCAATTTATATTTTTAAACACATTCTATAAGTAAACGCTTTATATTTTAAACACATTCTATAAGTAAACGCTAGGCCTACATATTTGTAAACACATTCTATAAGTAAGTAAATGATATGTATTTTTAAGCACATTCTATAAGTAAACAATGAATATTGTGCAACATTGTGTTGTAAGGCAGCTCTTATGTTTTAGGGGCGTGGGAACTTATATATATATTTGGGGCCATTTTCAAAAGTACGTTTTAGGGCCCCCATCATTGTTTATTGGAATGTGAACTGTGCGATGGGGGGCCCAGTTCGTGGTCTAGTTTGTCTGTATATAAGAACGACTCTGTACTGTACACATAAAAGATGTACATTGTAGTACTGGACTGTACATTGTAGTACTGGACTGTACATTGTAGTACTGGACTGTACATTGTAGAACTGGACTGAACATTGTAGCACTGGACTGTACATTGTAGCTCTGGACTGTACATTGTAGCTCTGGACTGTACTTTGTAGCACTGGACTGTAAATTGTAGCACTGGACTGTACTTTGTAGCACTGGACTGTACTTTGTAGCACTGGACTGTACTTTGTAGCACTGGACTGTACATTGTAGCACTAGACTGTACATTGTAGCTCTGGACTGTACATTGTAGCTCTGGACTGTGTATTGTAATACTGGACTTTGTATATAAAACACTGGATATTATTTAACAAACACTCCCCAAATGTACTCAACAAATATATATATATATATATATATATATATATATATATATATATATATATATATATATATATATATATAGCCTACCTGTGGTGAAGCACAAAATTCCACGCCTATGGGGCGCAATCCAGTTTTTCATTGTTGGCCTACACTTAAAATAGGCGGCAAAATTCGTCTAGCTAGTGCCGGCACTGCGTGTAGTCTTAACAGCCAATGAATGTCATGAGACACACCCACCAGTAGCAAAGTAATCTTTCGACTACATAACGCTGTATAATTAATATTTAACGGATTCTGTCCTTTCTTTCAGCTCCCCGTTCAACTCCAAAGTAAAGAACCGGATGTTGAATCAATTCAAATATGGTAACCAAATTGTTTTTTAAAAAAAAAATCAAGTTCAATTCCAGTTCAATAATGTTGTTGTCTGTTTGTTTTGACAGTCATGATTTGTTTATTTTTAACCGTGATGTGAAACCAAGAAATGAAGTTTATACAACAGGCAGCCATATTAGAAGAAAACATTTCAACAGATGGTAAATGTACAAGTTTCTTTTGAAGTTTGAAAACTGTTCAGACGTACTGAATGGACCTGCTAGTGTGCATTAATTAATAAAATATTTTTTTCCATTTGTTCAACCTTGTTGTTTTGTTGTTATTTTTTTTCAGGGCCGTTTTAAGGTCAACGTAGGCCCTAGGCACTTTAAAAGTCGTAGGCCCTCCCCGATTTCATTTTTTAATATTTTTCGCGGATGCACTTGTTTTCACTTTATGTTCTGGCTTTAGTATACCCTTGAAAAGTCCGTAGGCCCTAGGCACAGTGCCTACTGTGCCTATAGGATAAAGCGGCCCTGATTTTTTTTTCTGAATGATCAGTTTATCTACCGGCAGATCGGAGGAGAGCGTGGGGTGGGGGGGGGGCAGTCAGTACATTGTTCCGCGAAACCCACATTTCCCCCATTTTATCTTTTTTAAGTTAAGTAACATTTTGTTATAACACTCTCCGTGCCCACGGTGGTGCGCGGTGAATAGGAAATTCCCGTTGACCAGCGCACCGTATAATTCACGTATTGAAAGCAGTGACTGTGTGTGACGTATGAGCACCAGACTTGTGATGATGAAGCCGGCAGTGAATGATAGTAGCCCTTGTAGTTGTTAATTGTAAATAAATCATTAAATGCTGTGTTTTTTTTAACCCCTGCCTGTGATTTCCCTTCTCTAGCATTTAACTATATAAGTTTTGTTAGAAAACCACAAGTTCTTTACTATTTAGTTCCGAAATAAAACATAAATTAATACAACGAAGTTTATTTGCTATTGCTCGACTCTTAGCTATTTTCAAGACAAGTTTTAAAAGTTAAATGAAATCAATATCTGCATACCTATCAAAAATAAATCAATCACTTTGAATGATAAGCTGAGCTTCTGCACATTATAAACTAATAGACCTATATAATAATAAGAAGGGATCGATTTACCCCCGGAGATATCCCCGGCACTGAGTACTGTCATCCCCGGCTCTGCTTTAGCTAATATATCCCCTGCCGGGAATAAAACCATAGACATATTTATCCCCGGCTCTGCAGAATTTTTTTTTCATCCCGGCACTGGTTTTTTCTTAAATCTAGCACTGCTACCGGTACTAAGTATATAATTCTCACCAGTGGCGCAACCGGGGGGGGGCAGGGGCTTGGGCCCCCCCAGACCAAATCATCAATACATATTTAACTATATAAAGTTACTAAAAAGATTGTCAAAAGTCTTTTTTCAATATGTAAGCCCCCCCCCCAGCATTTTTTGCTGGTTGCGCCACTGATTCTCACAACTCTAAGTACAACAGACCCTTGACTATCTGGCGTCACTGTGGGCCTAACAAGCCAGAGTTCTATATACACTCTGTTTCTCTAAAATAACATTTGAACACGATCACCAATCATATTTTCTAAAACAGTAGAATTCAGTATCGATATTCTCTAAAAATAGTTGAATCAGTAGCTATATTCTCTAAAATTGTTGAATTATGTAATAATATTCTCTAAAAAAAAAGTTAAACTCAGTACATGATGAATGTTCTCGAGGTTAAATCGGAGGAAATATAAAAGTATGTGCACAACACAGTACGAACACAAACATTTAATGAATCATGTATGTTGCCGGTCACTGATATATGACTGAATAATAGAAATGGGAGTAGGGGGGGAGGGGATCTAAGACATGGGTGAACAAACTTTTTCTATCAAGGGTCACAGAGGTTCACATGTTTTGGCAGAAGGGTAGGGCCAAATAGAGTGGTTATATGAACTAATATAATGAATTGTATAAACATCATTTGATGTGAATGGGCGAATGGGAGCCGTGCATAAGCTGTATTTAACAGCTGGCTGTAGCTTGACCATGCCTGACCTAAGTTGAAAGATTAACGATTGAATGCAATTCAGTACAGAAGCCAGCCGGGACACGTTTATTACCACATAATCTACTATAGTAAAAACAAAACTGTAAACAGGAATAATACATTGATATCACCAAACAATCATATACCACCAATGAACAAGTTCTACTTCATATGCTCCTTTTTTATTTCCATTATCTTGTGATTTTTTTGAGTATTTCATTGATACATTTCTAGATATTGTAAAAAATACATCAAGTTAACAAACAGCCTACTATTTAACTCTTACCTAACTATTTTTTGAAGTTAAAATGTCAACTGAAAATTTAAATTATACACACACACACACAAAAATCTAATTTAAAAAAAATAGGCACTATCATTTGCATAGCTTGTAATACAGCAATTAAAACTTTTTTTAATCAATTATCTAACTAATCAAGCTATGCAAATAGGCACTATCATTTGCATAGCTTGTAATACAGCAATTAAAACTTTTTTTAATCAATTATCTAACATTAACAAGTCAAATAAAACTTAAAAAAAAAAAGAAAACAAAAAAAAAACATCACAAATACAAAAGCAACACATCACTATAGTATCACAAAATATGTTTATAAAGGAATGAAAATGTTTTAACTGTATGGCTAAAATTGAAACAAAAAAAAATCAACACATACGAGTATAAAAAAATAAATAAAAATGAAATGAAATGAGAGCCATGGTAAAGATATTTTATAAAAAAAAAAAAGAGGCACCAAGTTATCAAGGAACAAATAATAATTTTATTAAAAAAAGAGGAGGCACCAAATTATCAAGGAACAAATAATAATTTTATTAAAAAAAGAGGAGGCACCAAGTTATCAAGGAACAAATAATAATTTTATTAAAAAAAGAGGAGGCACCAAGTTATCAAGGAACAAATAACAACACCCAGTAAACTCTCGACTATTAAGTCTAATATGACAGTGGGTTGTGACGGATAATGCCAGACAGGTCAGAGCATGGATATTATCATTTCCAGCCCCATTTATTCAAGAGAATAATATTTACCATGCCCTGGTAGTCAGAACCGTAGTAAAGATATCAGCTGAATAGTCGAAAGTCTCCTGTAATTGACAGGATAGCATTTTTTTTTCAGTAAAATTTTACTAGATGTCATGTTCATTTTTTTTTTTAAAAGCATGGTTCGTGGATCAAAGTGTTTAAAAAAACACAAATGACGGAAACGAAAAAAATTAAAATTGAATAAATGCGTAACTAAACGAAGAAAAAAAAAATGTACAACAGACACATGCGCTATGAGCAAAGTTCAGGCTGAAAAACTGAAATGGAAATTCTTTTTGTACTCCAAATGTACTCCAAAGCATTTTGTTTATTCATTAAAAGAAAACGAGTTGGAGATTTACTTTCATTATGAATCTAATTTTAAAACTGTCCATCGCCAAAGAAAAATTATTTTGAGAATATAAAATTTGATATCGACAAGCACAACAACTGGTTCCATCATTTAATTCACCTCTCATGTGAACGCTATAAAACTGCTGTACATTTTTTCCTTTATAGAAACGTTGCGCTTTGTATTCCATAGCTATAGCCATCATTGCTGAGGTGAATTAAATTTTTTGCCTTAAAATGTTTGCGACCAGAAAGTAAAATGCAGAAAATTTTGGAATAAGTCTGACAATTCAAGTCCCTCCAACAAAATATCTTCAATTGGCGATGAAGAGAATTAATATCTCTAAAGATGTATATTTGTCGAGGCTAAATAATGCTTTATACTCTGTGCTATAAGCCGAACTGGAAACTTTAACGATTAATCTTATTCTTCATGTCAGTAGTCACACATATCACATGATGAACAGTTCAGGAAGCCTCAAATGGATTATAAACATTTATATTGACAGTGAAACATGTAACTCGGAAAATATACGCAGCTTGCCAGTTCAGTGAAGAGACTGTTCAACATATTTCACTGTATAAATAAATTCAATTCCAAAGCTTAAGTCAGTATTTTAATGATTGTCTTTTTTTAAAGTCTTTCTGAATAACTATAAAATTTTGAATGAAAACTATTTAGAAAAATAAATAACTATACTATTGTGGATGGTAGCACATCATTATCACCAGTTTTATAGGCCAGTGAAACAGAAGAGCTGATAGGAAACATAGACAAATCAAACAAGACGAAAATGAGCAAGCGAAAAAAAATTGAAATAGTATTATGTATTTATTATTTGTTTCTTTACATCGGCAATGTTTAGCAAAGTAAAACAACTGAAGGAAAAAATATAGATAGCAAAACAAACCTACATTATTGTGTATTTCTACCAGTTTATATATTAAAAAAAATAAGTCCCGAGCTAAAATGAATATTTCTGAGGGGCGGATAATTTATGAGGATATATATTCATTATAACTATAGCCACTTAGTTTTATTGTAATGCTGCATTTTTAAATGTTCCTATAGCAGCCTTGTATTAAGTTGTTTTTTTTTCTTCTTCTTTTTAGCAAAATTACAAACAATTCATTACAAATTTTTAAGTATGTACATGAAAAAAAATTACAAATTCATTCATATTTTAAACATTCTTGCAAATGATTAAGGTGGTCCATGGGGCATTTAAGGTTTCTGCTACTTGTTTTTTCTATCTTTTTTATTTTTTAAGCTACACTAGCCATTTTTGGCACATGCATACAACATACCAATTAATGAACAAAGAAATAAAAAAAAATATAAAAAAATTTATTTAAAAATGTATTTTGTGACTTTTTTGGGTAAAAAAGTGTAATTTTAAGACATATTTTCAAAAATTTTCAAAGAACCAATTTTTAAAATCTATTGTAGATATCATAAAATAACTTTGCACAAATGTTAATGAGTGTGTTTCAAACAAACATCCAATTTTTTTTTTGGAAATATTAAATAGATTTTTTTAAATAATTTTTTTTCTTACATACCCCCCTGAAAAATTAACTTTTTTGAGAAAAAATTGCATTTTTTTGGGGGGTAGGTAAGAAAAAAAATTATAAAAAAAATTCTATTTAATATATCCAAAAAAAAATTGGACGTTTGAAACACACTCATTAACATTTGTGCAAAGTTATTTTACGACATCTACAATAGATTTTAAAAATTGGTTCTTTGAAAATTTTTGAAAATATGTCTTAAAATTACACTTTTTTACCCAAAAAAGTCACAAAATACATTTTTAGATACATTTTTTTTATATTTTTTTTATTTCTTTGTTCATTAATTGGTATGTTGTATGCATGTGCCAAAAATGGCTAGTGTAGCTTAAAAAATAAAAAAGATAGAAAAAACAAGTAGCAGAAACCTTAAATGCCCCATGGACCACCTTAAAAAAAAAATGTATTTTATGGAAATTGTTGTTTAATTAAAAAAAGCAACTACATCATGCACATGGTATCATCTTAAAGGACATTATATGCAGCAATGTACTGTGCAATTATACAATATATATATATATAAATTCAATATTATGTTCACATACAAAAGTATTTATGAAAACGGTTAGGGACAGAAGAAAAAAAATTTTCCATCCATACAAAATGACTGTTTCAACAAAGCTTATTAATCTAAACAATAAAATGCGCAGTTGTCGTTTTTGTTGATTTTTGTTGTTGTTAGACTCAGATTAATTAAAAAAAAGGTGATAGAATATCTGAGCTGTAATGTGTCTGGGACATCATGAAAATATAATCTCACTGAAGCAAGATGAGATCAACAATAAGTTCACTTAAAACAAGCCAAAAATAAAAAAATTTCAAGTTGAAGATAAAATGACAAGAACATCTTGTACAAGATTTACACCAAAATAAACAAAACAGCTTTCTTAGTTGGCAACGGAAACCAGGCAAAACAAAATAATTATTTTTTTTTATTAATTAATTTGACTGGCTAATTGAGATGAGTAAAGTTGAATATTGGTGCTTTAGCTAAAGGGCTAAATAAAATGGATACAAGAAGCAAAGATACAAATTATTATTGGCATAATAATGATCCTGATAGCAATTTTTCATGCCATGTATTTACAAGTTGTTTGAAAGCTGTTAAGACGAAGCAATAATATTAACTCAAACAGCCTATTAAAAAAAAAAATTAATGCTAATTATGCTTTGACAAAACTTTTGCATATATTTGTATAATGTGTCAAATCAATTGAAAAAAAAAAAAATGTGTTCCTTAACAGAACACAGTTGCTGTGCTACCCAATAGACCAACACACACACTGTCAATAAGCAAGAGGACAAAAGTAACATACAATAGTCAATAACATCGCAAAGCAATAAATGATATTTTTTTTTAAATAGTTATTTTTGAATTTTGCAGTCCCATCAAAATGATTGCTAGGAGTGGGGAGGGTTCGTAGTAGATCTGATTCAAAGAATGGCCAAAAAAAGCCAATACAGCACTGGGGGTGGGGAGGGGGTGGAGTTTGGCGAGTAGAGAATTGGTAGTACAGGAAGATCAGTTAAGAATGCTGTGTCAATACAGAAGAAAAACAAAACATTAGAGAAAGGATACTAGAGTACTACTCTTTTCGAGAGAGAGAGAGAGAGAGAGAGAGTAAAAAAAAAACAACAGTCAGGGCTTTATTTTAACCAATACACCAAACCACCCTCACATGCACCGACAATAATCACCCACAGGGGGCGCCATCTAATTGTCACAAGCAGCAGCACACCAGAATGTTTTTGTTTTAAAAAAAAGTTTCATTAAAAATTAATTTTTAGAAACTACGACACATTTCACCCAGTGCTGCCTTTGTTTTTTGTTTTTTTTTTTTATATTTGTTTAAATTTAGCAAATACATCAACAACAGAGTTCAAATGTTTCAAGTAGGGTATTATATAAATAATGAGAAAAAAAAAATTATTTAAAAAAAAAAAATGTAACTGAAATTTGAAAAAAAAAAACTGCTACCAATAATGTAAACAATCTTATGTCTCTATGCGTATTATAAAAAAAAAAAAAAACCGAGCTGACGTCAAGCTCGTCTAATTACAGGTGAATGATATTATGTGTTTGCACTGACCCTATGCTTCCTGACCCCCCTCCTCCTCCTCATCCTCTTCACAGTTTCGTTCCAGGGCACTCAGGCGAGCCTCAAGCTCACCGATACGCTTATCTTGTCTTCGCACCTTGTTCTTGAGTTCAACGATTTCTTCTTGAAGTTCTTTTAAGTCTATCTCATCATGTTTATGTGACTGCTGGCAGAGGTCAACGCGATGGCAAAAAAAAAAAGTCCGTCATCCGGTGGTTCAAGATGGGGAAGAAAAGAGGGAAAATAATTTATGCAAAAATATATGCAAGTGTGAAATATCTGATAAGATGAACATCATAAATTTATCTTTTTAAAATGTAATAATTTATTTTAACTTAATGCGGGTGTGAGAGACACAGAATACAGAGCTAAGTGAGTGATTAAATGGAAACACCAACATTACACAGCCAGAGGAGCAAGACGCTTAAAATTAAATGTATAGGCTGCAAGTGACCTTTTTAACAAAGACCTAGAACCTTAAAAAAAAAAGGGGGAGAGGGGAGAGAGGTCAAAGAGTGAAAGCTGCCAACTGTTTCCACTTCATGGTGATATTCTACTATAACAATAACAATGAATACGTTTGGCCACGTGTATCAGAAAAAAAAAATGGTGTGAAATCGTACGATAAACAAGTTAATTTTTGTGAATAAAAAAAATAGTCAGCGAATGAAAAAAAAAATGAACATTATGTTATTTTTAAATACAAGAAAAAAAAAGATGATAATTATAAGGGCCAGTGAAGTACAAGGCGTCATCAGAAGATTTTGAAATAGTGTTTTAATTTCAGAATAATACTGTATTTCCAATATAGAAATCAGCTCTTTTGATAAATACGTCAACAAGCATGGAGCAAGGCAAACCGAATGAACAGGACAAAACCATTTAGTGAAGTAAGTTATCATTATACAAGTTTAAGTAATTATCTAAAAGAAATCTAGCACTGATGACATGATTATTACAAAACTAAATAAAAACTAAATGAGAGAGAAAAAAAAACTATTTTAAAAAACACAGCTTCACATGACTATTTTAAGATGGTCTCTCTTTTTTTTTTAAATCTAAATCTAGACTAGAAAATTTCTATATCAAAATGTCTGTTTCTATAAGGTGACTCAGTATAATGAATCTCATCTGCTCAGCAAATTATGATGATCTGGTTAAAAAAAACATTTTTCAATGTTATCATTAATCATTATTTTTATCATGTAAACAGCAGTTTGTCGTAATGTGAAACATCTGTTAACAAAAAGTATGCATGAAACAAAGCAAACTAAAGATTTATCTTCAAAATGCTTGAAAAACTGAGAGGATTATTCCAAAGCCAAATATGATAATATGGGGAGATTATCTGACTGAAGGAGAAATTGCAATACGTTAATCACACCAACCACCCCAAACAGATATCAATATACATCTTTTTAGTAATGCTATTTGAGCTAGAATTAGAATAGAGCATGCCAATATTTTCATGCCACATGTATATATATATACATTTTTTTCCCACATCAGCATCCTTAAAATAAACACCTGAACTGCTGTAGTGACTTGATTCATACCTGTAACTAATGGAAACACTACTCGAGCAGCTATATAATTATTAACTTTTACTTTTTTAATTGATAGAAATCTTTAAGAAACAGAAAAAGCATTCAAAGCTGAGGGATAGTTCTAGTCATCTGCAAGTCACCTGACTGAATTAAGTCATGAACTACCGAGCAGGGGAAAATGAACATATCTATAACTGGGTCACGTTCATCTGAGAGTATGTCAAGTTTGTTTTTTTTAATACATAATACATTAAGAAGAGATAAAGTTTACAAAAGAAAATATGTATGGCAGTGTACAGTCCATTATAAAATTACATATATCGACACAGGTAAAACAGCCTGTAACTTTGATTGTCAAAAGCTTGCATGAGAATATGATGTTTAGGCCAGTGCAGATTTGACTTTTGTAGGAAGAATTATTTTTATTTGCTTACAGCTGTCAAACAGTTTGAAAAAGCCCTTCGCACTGTTAACATTTAAACTAAAGCCACATGATGAGACAAATACAAAATGATTACATTTTAAAAAAAGATGAACTTTAGCACTTTGAAAGCCGACAATTTTTAGATCTGGAAGACCAGAAAGAGTGCCCCAGCGATTGGGGGGGGGGGCAATCCACCTAACAATGGTTTGCTGTTACACTCTGATGTGTTACTTAGAGATTAATTGCTTAAGGACAGTCAGTCTATTCACGATCGGAATGACTATACTGAATGTAGCCATCAAGGGCCAAATTATAGCTCCAGACCTAAAATAGCCAGAAGGGCATAAAATAGGCTAAAATATTGTCAAGAGACTGACAAGTTCCTCCTGGAGAGCAAAAGCTGATGGCTTGAAATCACTGTACATGGGTGCAGTCAGGTCTCAGATTGATTACGGTCTGGTTGCGCAAGTCTATGGGTCTCGACTGTCACCAGACGGTCTGGTTGCGCAAGTCTATGGGTCTCGATTGTCACCAGAGGCCCCTGGATGTACAGAGACAGGCTATCTAACTAATCACAGGCTCTACTAAAGCTGTGGCGGAAGTCATGACAAACAAGGCCACCACTAGGACCTCACAGAGAGCTGGCCATGTCTTATCTGCCCTTGATCGATGCAAGAGGCAACAGTGGCACTGTCCTTATGGAGATGGCTAATGACAGGGTGGACGGCAAGAGGCTGACAATGTCTTTTGTGCCACCACGTAATGAGACTGTCACCAGAGATTCATTTGCCTACCAACCGCCTAATGTTAAAGTCAGCCTCCCATGCATTGCCAGGCAAAGCAGCTTGCATGCTGGTGGTTTTCACAACCCTGATTGACGCCAAAGTTGGCAAAACTACTGATGCCCTAACGCTACACAATGTGGCAATGAAGACTTGTCAGGTCCTATACTAGAGACTATATATTGGCATATACTGATGACTCTGGAGCCAGAAAGGACGACCAAACAATGGCTTCTTTTGGGACCACATCTGTTTCCCACAAACCCAATTTGTCGTAGGTCTAGCAAGGCTATGTAGATCTCTGTATTTATGAGGCAGAGATGAGAGCCATTACAGAGACAGTGGTGCACATAGACCCGTGACTGTGGGATGGAACTTTGCCTACTGTAACCATCGTTATCCATTATTGTGTAAGTGACTACAGTGTATTTCTGGGCATATGGATGTGACTGAGGAATCTCCAGGCCGAAATTCCTAGTGAGGTCTATCGATGCCCAGACGCATCTAGTGGGTGATGAAAGTAGCTCTATGGAGAATGCATGTGCCAAGATCCATGAGTTTGAACACACAATCAGCGGTTCTAAAGTTTTGACAATGGGGTGGCAGGTAGAAATATATGGAGTCAGATGAAGTGGCCAAACAACCATGGCATGGGCTGCTGTGAGTCGAGCAGGTTCAGTTTCACACAGGGAATGGTCTGATTTGTGCATACTTTTGAGAAATTGAGGAAACTATCAAACATGTGCTTTTTCAAGTGGCCCAGGCTTGCGGACCATAGGGTTGATCAGTCTGGTAACTTTGTCTGTATGGCAGATCCTTTATGCTGAGTTTGATTTCACGGGCTCTAAGATACTTACTCTCAGCTCGCAAAATAAACTGAGCGCTCAAAGAGAGAGAAAAAGCACTTTCATATCCTCAAAAGATAAACAGCTCTGAAATGAACAGCGGGTTTACATAGTTTAACATTTATATTAGTTATCAATGAATTTAATCACCAATTACAACACAAGTGCAGGTGATTGTATCAAGAGCAACTAATTCAGAGTATTAATAGTTTAATAAGACTCTGCTCTCCCTTTGGGAACAAGAACTGTGTAAATGTGTTCTTAATAGGTACTGTAAAAAAAAAAATCAATTCAGGTTAGTGAGGCTATGAAAACATTTGCAGTGCATAATATCGTTTGTCACACCCATCTAGTCAACTTCCACAGCTAGATGACAAGTACAGGTGTGTAAACACACGGCCAGTGAGTCATCAATTTAAAGTTTTAATACTACTCAGTAATATCTACATCAATGCTAGGAAACTGTTATGATACATCTAACTGGATTTTTATTATCTAAACTGTAATGTCAGAAGGCAGTAAAATGCTTTTATAAGTTAAAATAATGTATTAAACAAAGGGTAAAAATTATAAATTAATACCTAATTTAAAAAAAAAATACATAATCCTTTTAAAATATTCTTTTGTGATAGGAAATACAAAGCATGTTTTTTTTTTTTACATGCATCCATTAAATTTACTTTTCTGAAGATAAAGAAAAAGGAAAATGATTTTAAAATATTGAATCTAGAAAAATTGGAGATAAGAAAATAAATCCAAATAGGGAAATAAGTGAATATTGTCCAATGAATTTGATCACTTCTAGCCCAAGGGGGGGGGAAGTAAAATTCCAAATGAACATAATGCTGTTTCTCTAAAAGCTGTTAATATGACAACAAAAAACATTGTTTCCAGCAAGTTATTGTTACCTGTTAAATGTCTGTAAAAATGTACATTAGTGCATGATGGAGAATCTGACCGACAACTTTATTTTACTGATCATCACATCATGTACATATTTTATAAAGTTGCTCTAAAAAACACTTGGGTAGAAAATTAAAGAGCACGGATTTACCATTAACAGTGGGAGATGGATATGCACTTACTAACTTGCTGGAGCCAACAGAGTTAGTCAAAGTAAAAGCACTTAGCACCAAGTGCCAGCTACAGCAAACCCAACAGTGAAAGATGTAAACAAGAGAAAACAAAACAAAAAAAAAGAAAAAAAGGCTCAAGAACCATTTGATAATGAAGTGAAAAGAGGTGAAGTTGGCGGGTGCGCTTTATGCTTCTTCTACTGCCTCTTCTTCACTCTCATATTGTGAAAGCTTCTCCTCCAACGTTTTAATCCTTCGCTCATGCGCCTTAACAATCAGCTTCAGCTTTCTCATGTCCTCCAAAATTCCTTGTGGGTCAAAACCCTGAGATCAAAAATTTAATTTTTTTTTTTGGTGTCTTTTGTTGTCAAGGAAAAAAAAAAAGCATAAAATCTTTAATTAAAACGAGCCCAGTTTTCCGCATTTTATTCACTTGAGCTTGACGAATAAATTTACCAACTTTTATGGGAATTCTGAAGCCACTTGGTCATTTTGGTTGAAATGGCAGAAAAAAAAATTAATTAATTAAAAGTGGTAACAATTGAAAGTAATGAGTTATAATAAGATTTTTAAAAAAATACAGTTAAGGAAAATAAATCGCTGAAGATTTTATAAATTAAAAATAAAAACTTGTTAGTAGTAAAAAAAAAGTCATTTCTTGTTTAAGTACAAAAAAAAGATGTTTCTATTTATAAAATTTATAAAGCTAGTCTTTTTTTTTGGTGATCAGCCCATGATAAAGTAACTCATAAAAATGTGATCCAATTGTATAAGAAAAAATTTCCCAAATAATAGCTTCACGATTCATTGCCTTCACTGATTAACAACTTAATAATGCAATAAGCCGATGCAGCCTGTGAAGTGAAAAATGAGACCTACAGAGACACCTACATTTCAAATGTTATCTGGCTAGTGCATGACCTGAATTCTAAATATATGTGCAAAAAAAAAATCAGATCTTTTTTTTGTTGTTCTGTAGATTTGTGAATATAATATTGAATACATGTATCTACAATTATAAAAAAAAAATATGACCCGTCTGAAACAAAGCTTTAAAAAACAACTGACATATATCAAACACACTAAATAAGCCTTTCATATGTTAATTTCAAGTTTCAGAAGAATAAAGAAAAAAAAAAAGACCAGTCTGGCCAAACAAAACAACCCTCAACAAATATGCACATTTTCTTTTTTTTTAATCGCTAGAAGTTACATCCCAGTGCATGTTAACCCATTGGTTCCTTAGGGGAAAAACTAGAGATACCCTGCAATTACTAAGGGTTTTTGGGCTTGAGCAAAAAGTTTTGGGAAAAACCGGGTGGGTGTACAAAAACGCATGTAACTTTTAAAGTAATAGAGATAGTTCTTTAAAAGTATACATTTTATTATAAAGAAATGAATTATCTTTCATTCTGTGAAAGAATTAAAGTTATACAATTGATATTTAAAAAGTTATTATTCAGAAAAGTATGAGTTTTTTTTTTTCAATTTTGTTTTTTTAAACCCTATTTTCAACTGAAAATTTTAACTGGAGATTATAAAAATAGCCTATAGGTATATCGAGATAAAAAAAACATCATTCAATTTCCTTTACAACAGTGTAAGAATTACTAAAATTGATCAAGATTTGATAAAGTTGTTATGAATTGAAAATAATCACTATTTTTAATGGAGGACCTGAGTGTTGGCTGTTTATATAGACTTTATTTATTGTGCAACTATTTATCAACTACAATCTTAAATAGTATGATCTATATATCAACATGTCGGAAATTAAACAATCTTTCTTATGATATATATTTTATGTATGTTGATTTTATAGTAAAGATGATAAAAGTATATAAATTCGATATAATTTATTCCTTCCAATTGGTTATGCAACTTTCAAACCATACACATTACAAACGAAAAAACAACAAACTAATTATAACTAATATTTCAGAATTTAAGCTTTATAATAATAAATATTCATTTCTCTTCCTATCGGCTATACTTTCTTCATTTTTTTTTTCAAAATTAATATAATAACGAACTTTTGAAATCGGTCACCATATTGGACCATAAAACGGTCCGGACACAAATTATAAATCTCAATAAAATCATAGTGATTTAGAAAAAATAAGTGATTTAAGTTATAGTACTAAAACTAAACATAATAAGGACACAAACAATGTTTTAAAATGGAAAATGTAGCTACTCACATGTTCTTATAACATCATCATAATTAATGTAATCCATATTGAAATACTAAGACTAAGTCTCACAAAAACATGCATCCATTAATAACAGAAATATAGCACATTCACAAAACAAAAACAAACTGCAATTGGAAGTGATGATTTTATATTTCATATATTCTCTTTAATGTATTTTAAGTCTATAGCAAGTTAATATAAAGAAATTGTAATAGTAATTTTAAGACGTTAAACACGCCTATGGCCTCATCTCGGAGGAGGGGGGGGGGATTTTAGTGATGTCATAAATCTGCCGATGTTTATCAAAAATAACTGCATCGCCGTAAATCTACTAGAAATAATTCATTATAATCAGTTTTTATATTGTTTATTGTAAAAAAAAATTCATTTTTAAACGTAAATGTTAAATAATTTGTAAAATATGTTTGATTTTGAAGCAACACGCTGTGTTCTGTGTCTAAGGCTAACAATAGTACTGCGCATGCGCGGTGAACCTGATATGCAATTTTTACCACCAGCGAGCTCGGGACAAAGAAATTCCCCACACAGGGGGTCTGGTTTCTGCCTCCCTGTTATTACATAATGGAAAAGTTACGCAAATGACCTAGATATTCAAATAGAGGGAAGGCTGACCTTTACATTGATACCACACTTGTATAATCTTACGCTAGAATGCCGGCTTAAACTGGACATCAAAAGCGGCCATTTCGGCTGACTTTTCGATCGGAGAAAGCGTGTCATTTTTACCCCCTTCCCACTAAAAACGTAATAAAAAAAGAACTGTCTAGAAAATGATGAAAAACCATTAATGAATTTGTGTAGAAATGATTTCTCTACAAGAATATATAGGTTACAATGCGATACATTAAACATAAGGTATAGAGATCTATCGCTGAAGTGAAATGTTGTCAAAAATCCGCATCCGTAGTTCGGGCCTTATCGCGATTGTTGTCAAAAATACGCATCCGGAATGAAAAGGTTAATTTATTTTTTAAAAAGTTATTGAAGAAAAATGTCAAAAGCTTCTTCAAGAATGTGATACACGTTCTTAAAAAGAGGTGAGCTCGGTTCTACTTACGGGTGGCAAGGATGGGGCTGCTGCCGCCTCTGCATTATTGGAGGACTGCTGCTGTTGCTGTTGAGGTTTGGCTGGCATCTTATCGAGTATGTTCGACTTCCTCACAACTTTTAACTGTTCTTTTTTGGAAGGTGCGAATCCATCTTTTAGAGAAACCTATAAAGTTGGGGTTTTTTTTTTGTTTTTTTTTTAAAAAAATAGTTTTCATTATGAGACGTAATTAATTAATAAAATTTTCACTTAGTTTTATAAAAAGGCTGGATCTAGAATCTAATAGTTGTACTGTGAGTACTGTACATCACACTGAAGTGTTAGTAATTACCAAAACAGGCTCTGCGTTTTTGCCAGCGAAAAAATCCTCAGCTGAAATAGCGGGCACATCTGAAGCTGTATCTGGATACAGGTCATCTTGGAACAGCTCAGACTGGTGGAAAGAAGTTAACACGTTATATTAAGACAAAAAAAAAGTAGCGGATGGTTTGTGTACATCTATCAACGAAAACTAATCCAATTGAAAGCAGGAAATGTAAAGCACTTAATGAGTCACAAAAGGCCACAAGGGAAGCCCATTGCAAATATTAAGAATACCAAGTGTTTTTTCCTGACCCACTCCCATTATACCCCCACTTTACACATTTACCCACCATTGTATAAATTGGCAATCATTTTATTTTGGTTTTATTATTGCTATGATAAACTCAACGTTGTAGCTACTTAAGCTTTTGATTTTATGTCACACAAGTTCAATTTGTTGAAGTGATTCAATTTTTAAAAAAATACCCATTACAACCAATTGTTAATTCAAACATTGTACATTTCCCAAGCGTATCATCAATAAAAAACTGGTGCAGATTTATTAAACTGACCAAACAAAATCATTTACCTTTCTGGGTACTGTGAAAGGAATTATTTCACATAAACCAGTATTATGTAGTTTGTAAAACCTGAAAAAAAAAAAAATTTCCCATGAAAACAGTTATGATAAACAGTAACTAATAAATAACGAAAACTCCCCAAACATATTTTTTTTTAAGAAAACCAAAGCCAATGCTAAGGATCTTGAAAACCTGACACATACATTGAGTTTAATACAGCTGAAAGATTAAATGTACCTTAAAATTTTAAAAAAAACCTTTTTGTTTTATTGTTTAATATCTTCAAATCAGACAAATCAATCAAACATTAAAATTTATTATATTTGTTTTTTTCATAGTAGGTAGTACAACGATAAACTAAACTCTGTATGCCAAAGTTGACCAATTTTTTGCACAATTAATAAAATGATTAAACATTTTAACAAATATTGCTATGTCTAATGACCAGATATGATCACTGCATGTGAAGATAAAAAGTTTTGCTATTCTCCTTGCAAAAGAAATAACACCAAAGTTCATCGCAGAGATAAAAAATAGAACTATTATTTTCAAATTAATAGAGTCAACTTCAATCACACACACAAAAATGTGAAAAGCAATGAGACTAAAAACAATAATATAGCAACAATTCTAAAGGTATCAGGAAAAAAAGTCCTATAACCTCAAACTTAATAATAAAAAAATGGGTTATGTTCAACTTCAGTTCGGGTTAATCTGAATGAACTGTAGGCCCAGAAAATAATTAACAGGATGTGTGAAAAACATATAAGGCAATCTTATTTACTATATATATATATATATAGTACAAAATACTAGAATTGTATTCTTCCATTGAGTTGTGAATGTTCAAGTGTTGAACATTCACAACTTCATGGAAGAATATGATTTTAGTATTTTGTACCCAGAGTCACAGAAAACCTATGTAGAGTTGTAAGTACACAACATGATGTACACAGCATTTGGTGATGTACATTATATCAAAGAAGAAACAATTATAACTGTGTATGTGTGTACACAAGGAAGAGTGCATGAATAAAGTTGTATTTGGTCATCAAACACATCAACAGTTAGCATATGCATATTAACACATTATTTAGTAGGTGTGTACTGTAATTATAATAAGAACATCATGGAGGATGTCTCACCTGGCAATCTCATTATTATTAACATTCAGTCCTCGTTTGGGCATGAAGCCGATACCCCTCTGTGGTGCATTGGACTGATACAGTGTCAGAAAATGGACGTATGGTGCTTCATCTGTAACTTCATAGTAACGTATGATGCTGTCACCCTGCCATTGCATAATACAGTGCATTAGATTGATACCTAAAAAATACTTTGATGTCAAACTTCATATTTTACACTTCAACAAAATTACTTTTATTTCAGACATACAACTTGTTAATTTTTTTTTGGTTTTTTAAAGCAACCATTCTACATAAATCTGAAATAGTCTGGGGATGGGGTGTACGCCCAAGGTTTGATCAAAATTAAGACAGTAGACTTTTTTTTCAGGTTCTGGTAAAAGTTCATAAGTCTGCACAGCTTAAATGGGTATCTGGCAGCGGTGGGAGCTTATGCTACCCATAATGCTTCCATGACCATTTCACTCTCTGCCATGTTGGGGATGAAAAAGCAATATAAAAAACATCCCATTAGTGCAGCGGTCGGGGAACCGGGGTAAATTACCCCAAATGGGGTAAAAATTAAATTTTTGGGGGTAAAAATGAAACTTTTGTGAGTAGAAAGTATATATTTTTAATTTGCTATGGGGTAATATCAACTTACACAAAAATATTTTGGGGTAATGATTAAAAAAGTTCCCCGACCGCTGCTTTAGTGGTTTATAGTATTTAAGAGATGAACATCTTATTTTTACCAAGTTGTGACTTTGGAGACAAAACTAATGACAGGAAGATACCAAAATGTTTCACTGATTTGATGCGATTCCTGATATTTCTCGTAACTTTTAAGTCTCAAAATATTCCAATATTTAACGCTAATGGACAATAAATAAAATTTGAAAAATTGAAAGAATTAATTACGTAGAATCCTTTTCTAATATGTATACACAAAAGATCTGATCTTTCCAATTTATGACCCTGAGATCATGCATACACTAAAAAAAAAACAAATTATTAACATTTTATTGTTTAAACTTTCCTCACCTTTCCAGCCAGGTAAACCATGCTTGTATCTGCATCGTAGAAAATAAACATAACACCGTTGCTGGAGTCAATTTCCTCTATTGTCTTAGGCTCATTCAAATCTTTCTGTTTAAAATAAAATAAACTTTTTAAAGCCACCATTATTTGACGATACAAAATATAATTGGATTTAAGTTGTTTTTTTGTTTTGTTTTCAATTGAGCAATTTATGAGAATTTTTTTTCCACTTATAACTTTAAAAAAAAAGTTTTTTTTAACAGAAGTAAACTTGTAAATATATACATATATATATATACTCCTATTCAGTAAACATCACTATAAAACCTTAACTACAAAAGAAAAGGGTCGACATTTGTCATTTACGACTAAAAGTTGTTAAGACATTGTCCCTTACTTCATCCCACAAAGCGTACTGTCTTTCGCTCATCTTAGAGAAGCCTGTGGTGAATATCAAACCGTCCTTCAGATAGGCACACTGTGCTGGCTTAGAGCCCATGTGACATTTACCTTCCTGACAAATGAAAATAATTTCTTTAAGATGCTGTTAACTGGGTTTTAAACAGGAAAATACTGATTATCTTGAATGTTTACATTAGTATGTTGTTATTTTTTAAATTAATCATGTTAATACTGATTATCTTGAATATTTACATTAGTATGTTGTTATTTTTTAAATTAATCATGTTAATACTGATTATCTTGAATGTTTACATTAGTATGTTGTTATTTTTTAAATTAATCATGTTATATCCAAAGCCACAATTTATGACCGGTGGTATATCCACAGCCACAATTTATGACCGGTACATATGGTTTCATATTTTTCAAAGGCTAATTTTTCTTAATTAAAATTTCAATGAACAAATTATATTTCACTTTCCAAAATATAGAAGCTCATATTTTTATGGACCATATTTCTAAAGCAATGTTGGCTGTTCCGTCTTCACGATACCCTTTTATGGGGACCAGTGCAATCAATGATTAACTTCTTCCTCAAAGGTGAGCACTCCTTACATAGGATGCCATTACCCTCATTAATATGTTGACACACTCCTTGAGCATTGATAACATCCCCACTCGTCTATGACATTCATAAGCTATTCCATTTTTTTTAACTCTTACTTCGTCATGCCTTACTTCCCTGTGTTTTAAACTCTGTCTGCCATGTGACTTCATCTTGAGTCACATTACTTACTATCTTTCTTTAAAAAAAAATTGTTCACTTTTGTACACAATCTGTAACAGACAGATACAGCATACATACAAAACAGAACAGTGATCTATTTATATATGCATGTATCTTGGGTAAAAGAACTACCTTAATGGTCTTCCCTGAATGGGTGTCCATAATTCGCAGTATTTTATCTTTACAAGTGCAAACAAACCGACTGCCGTCAAAGTTAAAAGAGCCTGAATATATCTGATCTGGCATGTCCACCTGCAGCATGGATTCTCCAGTTCCAACATTCCATATAATGATTAAATTATCAGAACCTGCACAAAAGTATAAAAAAATTATCAACATTAAAAAGTAAACATTCTGGCAGGCTAAAACAGGAGACAATGTCTAGTATAATTAATAAGTCAATAAAAATAGTAGCATTATATTTTTTAAATAACAATCTACATTTAAGTCATGCTTATAAATTATAAAAATATTTTTTTCAGACAAAATGATTTAAATCATGGCCAGAGTGTATAAATTTCGAGCAAAATTAAATATTCATGAGTTTTTCATCAGTATTGTAAAAAAGTATCATCTTTTACAGAACAAATAGCCCACTTTGAACAATTTTAAAAAAGAAAACCATTACATCATTTTCTTTGAATAAGAAACAATGTTAATTTAAAAATATTTTTTAGAATAAATTTTTTTTCTGACAAAAGTGCTAAAAAATAGTCATATTTAATTTTTTTCAGCACTGAACACAAAGTCCAAGTACATTTCTATAAAAACAATAATATAATAAAAGTACTAGTAAAATTATCACAATGCACAATCAAAAAGATGTGGTAAAAATGTCTCAACTTACCAGTACTCAGTAAAACATTCATAGCAGTAGGATGCCACACTAGCAACGTCACCCTACGCTGGTGAGCACAGAGATCAACGACCGGCTCTGTAAGGTTTTCCTTCAGTCCATCTTCTGGAATTTGCCACAGCTTGACCGTGCAGTCTTCAGAGGCACTGGCTATCACATCATCATTATGTGGACACCAGGCTATGTCTAGAACAGCTCCTTTGTGGCCAGCTACCATGGGGTGGTCAATGTTAACTCTTCCTGTCTAAAAGGAAAATTTGATATCTACTTTTTTCTTTTTTTTTTTAAAGAAAATAATCTACTAGAAAACTAGAAATAAACTATGTCCCCAAAAATGGGTAAAGGATGGTTGGTATCTTTAGAAAAGCAAGGTGGCACAGATGACAATCATCAAAGAGATTTCAGTCTGTAAATCTGCACCTTGCATAGATAGCCTTGTCCGATGAGGTGCATGGTGTTGATAAAACTTGATTTTATTATGGACCCGAAACCACTAATGGGATATTTCTGTGAACTCCCTTCTCATCCAATGAAAAACAATGAAGGTATAATTAACTCTACAATAAAACAATCCAAAATCAAAAATAAAAATAATTTTTTTTTTAACCCAGAAATTTTAACATTTTAGCCATTATGTTTAGTTCCTAACAAAAATTTTTTAAATGAATTTCAGTTTTTAGTTTCCCCTTTCTTAATTTTACATCCACCATGTCATTAATTTTTTAATTTCAGATTAAACCAGGAAGTAATGAAAGCCATACAACACCAAAAACCTGAGTGAAATATTTATGCAAAGCAACATTTAATAAGTGAAATAGCCTTTTTTTTTTTAATTATGTACATGCCGGTAATTTTTAAAACCTGAACATTTAACAGTTTGTGCATTATACATGTACAGGAGAGGTTACAGTAACATAATAAATTGTCAAATAGTTTTTTAAAAAGATTAATTTAAATAACACATAAAAAACTAGAAAAATTACATCCTGTTAGAAGCTATCATGAACTATTCTTTAACCTAAATTAGGAAATGTAGTATGCAACGGACCACTTAGCACTGCTACTGAGCCCGGACTCCCAATAGTTCATTGTTGGATGGAACAAGACTCTTTGATTGCAAAGACAAAACTTTTTAAAAAAATAAATATAGCATTGTATGGTAATACACTCGTCTTTAAGAGATTATTTATCTATACATCTTTCATTTTATACATTCGAAAATATTGTATGCATTCTACCTCATTAGACAAGTATAATATTTGTGAATAATATTGTTTTAGCTAATAGGACAACAAGCAGATTTCTGTAAGCAGATGGTGAATGATATCATGAGTTACAAATATTAAATCTATTATAAACTTTCTAGAAAAAAAAATACCTTGCCCAGTGGTAAAACCAAAAATGAGCCGCCGCCTGCAGCCTCAGTGATAACTGCCACATATTTTGGGTTCACTGCGCAATAAGTAGACTCCCAAGAGGTCCTTGTAATTCTGATGGCATCATAGCATTCGTCTCTCTTCAACGGCTTACCGAACACATGCCGAAACTTGCTTTTTCTCATAAACGCCATCTGTTCAAATACAGTATTACATTTAATATAATATTATAATCTTAACAAAAGAACCTTCAGTAAAATTGAACAAATGAGAATTGGTAATATTTTAATTATTATATATAGAAAGATTAGGTCAAGAAAGTTTTAATTTTTGACAAAGGCTTTGTTTTTTCACAGTGACAAGGGAATCAATATCCCAGCATGAAATTTATAAAAGGAGTTCAGTAACATTCAGAAGTAGGCGAGACTGATACTGACACTAATTATTAAACCATAATAGTTTTAATATATTCACAAGTGATACTCATAGTACTGATATATTCACAAGTGATTTTTTTTTGGTAATTCCTTGTATGAATGAGATTTTTATCTCTTAGATCCTATAAATAAATAATGGGACAATTTTTATGGGTGCCTTTCGTTCATCCCCCACCATAGCCAAAAAAAGTGCAAGGATCATGAAGCACAACAGGGGACATATGTAGGTGACCAGGGTGATACTCACGCTGCCTCAGATAATGTACCAGACTGCAGTCGAGATTTCCGGGGCTCTTTAACAACAGGGACCTCTCTTGCTTATCTTCCCAACCCCCCTCCCATTCTAAAAATCAAAAGCTATGGGGCTTCCTAAGCTTCATTCTACTGACAAGTGTTTGAGTTGACTCCCCTTGGGACAGCCATGGTACCCATTTACAGTTATGTCAGCTTGAGAACTTTCACAAAGACCTAAAAAGAAATCTCTGCTAGGATCAAGCCCCTAGCGTTCAGGTCGACAACCAACACAAGATTATCCATCCCCCATTAACTAATGATAACTCGTTTGAATTTTTTGAATATCAAAAATGATATTATTACATATTTTTATAAATTTTGTGTTCCAAAAAGATTTTTTTTATTTTTACTTTTTTATATAGTCTTTAGCTTTGAATATAATTTCGCCTAACCAGCAGAGAGTAATAGTTGATTGTTGTGGTGGAGAAGTCAGAGATAAGAAAAAAGAATGAATCAATTAATTCAATACAATGACTAAATAGATAGCTAGTTTTAATAAGCAATATTTAGACCTGAAACTTGAAATAACATATGAAAACAATGTGAATATGGGGAGTTTACAAGCAAAAAAAGGTATTCATTGTATAACAAAAGGCTCTATTAACTTCTTTATAAGTTCTAATATCTGATCTAGCATAATACAACAAAGAGTTACTGACTAAGTGACTTGAACTGAGTAAGGTGAATTAATTATTAAGATTAGTCAGTCTGTGTGACTAAAAGTTTCACTATAGTGACTATAGGATTGTAATATTAAAAACTAAAAATAGTTATATGTATTTTCAATATTATATATGGTGTTACAGATATGTTGATCACTACATATAATATTAAACTATAAATCGTTTTCAAGCGTAATACTATAGTCTATACAATTTAAAATTTAATTAGCTGTCAAAAATAATATGTCCGATTTTGCCTTGGGCTAAAAAAAAAAGGGCAGAAAAATGAAAATGTATGTTATTATTAAACGGTTTTCAAAGTGATTTAATAATTAAATGAGAATTTTTAATTGACCGGTTTATTTCAACTTCTCTTCCTTATTGCTGGTTAAAAAAGCAAAAGTATGAATCATTCGATGATTCGTTATGATTAGAGTTTTAGACACTCTTACTTTTAGTGGAAATAATAAAGATAATGAGATTGCAAAGCAAAAGCAGAATTTTCAATAGGTAATTTCTGAATAAAATCCTCTGATTTTGATTAACACACAACATATTACATTACCTTAACACGAAATGCTTATTTTCATTAAATCCTCGTATACAATACAGGAAAAGGGGGTGGAAATAAACGCCCTGGTCTTGACACACGAGAAAAAGGAAATGGCCATTACGCATGCGTTTTAACCCCTACACTAAAATCACCAAAAATGGAAGACACGCAAAATTCAATTTTACATTTCAACGTACTTTTATGTAAACAAATTTACGCTTGCTGTTATCGCAACGTTACTATACACAAAAATCAAAATAACTTATAAGGATTTAATATAGTACTTCATATACAATGTTAAGTTTAAAAATCTTAGAGAAATACTGGGACTTAATGTTTATGATTCACATGTCATTGATATTATAAAAAAAAAAAAGAAAGCGGTCAATGTTTGTACTTTAGTACTTTCCCCCACTCCAAATTGCGGATTTCATTGATTTGTCTTAAGCACTTTAAATTTATACCAGATGCCTCTCATTGCCTAAAATTTCAGCGTAAGAGTTCCCAATGTGTGACTTTTCAAGTGTTAAATAATAAAGAATTACATATCATGATGGCTTTTTTTTTTGTAATAGACCAGCCATGGCAAACTATGGCCCGCGGGCCAAATACGGCCTCCGGACAGTTTTACCCGGCCGCGGCCCGCCACTTATTTCATAGTGAAACACGAGCCTTTTATGTTATGAGTTAAGCTATGACATTTACATTTTGGTTCGATCCGCCGATCAAATTTACGAACCCAGCGTGGCCCGCGAAGTAAAAAGTTTGTCCACCACTGGCTTCAGGCTTACGATTAGGGAACTTAAAAGCCGAAATGCTAATTCATTTTAGTAACATTCCAGATAAGTGTGAGTTTTTATGTATACATATATATTTTGGAATGGGCACATGACCGAACTTTGCCCGTACCTACTTCATGACCTGGGGGGGAGGGCTATACAGAGCCATTGCTTGCTGTTTTGGCGCCCTTACATTATTTGACGCTCTTCGCCCAATCTGAAAAGTGCAAAAAACATTTAACAGCTCTTTTTCAGTGCCCCCTTCCTAATTCATCGCCTTGTGCGGCCGCGCAAAATGCAAAGCACCAATGACATAGCTAGGGGTGGGGAGGGGGCTTCATACCCCAGGCGCTATTCACAAAGGGGATCCAAATGGTATAGTTTACATATTATATTATAATTATATTATATGGTTTTCTAATGGGGGAGGGGGTCGATAAAAATTATTAAAAGGATTGTGCCCCGGGCGCGAGTTAAGCTTGCTACGGCACTGCAAAGCACTCCCTACTCTGCTGGACTATATATATCACATTAAGGGTGGATATGTTAGATATATATCTTGTCTAATCAGGGACGAGGCGTGAGTGCCGCGTGAGTGTTGCCGGTCATAAATCTTGGAGAGAAAAATCATTGATGTTTTTGTGCTATATACACAGCACAAATGAACATAGATTTATAAAAAAAAATAAGGTCAGCATTTCTCATGTAAAAAAGGAATTAAGTAAGGTTTTAGCCCGTAAACTATTACATAATTTACATTCAGATCCGGCTCGTACCATCATAACCATTCAAAGCTAGCCTTTTAGCTAGGCCTATTCGGTTGGGGGGGGGGGGCGGTGCGTGCTAGGCAGAGACTTCCAAAGATATTTTGGGGGGGGGGGGGGCTGGGCAAAAAGTACCTGTCGGGGCCCTCAAATATCATAAAAAATAAATACTGGACGACTGACCTTTGGCAGTGGGCGGTCACATAATAAGATGGCGATAAGCGTAATTATAATACGTCATCTCTCTTTAATGTAAAGATCCACATCACCTGTGATGATCCGTGCTCAAACACAACAGTCTCTGCTACATGAAACCCTCCTACTGAAGTCATACTATAACAGCTAATAGTAACCAGAGTGGCGTCGCTAACTTTTTGAAGGCCCTCCCGAATAGTATTTTTGTGGGCTGGGTGATAAGTGGGGGGGGGGGGTGGACAATATTTGCACCTGTCGAAAACTGCTAAAGCCGCCTATAGCTTCGTGATATTTTTTTTCTAAGAATCTGGATAAATCTGGTTGGTATTTTGGGATATACACACACGGATATACAAACACTGATATACACACACTGATATACACACGCTGATATACACACACTGATATACACACACTGATATACATCCACTGATATATACACCCAATGATATACACCCACTGATATATACACACTGATATACACACCCAATGATATACACCCACTGATATATACACACACTGATATACACACACTGATATACACACACTGATATACACACACTGATATACACACACTGATATACACACACTGATATACACACGCTGATATACACACACTGATATACACACGCTGATATACACCCACTGATATACACCCACTGATATACACACGCTGATATATACACACTGATATACACACGCTGATATACACCCACTGATATACACACGCTGATATACACACACTGATATACACACACTGATATACACCCACTGATATAAACACACTGATATACACCCACTGATATACACCCACTGATATACACACACTGATATACACCCACTGATATACACACACTGATATACACCCACTGATATACACACTGATATACACCCACTGATATACACACGCTGATATACACACACTGATATATACACACACTGATATACACTTACTGATATACACACACTGATATACACACGCTGATATACACCCACTGATATACACACACTGATATACACCCACTGATATACACACTGATATACACCCACTGATATACACACGCTGATATACACACACTGATATATACACACACTGATATACACCCACTGATATACACACACTGATATACACCCACTGATATACACACGCTGATATACACACACTGATATACACACGCTGATATACACACACTGATATACACACACTGATATACACACACTGATATACACCCACTGATTAAAAAAAAACAATTAAACAAATAATGTCCACAATCATTTGCTTTCCGGGACTCAAGATGACAAACACTCCACCTGTCAACTCTTGGTTCTGGTCTTTGTCAAATGTAACAACCCACTGTGGCCCGCGGTTCACACAGATTAGCCCACCAATGCGTATTGTACATGCAATGGAACAGCCTTTTTAATGGATAGGAAAACTGTGCGACCTCCAAAGCATCCCCTTACAGCAAACAGGCCTCTGTCAAATCTCATGCACCAGTCCGTCTAGCTTATCCCGACAGGGCATAGGGCCTCTAAATATCTGTAAAAGTTTATGGCAGGGGCAGCCACAAGGTAAGATGCAACCCAAACAGATGCCAGTAAACCCTTTTACCTTAGCAATCTGCTATATAATGACTTTTCTGTTGGTAGGTGATTAGAAGGGGCCACTCGCCCCGCCCCAATGTTGAAGATTGTCAGAGGGCCCAAGATTATCTGGCGGCAGCCTTGCCTAGGATCCAACAAAAACCTTACAACGGTTTCGGTAATGTGAAAAGATGAAATATAATACGAAATATTTCTGGGATTTACAGTTACCGAGCTCGAAATCTTTCTTTTTTTTACAGATGTATTTAAAACATATTTATCATTCAGCTGAATTTTTTAAAAAAATGGTATTAGCATGATCTTTTTTACTTCCCTTCCCGGTACATTCAGTGTTTACGTGGTGTTTACTGATGAGTCAAGTGATACCGGTTAGAGAAATTCACTTCCAAACACGGTAGGTTTTTTTCCACTGGCAAAGGGAATGCACTCTAGAAATGTCTAAGCCTTTAAGATATATTTTGAGTTATCTTTCCTGATATCCTTACTTTCAAACGTGATGAGGAGTGTGAGCCGGGGAAGATAGATCAACCGAGATAAATAATATACCATGGCTGATACAGCTGCCGGGAAGAATAGTGGAGTCCTTGTGACTCAGATAATTTTATAGTCCACTACTTTTATAACCCTCCCTCATTGTATAGAAAGTGCAGTATATCTAAACGTATTTTATTTTTTTTTTATTCAGTACGAGACCTCTGTCAATATGTAACCATACCATGTACCACCATGCAACCCAAATTTCAATTAAAAAACAAAATCTTTATAACGATGTTATGAAGATTTTCTTCCTTTCTTTTTTTGTTATATAAAAATATAAATACCAATAACATCAGGATGCGGTGTGTCCAACATGCGTGCTTCATCCAGTGTAGTAAGTAAAGGATAAATACCTACATTTATGTTAACCTAGTTTAGTGGTTCTTAAATCGCGGGCCGCGAGCAGATTTGAGGAGGGTCGCGACACACATTGTCATATTTTGTTTAATCAAGAATGTAACTGATTTTAGATTTACTCTCATATAAACTTTTTATTTTCTTTCTTTACAGGTGGGATTGGGACAACGACCAGATTTTTTACTCGCAAAAGTCTGTGAACCATTTTTCTTAGTTTACGAATTTAAAACGTAATACTTTGCAGCAAAGCTTACTTACAGCTTGTGTGAACACTTTTGGCCTGGCTTACCATTCCAATGTGGGACGGATGGCCGAGCGTGCAGATGCTCGAATGTCGACCTGAGAGGCTTGGGTTCGATCCTCGGTGTGAGCTATCCATTCATCGTATGCTGTGTTTATAGATGAATCCTACACTTCATCTCCCACCCCCCCCCCCGGTTAGGGCTAAGGGTACTTTACTTTACTACCATTCCACTAGTAGCCTAGCTATTGGGAAAAGGTGGCCTTAAATGTCTCTCTGGAAATTTATTCTCAAGATTAACTCTAATGAATAGTCCATTAATGTTCTTGTGTGGGATTAAGACGTTACAATCGTGTCTGCATATTTGGCCTCAGTTTTTTGAGTATGTCCACCAGTGGCGTAGCGAACTTAACTGGCGCCCGGGGCAAATACCTTTATAGCGCCCCCCCCTTTTCATTCGAAAACCATATAATATTATATGCAAAATATACCATTTTGCGCCCCTTTGTGAGTAGCGCCCGGGGCATGATGCCCCCCTGCCCCCTCACTACGCCACTGACGTCCACTTCGAGTCAGCCTCGGAGTCCTGACTCGTCTTTGGCCTACTGGTTTTCATTTTTTTTTTTTGCCTGATGACATCAATATTTTGCTCAAAAGAATTTTTACAGCGGTCGTTTAAACAAATACGTTATTTGAGAAATTGATGTCCCCTTTTTACTTTGTAGAATTAAAACAGAATGGTGTGTGGCGAAACAGAGTTGGAATTATGCATGTTTAGATTCTCAAGCTTTTAATATCAATACAAAATTATGTCACGACTCACCACTAATTAGGTCGCAACCCACACTAAGAGAACCACTGTTCTAAAGAAATCGCTGTAACGGTCCTAACAAAACATTGAAATCACAGGAGCCCCCTGCAATATTATAATATCTTATGTCTTGATCCAATATGAAAATACTGAACTATGAAATAAACAAAACAACACAATATTACATTTTTTAACATTTATCTGAATTATTAACGGAAGTCTGCATGTATTTATAGATGTAATAAACTATACAACGAAGCGCAAGTACAATTTTAAAAAAAAAATCTTATAAATGTCCAGACCGGAAACTGAAAAAGAAAAAAAAAATGCCCTAACATCTACCCCCCCCCCCTTACAAATAGTGGCGTAGCGAGGGTGGCAAGGGGGCATCATGCCCCGGCGCTACTCACAAAGGGGAGCCAAATGGTCCGCAAATCATATATAATATTATATGGTTTCGAATGGGGGGGGGCGCTAAAAAGGTATTGTGCCCCGGCGCGAGTTAAGCTCGCTACGCCACTGCATACACAATAAGTAGTTATTAAAAACTTGTTTTTCAAAGATTATCAGGGGCGCACTATTTGCAGGCAGTAGCCACAACATCATTTGCCTATCGCCCCCCCCCCTCCCCAAAGACGCAAGAAATGCCCTGTGTACAGTGTCTATTGAAAGACAAATTGGCGAAATGTATATTGTACTTTTCAAAGTTAATATACAAAAAGGCTATTTATTAATAGAAGAAAAAGAAAAAAGAAAGATTAATTCAAGTAATATTCTTTATGATACACGTTACTGATTAATTTGTTTATTAACCTGATTTTAAGAAAAAAAAAGGAAATATTCTTAGGACTTGGCTATTCAATAATATCGCTTACATTTTCATTGATAATAATATTATCATTAGGCCTCAAACCACATTCTCTGTATTGAATTAGACACTTTTTCAAATATATAAGCGTTTTATAAAATTGTAATTATTTATCAGAATCTTTATAACATTTTTGCAAAATATAAAAAATATAATATTTTGAGAACAAAGAAAACCATTTATATATGTACTTCTAGGGGGTTTTACACATGCTGGAAATTCTGTGTTAACACCGGCCTCAAAAGGGGTGGAGCTTAAGAATAGTTACATATTTTTAGATACTGGAGAGCTGCAGCAATATTTCTACTTATTTGTATTTATATGCTGATATACACCGTGCATAATTAAAATACACTTGCTAATATACATTTTTGAATTATTGGGCATTGAAATCGTTCACACACTTGTATTCTTATATTTTTTTACAGCATTAAAAAATAATCTTAGTAACACTGTGCATTATGGGAACTGTGTAAGGCGTTGTCACGTGACTTTTTTTCTTTGTGTGCTGGCCTCGTCGTGTGTGAGTCAGGAAGTGTCCGCATATAGGCTCTGTTCATTCAACTGTTTGGACCTATCTAGGCAACGCAAGTCTGTTTTAGGCTCTCATTTGTATAAGTAATATACATCTGAGCTCCCAGTTTTATACATGTCAAAACAGAAGTAATTTTTTTATATTAAAAAAATTTATGCGGGCACACCAGGCTCGGTTGTGTTAGGGCAGATGGCCATGGCGGTGGTGGGGCAGAGAGTTGAGAGAGCTAGTTCACGGCATGTTATGGCTTTTCATAACTCTTCCTCAAGCCCCAGTGTCACCAATAATCAACATGTGGGACTTTTGGCTATTCCTGTGTCAGGATCCATCATTAGTCCCGTAACTTATGCATCAGAAACCCCAGACAGACCTATAGGATATGGTGCATTTGGCGTTGTATGGTAAGAATTTACGTTATCACTGTTGCTCTTGACACACTTGGTATCGTGCATCTCATTAGCTGTGCCGTATAGCTCAGCTGATGATCTTTCTTTGTTCTTTTGCACCAAACACGATAAAGAGTATTTCTTTTCATATTTGTTACATGACATGTTATAAACATCCTTAGCATGTAATTCAGATGTATGATTTAGTTCTAAACCAATGGGACTCCATGTCCTTTTGAGATAATTCAATTATGAATTGACATTGCGAATTTTGTCAGTGATAATTTATTTTATAAACATGTCAAGAAGATAGAGTCCACCATATGAAAATCATGAAAAGATAAAGTATTATAAATAATTTCTTTATATCTTTACCATTATTTAGACACTGAAAGCACCCCCCCCCCCCAATTCATTACTATTTATTTAAAAGTAAAACATATTAAAATAATAGTTTTTAATAAAGTTGATTATCTTGTACTTTTACTTTCCACATGCTTATATTCTAGGAAGCTTAAAACAAGTTAGCATTGGGCCATACTGTTTATCATTGTTATTGAATGCCAAATATAAAAATGTACTTTTTAATACTAATAGCTCTAACCCTCTGTATTTAACAAGAAAAGTGTGTTTATTGATCCTATATTCTTTCAACACTTTGCACTTTTGGTTTAATTTGTTGATATATATTTTGGAGTGTTTACTAGAATACTGAATGATATCAATCTGATATCCCTTTTTTTTTTGTACTCTAGGCATAGCATATGCTTTCCTTTAATTTGTACTGTTCAGAGCATTTTCAACGCATTGGATCCCCACATTTTGAGTATCTCAAGGCATTCTAAATTGCATTTTAATGAACATTTAGGCATTAATGGTATTCATTTTGGAATGAGGTCATATTTGATCAATTTAAGGGGATATCTATAAACACATGCAAAGTAGAAGTGATTTGACTTTCATATAGGCTTCATTGAAGATTGTCTCATTACTTACAATATTAATTAATAACATACTCATGATGTCTGCATCAATTAAATTTTTGAATGCTTGAACAAAGACAAAGTGTTTAAAATCAATAAGTCCTGTAGCTTCTTCTGCCAGTTCTGTTTTAGAACTTAATCTAATAAATTAATTCTCCCTCCCCATTAATTTACAATGTTTGTTGAAACGCCTGGATACTAAAATTCATGAACCAGTTTATGAATAAAGCCTTTTGTCCACTGTTAGATTGCCATGTAAGAAAAGCCTTTTTATGCATTTTACATTTAATACTTTGTATCTTGTATAAATTCAGTTTCCTATCGCAATAATTTATATTGATTACCCAGTGGTCTTTTTTTTTTACTGTCTTAATGCGAATTGATTTATCAAAGTTATAAGAGGAAATAATGTGACACATTCTATTTCTGAGATACAGTGGTTCTGAAAGTGCGCTTTTTTCTAAAAAGCTTTTATTTAAATGTGATTCCCCATATGAAAAAGGAAAACTAATGATACAAGAGAGACAAGATAAAATTAATTGTGTAAATTTGCTCCATGAAGGAATTATTAACTTTAGGCGACCCACAACAAATAAGCCAGCTTACCCACCAGTGGGTGGCACACCACGCTTTCATAACCACTGCTGTAATGTAAAACATGTATCTCTAAAATCTTATTTTTTTTTTTGTGTTTGAATTCAAGGCAAATTTTGTTGTTTGAGTAGCAATTTTAAATATCTTTGGTCTTTGTAATTTTTTTTTTTCCTTTTGGCCATTAAGTATTGGTTCTCCTATTCATTGGTCAATACTCATGACATTCATATTGTGACTGTGTTTCTCTACTGTTGAATTGGCTGTACTGAGCTGTCTGTTTGGGGATATCTTCCCCCCCCCCCCCACACACTCATACACCTATTGGATTTTTATAATCATTTTAATGGATTTAATGGAGGCAAAATCGATTTTTTTGTCGTATTTTTTTATGTTTTTTTTCAATTTAATATGCACCTTCTTCACGGTAACACTGGTACCCCCCTCCCCCATCAAATTATTATATACGATTTGTTAATATAAGAGTTGCAGTGGTTTGCGCGTCTACGTGAATCTCAGCAGGGTTAGTCACTGTTTAATATCCCTCCACTTTCTCCCCCAAAGCCTAAATGGATTGACCAAGCCATGAACTATCCCTGACCAGCTTCTAGGTCATTAGCTTCAGGGTATGGGAGTTGGTGGTTGTGTGTGTGTGGGGGGGGTGAGACTTCATGAGATATCTCGGCCCGAAGAAAAATATTTTATGTGATAGAGATGACCATTGAGGCAGGGCACACATTCATAATTACATTGATTGTTCACCGCGGGGGGCGGGGGACAGTTGGCTGTTCTTCTTTACCCCCCTCCAACCCGTCTACAGTGCTATGTATATTGATCGAAGGTTGGATAATGAATACAGATTATTACGTTTAAGAGATAGACTTATTTTGTTTCTGGAAAAACGCATGTACCTGTGCGTCTTGAGACCATTGTTTTAGGCTGTGTGATTCTGTTACGGGGGTTGGCACTAAACACACACACCCACACGTAAAAAAAAAAAGGTGTGTAACTCAATCCTGTCCAATTATAAATCCACTACTCCTACGGACAGTTTATTCACCTCCTTATTTCGCAGTAGACTTCAAGTTATTCATTGTCACGGTACAATCCTCCATAGTGGCGCACTTAATAGGTAAAAAAAAATGTAGATATCACATTGGCTAATAAAAAAAAATAGTCTGACACCCCCACCCCCCCATCCGTGTTCATCAAGCCCTAACGAATTATAAAAAGAGACCATTCACACCTTAGCCGTCGATGGACTATTCAAGTTTACCTAGGCAGGTGGGCTAACCCAACCCGCCCTCACCCATCTCCCCCCCCCCCCAATTTCCCAATTGATATATTTAAACTAGGTCGGGGTTCTGACCTTTTGTTGCCCACTTTCCATATTTAGTAGCAGACAGTGGTGTTTGTGTAAGTCCTTTAGTGGGCTATCTGACTACATTTTTTTTTTGGTTTCGGGTTTTTCTAAGTGGGATGGGTGGCTGAGTAGTTGGGCTGCCAATGTTTGTATGTTTGGGGTTTCCTATGTTTGTATGTTTGGGAACAATGTGATTGTGACGAAATGCTGAGTAAAAGGAATTGTCTCTTGCCCTGGGCCTTGATGATACTTTTTACACACATGCGCAACTTTGTGTGTGTGTGTGACAGAAAGCGGGACCGTTTATCTATGGAAGGTCTATAAAAATGACTTTAAAAAGTACTCTGTATTACTTTAGTTATAAGTGTTTAGTGCACTAATGTCATCAAACATTGTGCTTACAACTAATCGAAATATTTTTTTTTTGTATTCTACGTCGTCTCCACCCGGCAACCCCCCCCCAGCCCCCCCCTCACAATGCTCAATCAACCACCCTCACCCCTACCCAGGGTTGACATAGAGCGACCCACTCCTAGGTTTTTTTTTGAGTCATTTGTGCTCTCTTCTTCTCTCTCTCTCTCTCTCCCCCCCCCCTCAAGAGTTTAAAAAAAAATAGCGGCCAAAGTCGTCTTTCAAACTGGTCAGTCATTCTTTTAAAATGTTTTATCAGTGTCTTCTCCCGACTTGCCGGACATTTATTTTTCCAGAATGACCCCCTCGGCCTGCATTGACACGCGGGTCAAGGGGTCATTCATGGTTTTTGCCCGAGGCAGGCCGACTTGTTGTGTATGTGTTTGTGACCTGTTTGGGGGGTGGGGGGTGCGTGGCTGACAGACCTGGGGGTGTGGGGGGGGATACTTAAGTCAAGTTAATGTTTCCTTGATGGACAAAATAGACATTCTTACCATGTTTTATAATTACCTCCACGGAGTTTCCTTTTTTTGTCTAGTCTTTAGGATCATTGTTATTACAGCTGGGCATTAATAGTTACTCGTCCCCCTCCACCCCCCCGGGGGTACGCACCGTCAGTTTAACACACAACTCTCCACCAACAAGGCTTTTTACATATATAACACACAGTGTAAAGATATAAAACTAGATGTTGTAAGCAATTATCTAAGATGTTGATCTGACCTCTCAGGGCCGTAAAAGGGGCCTTATAACTGTCTGTCTGTCATCACCCTAGATCTCAATAACCATAAGTCCTAGACCCATGATGTATATATCATTTTGTAGGTCTTGGCCTGCCAAGAAATAGCTCAGGGCCGTAAAAGGGGCCTTAGTACCGTTTTTTACTATATAAGCTATATTAATAAAGGAACGCTATATCTCAGCAACTATAAGTCCTAGATCCATGATGTATATATCATTTTGTAGGTCTTGGCCTACCAAGAAATGACTTTTTTTTTTTCATTTCGCGATCTGACCTCTCAGGGCCGTCAAAGGGGCCTTATAAAGTGCTGTTTTTTTTTACTATATAAGCTATATTAATAATGGACCGCCCTATATCTCAGCAACCATAAGTCCTAGACCCATGATGTATATATCATTGTGTAGGTCTTGGCCTGCCAAGTGTACATCAAAAGTCCATTTCGCGATTTGACCTCTCAAGGCCAAAATATAAGAGATTGTTATGTAAGGCTAGTAGACAGATATTCTTTTTTTCAGATATATGCATTACACAATTGAATTTATAAACATTTACAAATATTTACTGAAAGATAGCATACGTACTGATACATAATACGAAAATGCTCTAACACGTCCTGTGTCCAGAATGGAACAGGCTTAATTGCTTGTTTTTTATATTGTCTTATTCGAAGATGGACTGTTTCAGTTTAATGTACTTTCTTCATTACTTTTGCTCGGTCTCTATTGAATGCGTTAATACATCTAAGTAGCTATTGTTATTAGGTGTTATTTTTTATGTTGAACATAAAAGGATGGGTAAGTTAAATACAACACCGTGTGTAATTGTGTACAAAAGTGCAGAATTTATTTTGCTAATTGCAGAACGCTAAAACGATAAACAAAATCTAAAAACTTTAAGACTATTTTGTGAAACCGAAAATATAAGCCAGTTGATTCTACTACACAAGGAAATCCCGGTGTCATAATATACTGACTTATTGACTTGGTGCATATCACCAAATTATACCAATTTGTTCAGTGCAATTGATTGGTGTCAAAATATACTGACTTATTGACTTGGTGCATATTACCAGATTATACCATTAGTTCAGTGCAAATTGGTTGGAAGGTTTCCACCAGAATCTGTGGTAAATTTGTGGACAAGTTTAGCATTCAGTGTTTACGATCATTACTGGGGAAATCCCCCCCCCCCTAGTAATTGTACCAACTGTCCGGTGACAGTGCACGAGTCTATGGCAATGTATGTTGTCGTCTGAGTAAATATCAGGCGAAGAGTCCAGTCCGTTCCTGGTGGTTTCAGACACCACGTACACCTCTGGAGACGCCCCGAGTCAAATTTGTTTGAATTCAGTTGTTATTTAAGACACATTTTTTTTTCGGGCCGCAGGTGTACGGCTCAGGTGACCTACCCCCTGTGCGCGGCTCCCTGACGTGACTGGAGTGAAGAATGTTAGATTTCTACTTGTTGTGGTAAATTGGTTGGTGTGTCCCCCGCCCGCCCCCCCCCCCCTCAAACTGACCTAGTTATGACCATCAGGGCGATGTCAAATTCAAGATGTCGCTTCCTTTGACACATCTGGTTCACAAGTTTCGGGCTCCGCGGAGGGTGAAAGGGGCCTTACTTGCACATCACGCTTGTGGGAGGGGGGGACTCATCACGTATTGTAGGGATGTTGTGTGGACGGATGGTGCAGTGGTGTGGAGCAGTGTTTCTCAAACTGTGGTAAGCTTATCCCCCATGAGGGGTACGCGCTGCATTGGGCTAACGTTGGGTAAACATGCACGGCCAAAGCGAAGCTAAGTTTTTTTTTTTACTAGGGGTACTCAGTATTACGAACAAAAAAAAAGGGGGGGGGTTCAAGGATATCGAATGTAGGGGGGGGCGACGACACTGGAATAGAGGAAGTGTTAATTCGGCCGACGTGGTCGCAGAAACAGATAATTCTGGACTTCATCTACCCCGATGACCATTCAGGGCTAAGGAAACTTTTACCACTCCCATAACTTTAACTATTTAAAAAAAAAAACAACTCATGGAGTGTGTGTGTGTATGGTAGTATAGGACCTCTTTGGAGAAATGCGAAGAATCTATAGAAAGGTCTCAGTGAGTTGACGAAAGGTTGCGTCTTTACAATCAATCAACCAGTGCGGTCACCTCAGGTGTCTACTACTGACTCCATTCAATCTTTCGGATAAGTACACGCCCCTCCCCCCACCCCTCATTTCCCGAAAACTTTATATAGAAAGATTTGAACCAGCCAGGCCACACCTTTTTTTTTTACACCTGTTACCAATTATCGAGACCTCCCACTATTCCCCCCACCCCATTTTTTTTTTTTGGATATCCCACTTCACCTTTTCAAGACACACGTCTGCTTAAAGTCGGCACCCGGCTTATTGCGTCAGGCGTCCGAGACAGGGGCAGCTTAGTGTGTGGGTTTGGGTGGTCTGGTGCACACACACACATACACACACACACACACGCGTGCGCACGTTGTGCAACGCTTAGTTAGCTCCAGTCTCAATCGCCCCTTTTGTTTTGACAAGCCCAGCTGTATTAGTCGTATTTCCACTTGATGCACACCGACTTGGCGAATTTGTTCTAATATGAAGCAACGAAGGAGAAGACTCAGATATATAGCCTATATATATTTTTTTTTTTTTCATGTATCACCTAAAAATAAACTAACAAATGGGTGTGTCACAAGAGAAGAATATGCAGCAGAGCGTCGTCTATCCGAATCCATTGGGACCGGACACCGTCTGGATACGCGATTGTAAGAAATCATCACATGCGGGAATCGTGTGCTTGAAGTAAAAGCACAGATAAGGTACAAAATGTCGCAATTTTACCTTTATTGTGGAAAATAATCACCTATTTTCTTCGCTGTACCACTGTTCACCTTCGGGTTTTTGTTGTACCGTTGTACACCTTCGTTTTTTCGCTGTACCGTTGTACACCTTCGTTTTTTCGCTGTACCGTTGTACACCTTCGTTTTTTCGCTGTACCGTTGTACACCTTCGTTTTTTTGCTGCAGGGTGTCTTGATTCACATACAGTACGTGTAGTTGACAAAAAAAATCAAAATAATCCGGATGTTTGACGCTCCGGATAATAAAGGTTCAGATAAACGAAGTTCGTCTGTATTTATATCCCGTTGCACATTATGCCCACATACGCACGTTGGTAGATGAGCGCATTGGTTTGTTCTTTTACATGTCCACTTTCCGATGAGTAGGCTGCACCTTTCACATGATGAGACATACAATGTGTTGACTGACCCTTCCGGTCAGCTGTGATCGTTGAAAAAAAAAAGTATGATTCTGATTGATTGGATGTGGCTCGGAGGGGTGGGAGCGGGGGGAGTGGCACTCTAGAAAGGTTCCCCCTATCCAGCATTTCCTTTTCCCGTGCTAAACATCTCTCTTTCCCCATGAAATGATGGCCTAGTTTCATTCGTATTATTTATTAACATGACCGGTGTGTGACCAACATTTGTTTACATTTTAATTTGACTATACAGGACCAACTATTTCTTTCGTACGTGTAGTTTCTTCACTTTTTTTTATTTTTTGCCTTGAACTTTGATCTCAGAGGTAGAGAGGCAAACAGAGGCCAAAATTCCAGTCGTCGACCTGAAGTAAAATCTCCTCTCCCCCACCCCCCTAACCACCACCTTCAATCAAACTTGACCTGTTGCTTGTGCATGTCGTGCACCGGACAATGGGAGATGAGTTTCGGCCTGGTCATTATAGCTGCGACCTTTTAACCTTTCAAGCCCGATCCCTTCCCCCCCCCACCTATTCCAACACCAAAACCCAATGTACTGTAGAGATATAGAACTAGGCGTTGACTGGACACTGGAACATAAGAATGTAGTAGTTTGTGTATCTGTTGGTCAGTCGGTGACTTCTTGGTCCCCCCCCCACTCACCCCGGGGGATACATTGAATCAAATAATTGCAAATCACATACGGCACATGCACACTCTGTTGTGTAGAGTCTCTATAATAGGGGACTGAGTTCAAGCAATTTATATGTATAGTATAGTATAGTACATACACGTTCAGAGTTCGTATAGACGGTGACAATTTACCAGATTCACCAGTCGCTCACCTGACTACTTCCATCACCTGGAGGATACCTGACATCCTCCTCGCCTTACTATGCTCCCCCCCCCCCCACCATCCTCGTCTTTTGATTCCGCCCCCCCCCCTTTCCCATTCCCACCATTTTGCTGGCGAGGAATAATTTTAAAAAAAATCTTTTATATAGAGAACTAAGTAGACAAAAGCGTCTTTCTGTGACCCCCCCCCACACACACACACACTATGAACAGGTTGTGATAGGACTCATTGTGGTTGTTGTTCCAACGGTTTTACACCTGCCTCATATAGTGACCAGTTAGTGAAAGTAACAACAACAACAACAACCGGGGGGTGGGGTGGGGAGGCCGGTGGTCATTGCACTTTACATAACTTGGCATCGGTCGCCTATTGACTGTGCTACACGCTGGCGAGTGGTAATAACCCGAAGTGTTTATAGTAGGTTCGTACTATATAGGTCGTCGCTCGGTCGAACTTTGACCCTTGCGTGATACGCCATGATTAAAAGTTTGAATGTAAACAAACAAAAAAAAAAAGGTCTTCGGCTGTTTGATATGTATAATGTGTGTACGTTCAACTGACATATCGTGGTCTACGCATGCTGTTGCTGCTGACATTGGCTGTACGCATGCTGTTGCTGCTGACATTGGCTGTACGCATGCTGCTGCATCTGATATTGGATACGTATATATAAAAGCTGCCGTTTCAAGTCTCTCTCTCCGCGGGGAAGGGGGGGGGTGTTGGGCACTTTAAACGCCGTAAACTTATAATACCGCAAAGACCACTGGTTAAAAATCTTGGGATCTCTCTCTTATAATCGCACTTAAAGTAACGCCCATTGTACACCCTCTAAACTGAGCCCCCCCCCCCCGAGGTGTATCCCCCGTTGTGTCGGGCCCGACTGACAGCAGTGTAGCCCTGTTGTCATGGTTTTATAAAATGTCTACTTTTACGGTAAAGGTATATCATAAACTTGACATTGTTTTATATTAGTCTACGGTAAAGGTATATCATAAACTTGACATTGTTTTATATTAGTCTACGGTAAAGGTATATCATAAACTTGACATTGTTTTATATTAGTCTACGGTAAAGGATATCATAAACTTGACATTGTTTTATATTAGTCTGATGAGTATATCATAAACTTGACATTGTTTTATATTAGTCTACGGTAAAGGTATATCATAAACTTGACATTGTTTTATATTAGTCTTGGTAAAGGTATATCATAAACTTGACATTGTTTTATATTAGTCTACGGTAAAGGTATATCATAAACTTGACATTGTTTTATATTAGTCTACGGTAAAGGTATATCATAAACTTGACATTGTTTTATATTAGTCTCACATGTAAAGGTATATCTATAAACTTGACATTGTTTTATATTAGTCTTGATAAAGGTATATCATAAACTTGACATTGTTTTATATTAGTCTACGGTAAAGGTATATCATAAACTTGACATTGTTTTATATTAGTCACAGGTAAAGGTATATCATAAACTTGACATTGTTTTATATTAGTCTGATGAGTATATCATAAACTTGACATTGTTTTATATTAGTCTACGGTAAAGGTATATCATAAACTTGACATTGTTTTATATTAGTCTATGAGTAAAGTGGTATATCATAAACTTGACATTGTTTTATATTAGTCTACGGTAAAGGTATATCATAAACTTGACATTGTTTTATATTAGTCTACGGTAAAGGTATATCATAACTTGACATTGTTTTATATTAGTCTACGGTAAAGGTATATCATAAACTTGACATTGTTTTATATTAGTCTACGGTAAAGGTATATCATAAACTTGACATTGTTTTATATTAGTCTACGGTAAAGGTATATCATAAACTTGACATTGTTTTATATTAGTCTACGGTAAAGGTATATCATAAACTTGACATTGTTTTATATTAGTCTACGGTAAAGGTATATCATAAACTTGACATTGTTTTATATTAGTCTACGGTAAAGGTATATCATAAACTTGACATTGTTTTATATTAGTCTACGGTAAAGGTATATCATAAACTTGACATTGTTTTATATTAGTCTACGGTAAAGGTATATCATAAACTTGACATTGTTTTATATTAGTCTACGGCTAATTTAAAACAAAAGGTCTTAGAAAGGGGTTGGAGGGCTTAGCAGCCACCCCCCCGGACAGCCACTTATTTTTTACCATTCCACAAGAACAGCTGTACACCAGCACAAACACACACTGGTAAAGTGAAAATATTGTTTGCTATTGTCATGCGGCGTCTATATTTAGGCATTGATTTCAATTGGTGGTGGTCTCCCCAACCGTCCTTATCCCAAAAAAGAATGCACTTTTATACCAATAATGTGTCTGGTGGCCTCTGTGTATATATATATATATATATATATATATATATATATATATATATATATATATATATATATCAGTTCACAACTTGTGTGTGTGTGTGTGTGACTCGTCTGGCCTTTGACACGCGTGGCATACAAATGTGTGTGTACATGGTGCGACCCCCCACTCGGCTGATAGGTTGGTTGTTTTTTTTTTATCAGTTTTTGATGATCTCTTTGTCTTGAATATTAAAATAATAATATTTAATGTCCACATGCCCACTTTATCACACACAGTGTTTAAATCGAAGTTAAATATGGGCTTAAAAAGTATTTTTATTTTAAACTGGTAGCTGTGTTTGCATAAGTTTTTTTCTTCTAAATCTATGGGGTTTGTGAGGTTGTCTTAATGTGATTGTTTCGGAGTGTTCCGTGTATGCCAACATCTGTAAACCTTCCACTCCACTGAGATAACTTTTAAAAAATGCCCCTCCTGTAGAAAGTACTTTACGTTTTTCCCCCTTTAGTATTTCCGTTTTGATAGTAAGAGATGATTCATGCTTCATCTCGCATACCTTAGCTTAGGTTTAAAAAATAATGTTTGTTGCCGTGCTACCTAAGTATGTCACAAAGTCAAGAAACTAGGTCGCGCGGTTTAGTTAAAAAATGGAAAGGGGGGGGGAATGAAGCTGCTCACTGGCCTAGCTCATGACTATAGTGTGTGTTGTAATTCCTACTTACATGCTCTTCTTTCCTACACAATCAAGCACACACACACAGTGTACATATTGCCAGCACACACACACAGTGTACACATTGCCAGCACACACACAGTGTACACATTGCCAGCACACACACACAGTGTACACATTGCCAGCACACACACACAGTGTACATATTGTCAGCACACACACAGTGTACATATTGCCAGCACACACACAGTGTACATATTGCCAGCACACACACAGTGTACATATTGCCAGCACACACACAGTGTACATATTGCCAGCACACACACAGTGTACACATTGCCAACACACACAAACAGTGTACATATTGCCAGCACACACACACAGTGTACACATTGCCAGCACACACACACAGTGTACACATTGCCAGCACACACACACAGTGTACACATTGCCAGCACACACACACAGTGTACACATTGCCAGCACACACACACTGTGTACATATTGCCAGCACACACACACAGTGTACACATTGCCAGCACACACACACAGTGTACACATTGCCAACACACACACACAGTGTACATATTGCCAGCACACACACACAGTGTACACATTGCCAGCACACACACACATTGTACATATTGCCAGCATACACACTGTGCACATACCACCAGCACACAAAGAAACATAGTGCACATATCGTCTTTTATTTATGTATACGTGTAAATTAATTAGATGCCATACAACCACGAAACAAATTACTGAGTGCTCGCATAAAGGGAGTAAATCCACACACACACACAAAACACACTCTATCTGCCCCCAATACACTAGCCGACACTGACACATTCACATAGGTCAAAGTTTAAATGGCTTTTGTGGTGGTGGTGGTGGTGGTATTGTGTGTAGCTGTGACCTACTAACCACAACTTGAGCCAAGTGTGTATGGGCAGATTTTTTCCCCCCTTAATGATGATTTTATGAAAGAGCCAAAGTCTTTTCGCGTTAGTGCATCGAGCTAAGCCATGCTATTAAAAGTGTGTGTGTAGGTGTCTGCGTTTCTCCTCTTACAGTGCAGTAAAACTGCACACCACGCTAATAATGCCTTTATTTCTTTCTCTTTCTCTCGTTATTCCTTTTTCCTGCCTTCCTTTCACCCTGTCCCATCTCTTACACCCCCCTCTGACTCTCTCTCCAGAAATGATCCCTACAACAAAAAAAAATACTGGTAAAATGTGAAATAGTAAAGTAGTTTCCATCTGTATAACTTCCATAGATCACTTTGAACACCAAAAAAAAAAAAAAACAAACTTATAAGATTAAATCTTGCCTTGATCATGAATACGTAATGTGTTTTTTTAAGTGGAAGACACTGCGCGCTTTACTGTGTGTATGCGCATGATGTTGTAATCTAGTTTTTTGGTGGTGATGTATGTATGTGCAGGATGTTGTAATCTAGTTTTTTGGTGGTGATGTATGTATGCGCAGGATGTTGTAATCTTGTTTTTTGGTGGTGATGTATGTATGTGCAGGATGTTGTAATCTTGTTTTTTGGTGGTGATGTATGTATGTGCAGGATGTTGTAATCTAGTTTTTTGGTGGTGATCTATGCATGTGCAGGATGTTGTAATCTAGTTTTTTGGTGGTGATGTATGTATGCGCAGGATGTTGTAATCTAGTTTTTTGGTGGTGATGTATGTATGCGCAGGATGTTGTAATCTTGTTTTTTGGTGGTGATGTATGTATGCGCAGGATGCTGTAATCTTGTTTTTTTGGTGGTGATGTACAGAGGGTTAGTGCCGCACTCCACTCGAGATTCATTTAAAATATTGAAAACAGAATGTCGCTTTTTTTTCTTTACTGAATTACGCATCCGGCTTGCGGTGGATTGTATTAAGTACATTCAGCATAATTTAGTTTGTTTATTTGGTTTTTCAAAAGTTTTTTACCTTCATAACACACCCCTTTCTTTATCCATCTTTAAACGATGCGGAAAGAATTGCACGCATTCTCATCCCTTAAAGGAAAGCCTTCCTTGTTCTATGTGATAAGAGTACTCTCCCATTAAATCTCCCCCCTCCCCCCTCTCGTCTTCTTCCCTTCCTCATAGCGCTGTCGTACGTGGTTCGATCACTTGTTGAAAAAGCCACGCTTCGTAAATATTGACTCGCGTATTACCGAGTCCACTTTCTGGACAATGGTCAAGGTGAACTCGACACCGCCGCTTTAACAAATTTATACCGACTGGTAAACAACAAACGATGACATTTTCTCTATTTTAGGTTTATTTTCTCCATTTACTTCAATGAATTCTCCCTTACCCCCCCTCCCTCAACCATATCGGGTTGTACTTTTTTTTCGCTCTGTACTTTTATCACCGGAACTTATGATCCGATATTCATCAGCTCAGTGCTATCCAAACCCTGCGAACATCTGTGTGTATACTTTTAAAATAGAGTACTTGCTGATAATAATTTGTTTACTATAGTCAAAAAAATGGCACACAATAAAGGTAATCGTTAATCGGAGCGGAGGGGGGGGATATTATTATTTTTTAATCTATTCGATTTTTTTTGTTGAGAATGGCCATTTTTTCCCCAATAGTAATAGTCGTTTTCTGTTAGGTTATTCCCTATCACCAACCGTGAAAGCCCATTGGCTTTTCCTGTAACCTCCTGTTTTTTATTTCAGTGCTATTGGTCACCTTTCTTTGAAGGCATTCTACACAAATTTCGCACGACTTCTGCTGTATGAATCTTGTTTAAGGGGGGGAGGATATCACCTTCGTGACCTACTTATAAATGTGTAATATTAGGCATAAAGTAACAGTCAGCTAATGAGACATAATAAGAAAAGACTTTTTTAATAAAAAGTTCATATTTTTTTTAGATTTTTAAGGTAATATTCCCCCCTCCTTTAACAACAAAAAAAAAACACAACATTGAGACAATGCCAGGTATCAAATTTTGCCGGTATAGACATTTCTTTACGTATCATTTCAGTCCCATGTATTACGTAACTCTTCGTGTCTATCCACGTCTGCGCGCATGACCTACTAAAAGCAGGGTGACAAGACTCGGGGGTCTATACGGCAGACGGCTTGTGACGTAATCACGGACAAAAATAGTTTGCAGCATAGGTAAAGCTGTCTAGACACGTCAGCCTACTTAATGATTTCTCCCCCCACAACCCCTCCATGGTTGTCTGGGGCACAGTTATGATAATATCAACGTAAACTCATTTACCTCCAATAATTGTGTCTAGTTTTCTTTAGAAGATTACATTTTTCTTTCCTGTATAAATCTGAGAATGGGGGAAAAAACATTTTCAAAAACAGATGAGCCTGAATGTATACTTCCGCACACAGACAGATATATGATACATCATACCAGCGGTTCTAAACCTTTGTCGCGACCGTACCCACCAAAGTGTGCGAAAGTATGTCCGCAGTGACCCCCTCACAGTTCAGCAAGCCGGCGACCTTTTTCTTTCTTTGGTTAGGGTTATTTCAAACTAAAATTATATGTCGTGACGCAGCACCGGTTGATTACCGCGTGCCTTCATTATGCGTCGATAGGTGCCAAATATATGAAATTAGCCATCCCGCGGCGTAACATACGCCGCCTTATCAATCAATATAATTACTCTAGTTATTTTTTAAAATAAGCAATCAAACAAAATAACAGGCTGACATCTTCGGAAAAAATACATGGTATGCAAAGTTGAACTTCGACCTATCATGTGCAGACTTATGGTCACTATCTGTATTTTATTTTATTGTTTATTTTTTTTTAATTCAGTTTCTAACAAACATTTCCGGGGAAAGGGTCTTTTAATTTGCATTGCTTTTTTTTTTGTTTGCAACAATTCGCTTTGTGTCTGCCTCAATCCACACCTTCCCCCAGCATACCTTAATGTTATTTTTTTTTTAGACTTGCTCAACCCAGCTTTTAGTATAACCTTCATCCTTCAGGTTCAGTACCTCTCTTTGGTTAGGGTTAGGGTTGTTTCAAATTAAAAATTATATGTCGTGACGCACTCACCGGTTGATTACCGCGCGCCTTTCATTATGCGTCGATAGGTGCACACACTATATATGTGTGAAATGTTTATAGAACTGTTCACAAACTGTTGACATATTGATACAACGAAACATCACACATACACATCGTTTGGTCCAACAAAGAACAACAAAACCATGACCACACACACACTAAATGACAAACACAGCCAGCAACCCAGAACAGTTGTAGTTTTCCTTAGAATTCGTTAATTCTCAATAATTTCAGTATACACTAAAGATATATACTTTTTTATGTTTTAATTTTGTGTGTGTGTGTGTTGACTGTATTGACCGGTTATTAAAACAGTTTTGTCATGGTGATGATAAGCTTCTCTTCAAACGCGGATGGATACATTCAGTCAAACCGGGGGGGGGGGGGAAGCAAGGCATCACTGTACGCCTGCGTCGACCTTAAATCATTTCTCTCAAGACCCCTCCCCTCCCCCTCCCTCTCTCCCCACCAACCTCCATTGACCTTAGGAAATCTCGTACACTGACCCCTAGTGACCTCTCTTTATGCCGGTTGTAGCTTTTAGTAACGGGGCGCGGTGAGGTTAGGCCAGCATCCTGAAGAAACCTACCACCCCCTTTCTCTCTTCCCATTTTCTTTCCCCCCCCTCCCCCGTTGTCTTAACTGGGGCTACCCCCCCCATTGCACCCCCACTCTCCCTCTCTCTCTTCCTCCCAACTACCATCCACTGTTTAACGGTAGCCTTTGTGTGTGTGTGTATTTACGGTGAAATGGATTTCTTTAAACAATTGACTCTAGCAGCCGAGTGTGTGTGTGTGTTTTGTATGACCAGTGGCTAGCCATTAACAAAGAACTTGTGCACCATAGGGATGTGAATGTGGTGGGAAGGACTAGCGTGACCCGTTGGATAGGAAACCAACAACAAAAAAAAAATAATTTTAGGATACAATAAAACACACTTTTTTTTTTAAGTTTATTTCTCCCACCTGAACTTGTCCGACGAGAATTGGAAAGAGAGAGAGAGAGAAAATTGCGGAAGGTCAGGGTCACACTTACGTGCCGTCAAGAGTAAATAAGACGGGAGGATTGTGTCTGGTATGATGCAAGAGTCGTCCGCAATCTGTGCGGTGTGAAGAGAAAGTTGCAATGCACAGAGACTTTCTTATGTACTTTGAGCCCCCCCCCCTGGGGAAGAGACTTGCGTGGATGTTTGGGGAGCGCTTCGGGCACCCTCTCACGCCCCAAACAGGAATTGATTCTGGAGTGAGCCCTTTGTTTTTTGCAGTGACATGTTTGCTCATCTACAGAAACGGTCCTGTTAATGATTTCCTTCATGAGTCCATGAAGAACAGTCTAATGATTTGGGGGGGGGGGGGTCAGGTCCAATAAAGTGCCCCATGTTTATGTACCCACGTTAGAAAAGGTATCTTGCTGGATAATGTCTTCAAACGCGGATGGATACATTCAGTCCAACCTGGGGGATATTGTCCAATCACGTGTAGTTCTACCCCATCCCTGCTTCCCCCCCACACACCCCGGAGAAAATATAATGCAAGGGTTGATGATCCTATATTTTTTTTGTTAACCTGCGTGGACTTGTGGCCCTTGTACAAATATTGAAGCACTTATCGAGCGAGGCTCGAACACAGGGCGCATACACACCACGTTGCTCGACGCACCCTTCAACCACCCGGCCCGTTTTCATGCTTGTGCTCCACACCAAGTATTATGAACGCACCCAGACATTTTTGCACGCACACATACTAACGGGCTAGGTTTTACTGATGATAGTTTGCTGATAACTCTACATACTCCGCGCATTCACTAATGGGTGTGTAGTAGTTGCACTATTAGCGAAGTATTTTACACGTACCAGTATACAGTGTTGTAAATATTTAAAAAAAGTCTACAACATTGACACAATAACCTGCCCAGTGTCAAATATAAATGTCTATACTCGGAGGCTGTGCGGTGTTTAAAGGTCACGGCCATATGAGGCTAATGGAAATATCCTGACATTATTTTCATTGATTTTTTTTTATCCTTGGCGCCAGAGAGAGGGGGGGAGGAGAAAGGGAGTATTCTTGTATATCTAACGCTAGTGTAAATATTATATGCGCATACATTTTTTTTTCTTCAAAGCAAATTGCAACACGTATGTAACCCGTGCTAATATATTGGCTATCAGCACGGGCACGTATAAGTAAAGTAACCTGGACACAATCGTAAACATAGCATCGGAATATTTCGTTTTCGAAAAACGTTTGACGTCCAGCACCGTCCAAAATCATTAAAAAGGGGCAACATGTGGCGCATGCGTTAAATGTAAACTCAATAGTGGCGCTCTGAGATATACTATCGTATCAAGCTCTGTTAGTTGGTAAGTAGAGATATTATGGACGCATCTTAACCTACAAAACTGAAAAATAATTGAGGCTCATACTGAGTTAAGGCTTGGCTTTAACCCCCCCCCCCCCCCACCTCGACAAGAAATATTGTTCTTATCAGTTTTATCACTTTAGTTTTAGAATTGTGTGTTCCGGTACCTAGCCGAGTACGATTTATAATTGTGTTCCGATATCTGCCTGAGTACGATCTATAATTGTGTGTTGCGATATCTGCCTGAGTACGATCTATAATTGTGTGTTCCGATATCTGCTTGAGTACGATCTATAATTGTGTGTTCCGATATCTGCCTGAGTACGATCTATAATTGTGTGTTCCGATATCTGCCTGAGTACGATCTAAAATTGTGTGTTCCGATATCTGCTTGAGTACGATCTATAATTGTGTGTTCCGATATCTGCCTGAGTACGATCTATAATTGTGTGTTCCGATATCTGCCTGAGTACGATCTAAAATTGTGTGTTCCGATATCTGCTTGAGTACGATCTATAATTGTGTGTTCCGATATCTGCTCGAGTACGATCTATAATTGTGTGCCGATATCTGCTTGAGTACATGTTTGTGCCCGTTTGTGGGGGTAAATTCTGCTACTTCGCCTAACTTTTTCCATCTATGATACGAGGCAATAACTTTTACCCGTATCTTTTTTTTTTTTATTGTTGTGGGTCCTCGTCAGGTTGAAAGAACGTAGACTACCCATATCCCCCCACCCCCTTTTCTCCACCCCCTTTTCTCCTACCATCTTCACCCCTCGGGTCATTAAAATCGGGGCGTGTTGAACTCTGACCTCTTCAACTTTGCATCGCCTTTGTAAGGCCGAGTTAACGCCCTGACAACATCCATCTCTTGTAGAAAGAAAATAGTAAAATAAAAGGTCACATCGTTTATGACATGAACTTTTTCATTGTTTTCACCACACAGTTTATGTTTCTGACATGAACTTTTTCAGTGTTTTCACCACACAGTTTATGTTTCTGACATGAACTTTTTCAGTGTTTTCACCACACAGTTTATGTTTCTGACATGAAATTTTTCAGTGTTTTCACCACACAGTTTATGTTTCTGACATGAACTTTTTCAGTGTTTTCACCACACAGTTTATGTTTCTGACATGAACTTTTTCAGTGTTTTCACCACACAGTTTATGTTTCTGACATGAAATTTTTTCAGTGTTTTCACCACACAGTTTATGTTTCTGACATGAACTTTTTCAGTGTTTTCACCACACAGTTTATGTTTCTGACATGAACTTTTTCAGTGTTTTCACCACACAGTTTATGTTTCTGACATGAACTTTTTCAGTGTTTTCACCACACAGTTTATGTTTCTGACATGAACTTTTTCAGTGTTTTCACCACACAGTTTATGTTTCTGACATGAACTTTTTCAGTGTTTTCACCACACAGTTTATGTTTCTGACATGAACTTTTTCAGTGTTTTCACCACACAGTTTATGTTTCTGACATGAACTTTTTCATATATATATATATATAGAGAGAGAGAGAGAGAGATAGAGAGAGAGAGAGAGAATGTCCTTAGTTTACTAAAAATACCCTGCACGCCAAGGCAATCCTAAATCATTCAATTGAAAGCGATATAGAGGCAATTTAAGAAATAATTTATTCTTCATTGAGTTTTTTTATCTTCTTGTTTTGTCTACTGACAAGATTTATTGTAATCAAACTGAATAAATTGTATTTATTTGTTTTTTTTCTCAATAACCCACATGAAGGTAGGTGGTGACATCTGGGTATGTGAGGGGGGGGGGCGTGTTTATACGTCAGGTCACGTCAATCACAGTCGACGCTCGCTGATTTCTTTTTATATATAAATTTAAACCAAGTCATAGATCTAATATTAGCTGGCGAAGTTCGATTCCATTGTGAAAAGAGCTGATAAACTCCATATATATATATATATATATATATATATATATATATATATATATATATATATATATATATATATATATGCATTGTTCTCTCTCCCTCCCCCTCCCTCCAGCCGTTAGCAGCGCTGCCTCTGTTTGATGGACAAAGTTTTGCGGCGGTGTTACAAAAGACGATAGTGTTTAAAAATTTTTTTTAGCACTTTTAAGAGTTAAAGTTTATTAGTTTCACCTGTGTTTTAGCGTCTCAAGTAGGGTTATCATGACCTGTTGTTGTTGTTGTTTTATTCTAAAGACAACAATATGTGAACTGAATTAGTTCTGTTTAGATGAAAGTCTTAAAGCTGTAGTCAACGTGATTGAAAATGTAGGTCACCGTGTATTATATATTAAGTAAATAATAAAACAACAAGATAGCTAAACCCCCTTTTTTTTGACAGGTCCGTTGTGTATGCGATCGGTATAGAAGCTACACATTTCATAAATGCGAAAGGCTGAGAAGGGGGGAGGTTAATGAATAAGGTTTTTGGCCTAAATGCACCGTCGGTGCTGTAAATAAACTCTAAACATCATCGAGGTGCAACCAATAAAAACAATTCCCAACTCAATTGAAAAAAAAAGATAATTGTTTCAAACGTACATCGGTCATTGATTTTTTTTAAAATACTGGGAACCGCCAGATACACTTGTACATTTGATGGAAAACAAATGATGGCGTCCTAGTTCCAAAATATTTTCAACCAGTAGACAGTAGTGCTGATTCGCCATTTCTGGCTCGTTTTTAAAAGGGTCCCTTTTTTTTTTGTTAGGTTGTCTGCAGCTCGGTTCCTAGTTCGGTAAAATAGGCGGAGTTGACCTACATAGACTTTTTTCCTGTCCAGACAGATTGCGAGTTCAATGTCAGCCGGCCGTGTTGACCTACATTCCTGAGGTTTCCAGGCCGTTATTCAGATAAATATAGCACACTACACTGGCAATATAAACAAACCGGCGGAGTAACTCCCCTTTTTCTGCTTTCTCCTCCCACTTGAATTGGGTGTCGACAGAAAAAAGGCACCTAGAAATTTATTTATTGTATTTTTTTTTTCCTTTTAATTTATTTCTTCTGTTCTTTATGATAGGTGACCTATTACAAATTTGTTGTTTTTTGTTGTATAATCATACAGTTGCGATGTTCGAAATAAGTTCAGTGAATACTTTTAACACGGATTTCTAATAGCCAAAAACGTTGTTTTTTTTTTTTATAAAGGAATAATGTGTCAATACTATTTGCGACTTTGATACTTACACGCGCGCGATAAAGAAGTAATGCAATTATTGTACGAGATGAACTTTACCTGCACGGGACTGATCTGATGCTTATTTATTTATTGCATGCTGTAGTCGTCTCATTGCCTTTCGCCATTTCTGCAATAAATAAACTATTGGCTTTAAGAGGTTTAGATTCAAGCCCAGAGATAATGTTTCAGTGCTGACGATGCAGATCTATGCCAACAAGCCAATTAGTCTGACATGTCAAATATGAAGATCCTTTTAATTTTTAACACCACCCCATTAATATTTTTTTCCCCATTAGGCGTAACATCGTACTCAGTACTGTAAAGTAAAACAAACATTGTACATTTCACCCATACCTACATTAACACGAATCGTCCGATGACTAACAACAGCAAGCGCATTTTTTCTAAGCACATTTAGTCTCAATTTAAAAAGGACTAATGCTATACTGTATTGTCAACTAGCAAGCTAAGGTTTGCTAAACTTAAAAAATCTTCCCAGCTCTCAATCCTGTTTTCTGCCTGTTACAGATTTTTTTTCTTCTTTGTATTGACAGTTTATTCTTAAAATTTTAAATATTTAATATAAACACTTTATCAATGTACTTCAAAAAATGTATTGTTAATAATCGCTAATAAAAATGATAATAATAATAATCTTGTTTTATTATGATCGGTGATATAATTGTAAAAAAAATGTTTATTAGTTGAAAATATCCAGCTTTGAGCTATCGCTGTCCGTCGCACGTAATTCTGCAACTGTTTTCCCCTCCACAGGGCGGTGACTGACCCCAGAGATGGCAAGCGTGTTGCCCTGAAGAAGATGTCCAATGTCTTCCAGAATGTCGTGTCGGCCATACGTGTGTACCGTGAACTGCGCATGCTCTGTCACTTCCGGCACGAGAACGTGAGTAAACTTATCCACAAAACATTTCGGTCAATTTTTTTTTTTTTGCTCGTTTATTTTATTTATTTATAATTTTTTGTTTGTTGCAGGGGTCATTATTTATCTGTGCGGTTGTGTGCGTGCCTGCGTGTGGTTTTGATCGTGTGTTGATATTTGTGCGTGCACATGCCAGTATTGATGGGCGTGTTGACTGCACAGATGTGCTCATCGAGTCTGGACATGTCACCGTGTTTCGTGTGTGTCATTGCTATTGTTCTTGTCCACTAGTCTGGGCGTGTGTCAGTTTGTTTGTGCGTGCGGGCGTGTCGGCAATGATAGCACATGACCTACAGCAGTGCAGCCAGATTTTTTAAAAATATTTTACAAAAGTTGTCGGAACGCAATGAAAGAAACCATCCCCAAAACCCGCCAGATTTGTAAAAGTGAGATGGGATATCAAAATGTACTCCCTATTTTTTTTTATTTCATGTGTCTAGTTTTGTTAGTATAAACTTAACATAATACGCTAAATCCTTCCAACCGCCATTGAGTTGGCCGAAAAGACCAATCTGGCCGTACTGACTTCAGTACTTCTGAACCTGTTTTTTAATCTTTCTATCATATGTCATCGCCCTGTTTCAACTGTTTTGTCTGAGTATGTGTGTGTGTGTGATTGTGCTGTCTACGCTAGAAGATAGCGATCATCATTCATATTATCTGTCTTTTAGTCACAATAGTATTATTTTTACATGCACAAACCATAGTATGATGGCGGAGGGGGGGGGGAGAGGGTAACCTTTTGAAATATTCTGCTCACCAATTTTTAAATCTGGCTCACTTGGTGTATTGGTACTTCAGCCGCCAATCCCCCCCCCCTAACCCCCCAATCACCATCACATGACTTGAATGAGTATTTATTGTGTACATTTCTATTTGTGCCTTCACTTCACAGGTTCTCTCAGCTCAGGATATACTACAGCCAGGCCCCATGGATTTCTTACACGAGATGTATCCTTTTGTAGACTATTGACTCCTTTGTGTGTTTGATTTAGATTGTTTTAGACTGACTCTGTGTTTTTTTTAGAGTCTTAGCTCGTTTTTAAGCCTGACTCTTTGTGTTGATTTAGTTTAGTTTTAAACTGTTTATAAACATTTTTTTAGACTGACTCTTTGTGTTGTTATTTTTAGACCGACTCTTTGTGACGATTACATTTTTTTAGACTGACTCATTGTGACTATTACATTTTTTTTAGACTGACTCATTGTGACTATTACATTTTTTTTTTAGACTTGACTCATCACAGTTTTATCTTATGACCCACTGTACCCTCCCCTTTAACAAGTATTTGTTTTGTTATCCCCCCCCTTTCTTTTTCATGTTCTGTATTAAAAAAAAACTTCACTTTGTATTTTAGGTTCAGTTTTCATATAATGTGTACATTTATTAATTTCACTCGGAATTATTATTGTTTTGTCTGTCCGTCCGTGTACACCCTAGATCTCAACAACCATAAGTCCTAGACCCATGATGTATATATCATTTTGTAGGTCTTGGCCTGCCAAGAAATGACTTTTTTTCATTGCGCGATCTGACCTCTCAGGGCCGTAAAAGGGGCCTTAGTACCGTTTTTTACTATATAAGCTATATTAATAAAGGAGCGCTATATCTCAGCAACTATAAGTCCTAGACCCATGATGTATATATCATTTTGTAGGTCTTGGCCTGCCATGTGTACATCAAAAGTTCATTTCGCGATAGGACCTCTGAGGGCCGGGCTTCAGGGCTCCTAAGGGGCTTATATATTATATATACACCTTGCACGTTCAATAACCCGTTCATTTGGTGCGAAATACTGCAGCACGTAGTTTCACCAAGATTTATTAAGAAACTCATCAAATGAAATGGTAAGATTGTGTTATGAGTTTAATTGAAAGTATCAGAGCTATGCAACAATTGACGGAGTTTTCGGACGATTAAATGACTATAATTTAGAATGTTTTCAATTATGAGTCCTATTTCAGTAACCACAAACCACTTGTAGTTAGATTTAAGAGACAATAATTTTTTTTCTAATATAAAGAAACGTCTTTATAATTTTTTTTTTTTACAAATATATGCATTACACAATTGAATTTATAAACATTTCCAAAATTTACAAATATTTACTGAAAGCTAACAAACGTACTGATACATAACACGAAAATGCGCTAACACGTCCTGTGTCCAGAATGGAACAGGCTTAATTGCTTGTTTTTTTTTTTACATATACTCATAAAGTGAATGTAAAAGTGAACAACCATACTCTCCTACCCATCATTTAAAAAACAAAACTTTCCTTGGTGACCTAGTTTTACTGTAGCCTCCATTCCACCCTAGCCCCTCTCACCCTGACCAAATGTTAGAAGAAAAAAAAAAAGAAATGTGTGGTGGGGGTAGTGATGGTTCCGTTTCTTTGTCCCGGCGAGGTTCCCACATTTGGACTAGTCCAATTTTTTTTTTCCTCTTCACTTTTTGAAGTTTTTGTAATGGAAATATGACTTCATTACCACATGACTGGGAATCTAGTTTCAGCAGAAAAAATAATAGATGAACAAAAGTGTACATAACCTTTGTATATTACTGATGTTCAGTACTTTGTATATTACTGATATACAGTACTTTGTATATTACTGATATTAAGTATTTTGTGGTTAACTTGTGTACAGTACTTTGTTCTTAGTGAAGAAAAGGGAAATAAATTAATGTTCTTTTTCTGTGAACACTTGATACTCAAGTCATTGTCCCATAACAGCTTAATTTATGCACCATTGTACCATCACCACTTGCTTCATACATCATTGTCCTATTACCACTTGCTACAGCCATCATTGTCCTATTGCTATATACATCATTGTCCTATTACCTCTTACTACATACACCATTGTTCTATTACCACTTGCTACTTACACCATTGTACCATCACCACCTGCTATATACATCATTGTCCTATTACCACTTGCTACTTACACCATTGTACCATCACCACCTGCTATATACATCTTTGTCCTATTACCACTTGCTATATACACCATTGCCCTGTCGTCACTTGCTAAGTACATCATTCATTCAACTGGGCCCTAGCTTCACAGGTCTACTACAGCCCTGGGTGAACTAAGCCCCCCTGCCATAAGCAGGCCCGCCGGACTGTTTTAACCTTTCCCCGGGGCAGGGCTCTCTACGTTTCATATCGAGGCACCGCACTAGCCCCCTGTGTTATGACCGTTTACTTTTAATCTATTCTAGCTCCGGTGTAACACTCCATCCGTCCGATCTTGGCCCTGCCCCGGGCCGACAAATTTATGAACCTAATGTGGCCCGCGACCTCAAAAAAAAGTTGCCCCTCGCCCCCCCCTCCTCCCCGGTCTACTTTGTTCTGTCAATGAAATTCGTTTCTGTGTTCCTTTGTTGAGACATTGAGAGCACTTTAGAGAGAAAAAAATATATATACGAGCTAGCGCGTTATCTTTAAGTACTTTAAAAAAAAATGCAATTACTCGATGTACGGGCAAAGGGTTTGAGGATTCCCCCCAGATTGTTGTTTGTTTTTTGTGTGTCAAAGAGCAACAGTATCCGTTAGCCCTGACCCGTTGCGTCACACCATGAACGTCTGACCCACTGAAGGTTGACCTAAATACAACTGCTTCAACCTCACTGATAAGACTCGTGTATATCCAGAAGGGGGGTAAAAAAAAAACAAGACATGGTTTTGCGAATATAAATTTTTTTTTTGGGTCCGACATCCCGCCCCCCCTCCTCTCTAAAAAAAATGATCCAGCTAGAAGTACGGTTTAGGTACAGCTTCCACCCTCCATCCGGGTACAAATGTATTTCATTGGTCAGTTTTATTCAAGCGATCTATTTGTGCACCGGGGGGCCGTTGGGATTGTTAAGTTTTGTGCATAATTAAAACATTTTGTAATGTTACCACCACGCGAAACCCGCCGTAAGATATTTTTTTTTTACGAGTAAAGAGACAGACTTCCGGCTAAGGTTATCTCCATGGCGACTGCTGTAAATGATGCCGGAAATAAGCAACAAAAAATAATCAAATTTCCAATTGAATCAGAGGCGTACGTAGTGAGAAGGGTCCTAATTCGGAAAATCCCACGGGCCCCAGCTTTAGGGGGCCCCCAAATAATTTTTTTCCTTTAAATATTAAGTATCTCATGTCATGGTGTCGAATGTCAAAACGCAGGGGCCCCCAAAGAGGCCAAGCCTCCGGGCCCCCAAATCCGGGGGCGGAGTTTGAACTTTTATCTGCAGTAGCCAAAAAACGACCTAATAGTTAGGGCCCCCCAGATGTGAAAGATTATTGGGGGCTAAGGCTTTCGAGCGCCGATATTGACACAGCTTAGCCCATGCCCCACCTAATGTACCTTTGCCTAGTGTCCCCTAATATGCTTTAGCCTAAAGCCTCCAAAATGTACCCATACCTAGGGGGGCCCAAATACAATAATAATAGTACTGAGTGTGATGTTATTAGGTTTGAAACAAAGGGGGGATTCTTTTTGTGAAAGTTTTTGGTTTATGATTGAAGGAAAACATATTTGTACTATCTACTGGGGGGGGGAGGCTTTCAATGTGCACGGGGGTCACATACTAGTTATTAAACACAACAGGGCCGCGGTCATGTATACAGCGCGACCTAAACCTTGAAAGGTTCTTTGTGTGTCTTGGGTTGGGTGGGTGGGTGGGTTTTGTAAAGTGGAGGGGACGTGTTTGATAACAACTTGTAGGTCCAGTTGTTGGACACCCTTGAGTCCATCATGGTTGATAACATCTACCCCCCCCCCCCCCCACACACACCCACCCCAACCTTCCCAGTACCGCTGTGACTGCACACTAAAACGACCCCACCTTAGACAAAGCACGAGCCAAAGAGAGGATGAGTTGTTGTTTTTTTACCTCCCTTATCAACAGTCGCTGTGCGATTTATCTCCTCTCCCCTTCCTCTCCTGTTAACCCCTACCTCTTAGTAACTCTTTGTGACGTACGAGCATGTTTGGTCCCGGGGGGGGGGCGGTGAGTCGGAAGTGGGGAGAAGAAGAAATGAATAGAGAGGTGTTATTGGGGGGGGGGGGAAGAACGGATGGAAGGGGGTTACGAGGCGTACCGGTGAAGTACAGTTAATACGGCGGATCATTAAAACAAGAGACAAGAGTACGGCGCACCGTTACGTCAATGTCGCTCAATGTCTTTTGTTGTTGTGTTTGTACGGGGTACCATCCCGCGGCCGTGCAGTACCAGTTTCCCACCTTGTCGATGTGATGATTGGTATTGGTATTTGAGTAAAGCTTCTTCTTCTTGCCCTCTAACATGTTTTCTTTCCAGATTAAAAAGTTATATATTGTCAAATCAGGTTGACGTCACATACGGCTTGCTGATATGATTCCGTTTTACGAATAGCTTAAGCGGGGGGGGGGGGGGACGACGGGTGGTCGTGCGATAAAGCGCTCGACTGTCGACCTGAGGGTCCCCCGGTTCTATCCCCGTTGATGACGAAATGGATAATTTCAGGTCATGGTGAAAAGTTCCCGCTGTATCTCCCGTGGTGCCTCCATGACCATTGCACTCTCGGCTATGGGTGGTGATGAAATAAAAGGCATTATAAATACCCGTTTCATCAGTGTGTGTATATGATGATCTCAGAGATTTCATCTCACCACCCCCCTCCAAAACACCATGTCTTCTGCCCGGCGGCCCATTCCATATGTCTGGTCGGTGAAAAATGAGGTTTTCCCCCTCTCTGGCTATTTGACGTCACAACTAAACACATTAGCTTGTGAGATTTAAATGGTCATATTCCTCATCCCCTCCACCCTCTTCCCCCCCCCCCCCGAGCTGACGTGTGCATGTGTGACGTCACTTTTCTTGCCAATATTCGCTTGAAACTACGTCAAGACAGCATGAGCCACTCAAGTAGACGTGCCATGTTCCTGCTTTAGGTTTCTACAGCCCCCCCCCCTCCCCCCAGTTCATTGCTGCCAACTATGTTCTTAAAAAATCCAGAAAATGTATATAAATATCTCAAAATATTATATGTTAAAGCTAATTGACAATTATCCCATAGCTCTTATTTTGATTGCATTGTATTGTATTTTAATTTCTCCAAAAAAAATATCTTAGATCGCGATACAAAATATCCAGAATGGCAGTCCTGCTCACATTCTGTCTTGACTTTGGCAATATTCATTGAAAAAAAAAAGAAAATTGCAGTGGGTGGCGGCGGGTCACAGCCATGTTGATGGAATGTAGGTTTAGATTTTTTTTTCTTTTCTTGGAAACCGTCTTGCCAACTGCATGTTTTTTTGTTTTCCCTAGCAGCAGCGAAGAGTAACATGCTTGCATTCAACGCACAGAGCCTGTTTCTGTATTAATAACCTATTGACCCTGTCCGTTGTTAATAGTTTAAGTGACTTGTGTATATATGTAGGGGCCCCCATGTGCCCCTTACGTACTTCCAAGACGTGTGAATATTATACAGACGTCTGCTAATATGGTTGCACCGGTAGTGCCTTCTTTAGTCATCGCTCACATGAACATTGTTTTAGCGCAGATGTACAAAAGGCGTTGATTATCTCACCCCCAAAGAGTGGTCACTATTTAACCCTTCAAAGAACCAAGAGTTAACATCTCATCATTACAAGGGGGCCTTATCTCGGGCACATGCTGACCAGCATGGGGTTTTTTTTTTGTCCTAGTGTTCATATACCGGTTCGGACACGCTAGGAACGATTCGGCTCCTGCATTAGGCTGACCATGTTATCATATCTTTCTAATACTAATTGACCTACCCACCTTTCCCCCTCCCCACCCCTACCCCCCTTCCTCCAATCTAATGTACCATGTACATTCTGGCGCCGCCTTAGTCATGTTGCCCATACTTGTACACAGCCTAATTCCAGCACCTTGAACCTGTGATGAAAACATCTCACCCCCCCCCCACACATCCACTCTCGCCCCATCCCCTCCCTTTTCTTCATTCGGTCTGACCGTGCTCTAGATAGATAATTCCGGAATAGTTGGGTCTATCCGCACGGAAAGTTATATATATATATATATATATATAGAAAGGCCTGGATGAGATTGTTGCTATTTATACGGCCCCCCTCCCCCCTCCGCTCACCCCATCTGTCGACGTACGTACACAGGGTTTTACCTGTACAAAGTCAGCCGATTAGCTCGCGACCCCCCCCCCCAAACTCCCCCCTTTCACCTTTCTTCCCTCCTTATCGGCGCACGTGCCGTAAGAAGGTGAACGTGGAAATACCCGGTATGAGGTCGTAGAGATGCACGAATAGCTTTATTTTTTTTTTGTTTCATCTCTGGTCACATTTCATTAACTTTTGACGATTAACATTTACTTTCCCTTGTTTCACGAGTTATTGACCATTGAAGTTTCTGTATGGTGCTGATGTTATCGGCCATTGTAGTTTCCGTATGGTGCTGATGTTATCGGCCGTTGTAGTTTCTGTATGGTGTTGATGTTATCGGCCGTTGTAGTTTCTTAATGGTGCGGATGTTATCGGCCATTGTAGTTTCCGTATGGTGCGGATGTTATCGGCCGTTGTCGTTTCTTAATGGTGCGGATGTTATCGGCCATTGTAGTTTCCGTATGGTGCGGATGTTATCGGCCGTTGTCGTTTCTTAATGGTGCGGATGTTATCGGCCATTGTAGTTTCCGTATGGTGCGGATGTTATCGGCCATTGTAGTTTCCGTATGGTGCGGATGTTATCGGCCGTTGTAGTTTCCGTATGGTGCGGATGTGATCGGCCGTTGTAGTTTCCGTATGGTGCGGATGTTATCGGCCGTTGTAGTTTCCGTATGGTGCGGATGTGCTCGGCCGTTGTCGTTTCTTAATGGTGCGGATGTTATCGGCCATTGTAGTTTCCGTATGGTGCTGATGTTATCGGCCATTGTAGTTCTAAAATCACGTTGTAAGTAACTTGGACAGAATCTTGTATCCGAGGAAGTATTTGCATTATGCACCGGTACATTGAAAGGGGTGGGGGGGTGGGGTTGAGACATTTGGGTGAGTGTCATACACAGGACCTCCAGCGAGTGTCACGCAGCGTTCTGAAAGCCGTGTGTGTGTCTTACATATCCCATAGGTGATGACTCATGAGGTCGGCGAAATCCCCGTCCCGTTTTTTTTTGGGTTTTTTTTTTAAGATAGTAAAAAAAATATTTTAAGAGAGACGCACATACAGTTGATGTATTAAGAGGGTGAGTTAAAATAATAGAGAGATCCAGTTCTGTGGGAGACTTGACAAAACGAAGAGCCAGGATTTGGCCGCCAAAATCTGCCCGCAGATTCATTGTCACCGATTGTTTACGATGGCGGGCTCCACACCCCCTAAGACCGGCCACGATTGTGCGACAGTTTTGATTGTGTGGCGGTTTGGTTTTGCTTGAGAAATTGTTTTGTCTGATGTTACGCGCAGTTCTGTGTCAAAATACTTGCATTGACACGCAGTTCTGTGCCAAAATACTTGCAGTGACACCCAGTTCTGTGTCAAAATACTTACAGTGACACACAGTTCTGAGTCAAAATACTTGAGTTGACACACTGTTCAGTATAAGCTTCTACCTGGCTGCTCAGTTAAATACCATGCTCATCTCCCCCCCCCCCCCCCGCTTCCTTTCCACCCGTGGATTGTTCCTAACATGTACACGCTTAACACTGTGGACGGGTAGCGGTATTGACAGTGGACAATTGAGTGAGAGACAGAATCTCCGTTTATATCAATTTAATAATAATAACAGACCATCCTTCTGACCAGACACTCTTGACCTGGGTGGGTGTGTGTGTGGGGGGGTTGTTTTGTGTCAGTCTGCAGCTGCAGACGTATCGAAGGTCCTCGTGTCAAGGTGTGCTCGCCCAGGTGCCTAAGTGTGTAGGGGTGTCACGAGTGCACACCACGTGACCCAGATACCTGCCAACCAACCCTCCGATGTGTCCCCCCCCCCGCATGAAAACGTCTCATAGTGCCAGGAGTAGGTCGTCTGTTTTCTTGAAATAGATTGAGGTATACATTGGCGGGGGGGGGGGCAGGGGGGCGGGGGTGTCGAAACGCCCCTTCCAGCTGACATCACCGTGGGCAGTGTGCACTGGTTTAGCACGTTTTCATTGTCAATGGATGGCTTTTTGAAAAAAAAAAAACTGTATTAGCAAATGCATGCACATTATATATAAAAACCTCGGAGTGATCAGGGGGGGAGGGTGTTGGGCAGATATCGAGTTTATGTTATGCCAGGCTCTGTGTACATGTATTAGGTAATCACAATTACCTCCTGGTACATATTTTTATGTGTGTGTATACAGGTGTGTGTGTGTGTGTTTTGCGTGCGTGCTCGGTCGGATGCTATTGACTGCCAGGTACAGTACCAAGTACACATCAGAACACGGTGTCTGTGACGTGTTTGAATGTGTGCTGACTTGCCGCTTTGGTCGGTCGAAATTCCCCCCCCACCCCCAACTGCATACGCAGACACATTGTAAGAGTTGCTTGCTTGTCCGTACTACACTTTGTCCACCAAGAGGTTGTGTCCACTATGTGGGGCAGTGCCATGCACCGATGCCGCCCTTAGGTAGGTAACGCAAGTCTTAAAGCAGGGACTTGCAAAATATTTCGAATGCCCTAGTTAAGTGACCTATGTCAAATGACCTAGTTAGGTGACATGTTAATGACCTAGTTAGGTGACATAGGTCACAAGACCTTCTTCGGTGACATACGTCACATGATCTTGTTCGATGACCTGTTACATGACCTAGTTAAGTGACCTATGTTGCATTACATATGATAAGTGAGTATGTAAAGAATGTATGTGAAATAAGAAAATTGAGCTGTTATTTTGTATGTTCTTATTTTTTTCCCCTTTCTTCCGTTATACCGTTTCCCCCCCCCCACCCCCATACCTGGGTGGTTGCATGATTGACAGTGTGTGTGTTCGATATTTAAACAGTTGACTACGCAGCGTGGTGAAAGGATGGGTGTGTGGGGCGTGAGTGACGTCATGACTGAGACGCAATTGGTAAAACCCAGGTATTTGCAAACTGCGGCCCTCTGGCCAAGTGACGCCAGCCAGGCTGTTTTGATACGACCCTCTGGCCAAGTGACGCCAGCCAGGCTGTTTTGATACGACCCACTGGTCAAGTACCGCCAGTCTGGCTGTTTGATACGACCCACTGGTCAAGTACCGCCAGTCAGGCTGTTTGATACGACCCACTGGTCAAGTACCGCCAGTCAGGCTGTTTGATATGACCCACTGGTCAAGTACCGCCAGTCAAACTGTTTGATACGACCCTCTGGCCGAGTACCGCCAGTCAGGCTGTTTAATGAGGCCCTCTCCGCTCATTAACACCAATGGCGTTCACATTTGATTTTTTTTTTCAAATCTCACATCAACACTCCCATGTATCATCTCTTGCTGCGGCCCTTCTGTCAAATATAGGAAACCCCCTACGTGGCCAGCGGTTTAAAAAAGATGCCCATTCCTGTTTTAACCAGGGTTGAACACCACCGCTGCCGCCAACACCAACGTTTATTCGGCGCTGTGTGTGTTTGGTTGGTCACGTTGGTTAGGCATGAAGCCCTCCCTCAGCTCGTGACGTCGGTTCAAGTTCGTTTATTTGTTGTCTCTGTCATCGGCTGTGTCGGACCGACCGAATAACGAGCAGCGGCCGACATTTTTTTCAAATCCATTTCAATGATACACTCCATCCGGGCGTTGGCCGGTGTGGGGGTGGGGGGTGAATGATGGCGGGGCACGGACTTAATTTAGTTACCCCCTACGGTTCTCTCTCCTGGGGGGGGGGGGTCATCCCGTCGTGTCACTTGTATCGATCTAACTACCCTACCCCCCCTCCTCTCTCTCTCTCTCTCTCCCCGCCGCCTGGATTAGTTAAAATGTTTTAGTTAACGGTGGGAGGGTGGTTTGGTAGATGGAGGGAGTCAACTCGTGCTGTTACGCTGTGTTTTAAAAAAAAACCAGTTTAAATGCCGTTAATTTTAAACCATGGGTCTGTGTTTATATCAGCGAGACAATATTGTATGCTAGAACATATTGCGAACATTTCAATAGAACGAAATATTGCTGAATGTAGAAACACAGCCCCACACCTTCCCACTCTTGGTCACACAATTGTGGCGATTTGTTTAACCAGCTCAGGGGAATTAATTAAAATGTGTATCCCGAATGTCTCGTTAGTTAAGACAGCATTTAGCTCCCTTGGCTTTAAATTTATATTTATATATATATATATGTTTTAAAAATTCCTTTTACGTGAAATAAACGACAGAATCCAGTAATTAGCAATATTGAGTTTATCTAGAGGTATAGCAGTTAAAAAAACAAACCATATTTTCCCATTCATATCTCAAAAGCTGTCAAGATAGGGAGCCAATAAAACATTTTTTTTTTGGGTCGCATGATATCTAGTCCATAAAAAAAAAACAAATTGTCTGTGCGATAAATCCAGCACCAGTAGTATTTCAAAGACTGACCCAGGGGATGGCTGCGTTTGGTCAGAACCCCGGGGGGCAGTTAAACGTCTTCGTCCCGTTATCTCGCACAATTACACTAGCTCACTCCCCTCCCCCTCCCAACCACACACACACACACCCAAGCGATTAAATCCACGCGGAGCTTTTCTCCGTTTCATAACTCTGTCAATGTGTTCAGTGTGTTGGGGTTGTGAGTATCTTACCCCCCCCCCCCCCCGCTGCGCTCATCTTCCTGTTCTGTGTGCTTTCTGAGTAATATCTATTTGTAAATTTATTTTCTTAGCACAACAAAAAAGTTCGAGTTTACAGAAGTAGAGTTAACGTACAGTACTGAATGTATTGATAGTGGTTGTATTGAATGTAGTGGTTGTACTGAATGCAGCGATTGTACTTAATGCAGTGGTTGTACTGAATGTAGCGGTTGTACTGAATGTAGCGGTTGTACTGAATGTAGCGGTTGTACTAAATGTAGCGGTTGTACTGAATGCAGTGGTTGTACTGAATGTAGCGGTTGTACTGAATGTAGCGCTTGCACTGAATGTAGATGTCTAAGAGTAAATCCAGACTCAGCTTGTTCAAAGATTATCAACATATTTCTATACCACATTGAATATCGACGCTATTTTTTTTTTAAACCAAGAACAACGCCGTGTCATAAAATTAAATTTGCCGCATCCCATGGACACACCCCCCTCTCTCCCCATGGACACACCCCCCTCTCTCCCCGTGGACACCCATTACACCACCCCATAGGACAATTAGATTGGGTGGGCTCGTACAACGAACGAATCCAAGTTTTGTAATAAAAACTTGTGTTGTGTTCTTTATATATATATATATATATATATATATATATATATATATATATATATATATATATATATATATATATATCATTGTAAATAATTGGCAGTACGATGAACAACATGTGTAACATGTCGACAGTCACACTATATGCGTATTACAATTGATATGGGCGTATGACACACACAAGGAAATGAAGGAGATTTTTTTCCTTTTCTCCTCTCTGTTCAGCCGCCCTATTATTTTCATCATCTGCGTATTTGAGCTTTGGGTTTTCCCCCCACACCAAAGGATTTCGGAAACTGTTTTTTTTTATTAAGTGGAAAAAGGTTAATATAGTATTATGTCACTTTAAGTCTTATAATAAAAATACCCCCCCCCCCACACACACCCCTTTCCCTTCCCGGGATGGTCTCCGTGTGGACAAATCTCTGTGAATGTTGTGTGTAATAGTCGCTCGTCTGGGATCTCTTTGTCATTACCGATCATTACCGTTCGAAAATGTTCATTTCGATACGAGATCTGAAACACACACACACACACATACACGCAGGCACAAGATGGGAGTGGCCAGGTAGATGTTACGCACAGATACCGCGGTCGAGTGGAATGTACTTTCTGATCCAGGCCTGCCAACTATTTTACTTGTAGATTTATCCATCATAAACGTTGGGAGAAACTATATAACTAAATAAATATATATAAATATATATATGTGACTAAATAATTATATATATATATATATGACTAAATTTATATATACAGAAGAAAGATTTTACTAAAATATATAGCGAATAATTACATTTTCATCACCAAAATGACACTCAATAGAATTATCCAGGTGTGTTATTTGATAACGTCTCTATAGTACGTAGATTTCTCTCGAAAAAATAACCAGATCTGGATAATAGGTGGAAGGTCTGATCGTGACTGTACGCACTGGTCTGGCTGATATCTGGGTCACTGTTCCAGCTGAATGGTTGGTGCGCCCGAGGGGGTGGGGGGTGGGCAGAGTCTGAAGTTGAAGTGTATTTTTTTTTTAGTTCAAACCTGAACTTTTATATCTCACCTTCAAACTCGCCCCCCCCCCAATCGCCCTGTAAATGTGTGAGTAACATGAGGTCATGGAGGTGAGCACATTGCTCACATTCACCTCTCTCGCGTGTGTGTGTGCGCGCGCGCGCCGTGCATGTACACATAATAGTTTTAAGTCGAAGCCATACATTTTTTTTTGAGTATAGTTATGAATGCGATGCCCTCTTTGGTTGACGTCAGATATCAGTTGTATTGTAAGACTCTGCACTATCCGGCCTAATAAAGTTACACAGGATATGGAATACACTCTAATACAGATAGGTCGACAATCGACACATTTCCCATTTTAATAAAACTCACAGTTTATTCCTGAAACCCTCATTTGTTTTATTACTAATATTATTATTTATATAGATTATTATTATTTTTACACTGCGAAGCATAGTACACATAGTAAGTGAGTAAATGTTTTACACCATTCAAGTCGGATGACCACAATTCTACATTTATTTATTTTATTTTGCACCCCTCCCCCCTTCCACCACCCCCACAGGTTTAGTACCGTAACCTTCATTTATTCCTCACGCTATTACGAATTATCGTGCAATATAGCCGGATGGCTCGAAGGCCGGATGATTGCGAGCCGATCAGAGAAGTCTCGTGTGTCCGTGTGTGTGTGAAGCTCAACTCACAGAGGTCGTTGTCTCCTTACTTCATGTCGATCAACCGGCTCTCTACCGACCCGACATTCACCCGCCCGCTCCCAACACCCCCCCCATCCCCCACACCTGAATGACGTAAGTCATTTACCATGCAGTTGTTATTATTGACATTGCTGTCAACGTCTGTCGTTACGTCTCAGGTTTTACCCCCCCCCTTCCTTTCTCAACCCCTTTCGGTGTGGAGGGTTGTGAGCTAAATCGCGGTGACATTTAACGAGAGTGTTCCCAGTGTGTAAAGGGGGTGGTGATGGGGAAAGAGGACGGTGATGAGCGTCTTGGGCGGAATGAGATGGGCCCGGGGGGGGGGGGGGGCGGCTACTATTACACAGCCTGCTATAAAAAAATAATATGAGCAAAGAGTGTCATTCTTGTGTCTCGTTGTCTTGACGTCACTTACAACATTACAGTGACGTCAACTTTAACATTACAATGGCGTCAACTATATAACATTACGGTGACGTCAACAGTAACATTCAGTAACGTCAACTATATTACTGTAACATTCAGTGACGTCAACTAACATTCAGCGACGTCAACTATAACATTACAGCAATGTTTTCAGTCAAAATTTTTTTCTTATTTTTACTTCGGCCCTCGAATATCTGTTGAAGTGTCTGCCGAGGGCCCCTAAAGACTAAAGACCGGTTCTGTATCCATGCATTTGTATACATGTCTAGTGTGTGTATACATATATGAACCTGTTTGTAGCTTGTATACATGTCTAGTATGTGTATACATATATGAACCTGTTTGTAGCTTGTATACATGTCTAGTATGTGTATACATATATGAGCCTGTTTGTAGCTTGTATACATGTCTAGTGTGTGTATACATATATGAACCTGTTTGTAGCTTGTATACATGTCTAGTGTGTGTATACACATATGAACCTGTTTGTAGCTTGTATACATGTAGGTGTATACATATATGAACCTGTTTGTAGCTTGTATACATGTCTAGTATGTGTATACATATATGAACCTGTTTGTAGCTTGTATACATGTCTAGTATGTGTATACATATATGAACCTGTTTGTAGCATGTATACATGTCTAGTGTGTGTGTATACATATATGAACCTGTTTGTAGCGTGTATACATGTCTAGTATGTGTATACATATATGAACCTGTTTGTAGCGTGTACACATGTCTAGTGTGTGTATACACATATAAACCTGTTTTTAGCTGTTCCATATTACACCTGCCGCTAATTACCGTAATTTGGTGTGACCTAAATAATCCAGGTCACCGTCTAACCATCAACTAGCTATACTTGAAGTAAATCTAGGTCACGTCCAATTCCGTCTACTGGTGCGTCGACACGACGTTCCCATTACATGTATTTAACACTTCAGTCAGGCGTATGACTTATTTATTTTTTTAACACTTTTTTTTCTTCAAAGAAATGAATCATCTCATGTTTGTGTGTGTTGTTTGGATGGTTTCATGTGCAGTAATGACCCCAATCACCTCACATCACGGCTAGTCTTCATTTGTGTGTGTTGCGTTGTGGGGCATTAAGCCTCGGGTGTTGGTTTGAATCCTGCAGAAAACACACACACACACACACCCACAAAAAAGGATACAATTCTTATGTGCAGATGGTCACTTTATTTTTGACTAACACTTGGCTTGTTTAAAACATTTCACGTCCAACACACAACGCTTGATTAAAAGAAAATTCACTTTGTTCATCTTTGAAATAAAAAAAAAAGAAAAGCTCACTAAAGAACATACATTTTGAACGCGTCTGCTTGTCACTAGTCACGTGTTAATTGAATGCATATCCCCTCCAACCCATTTCCATCCCCCCCATTAGGATTTAAAATCCCAGCGACCCAAAGAAAATCCCAGCCAAGTTTATAACTGGTTATGATTTATTTTCATTTTTAAAAATAAATTCTGCAGCGAACATTTTTTTTTAAATAAAAAGTGTAATTGAGGCTATCGATCCACCCCTCTGTGAAATCCGACGCTGATTTATTTTTAATTATATGTAACTCTTAAAAGAGTCTTCGATGATTTATGTATACAATTACTGCTTTGTGTGTGTGTGTGTGTGTGTGTGTGTGTGTGTGTGCAATCGAACTCAAATTCTCTCTAAAATATTACTTCATACTAAAAGTGTAAGTTGTGAATTTTTTAACCGTAACTCCATTAATGAAGCACAAAGAGAAAACAAATTCAACACCATTTTAATTTCATATTTGACATAATAGTATTATATTTATATCGAGAGGTTTGGAGAAATTAAAAAAAAAACTACTGAAGGTTTTTTTTAACGAAACAATAAACACGAAATAGGGAATAAAGATTGTTTCGATACATTCGGTCACTTGATAGTTTTTATGTCCATTGTCACCCCCCCCCCCTCCTTCCCTAGCAGAAGTTAAGGTGCTTCCATCAGTCCAGTGAGTCATACAGCAGCCTTGTCTTCTGCACTGACTTTGAGTTTAGACGTTTTCAGTTCACTGACCTGCATAGTTAGCACAACGCAATGTTTATTTCACTTACTCTCTCCCCCAAATGTCTCGTATCTCTATTCCCATCTATTCCCATCACTTGTGTATTTATACTTGTGTTGGTGAGAGCGGCCATCTCCTTACTTACAGCACGCAACAAAAAACAACAACACAAGGAGCCATTGTCTCTGAAAGACAAAACACAGGGGCCTGGCTGCTCGTATACACGCGAAACGGGGTCAGCTGGAAGGAAAATAGGTCACCCCGTGACCCATTTCCAGCCGAAACGGATCAATACCTAGATAAAAAAAAAGTGTCTTATCTGCAACATCCGAGAAGGTTTAGATTTTACTTCTGTGTTATTCACAAACGTGAATAGACAATTGTGAGGGCGTACGGTGTGAACCTCATTAAGTATCATTATAAATGTATCAATATTAGACAAGTGGGGGGGGGATTTTTTTTATGCACCAACTTGGCACGTTGAACTTGAAATATTTTAGTGCACCCTTGTATGCCAGGGTTTTTTTTTTGTGTATGCCTTCCGAGTAAGCTTTTTTTTTTAAATATATAATATATATTTATGTATTTTTTGGCCCTGTTATTATTTTATTGTTGTTTGGGGGGGGGGGAGTAGTAATTTGACTTGGCCGTCAGTGGGCGCCTACTCATCAGCAACTCCCCCCCCCCCCGCCAAGGTGGGTGTCTTGAAAAGGGCAGTGAGGGAGGGAGGGGGGGCTTTTAAAATGCATCCTTCAATTTGAGATTGGCGTGCTTATTAACTTGAACGTGGGATAACCTAATGATGATTATATTGTGCGAGAGATAACCCAATGATGATTATATTGTGAGAGATAACCCAATGATGATAACAATATTTTCTGTAGCTGCTCTAATGACTGTCTGTAAGATGTGTGTATACTTATGCTCCCCTCCCCCCGTCCTCTGCAGTACTCCCCAGTTGTCTCTCACCCCCACCCCTCTCTAGTGCTTCGAACAATGATGTCCAGGGACAGACAGATCACACCCTTCCACAAAATTCCCGGCACCAATTATTGCATCTGGTAAGGACGGATGAAATAAGCCCCACCACACACACACACTTTTCAGTTGCATTTTGCCCGACCCCTCCTCCCTTCCCCCCCCCAACCCCCCACGAAACCAGCCATGCCTGACGCCCCAACTGTTTCCACTTGTCAGATGATAGTGCGTATGTTAAAAATTGTCACATTGTGCTCCCCCCCTCTCCCTTCCTCCCGCCCCCTACCCTCGCCAGGGGTCCAGTTGTTCTTTGTTGTCAGATATAAAGCGACCTCATAAACGCATGCGCATGTGCCCACATTCTCACTCACACACACACACACACACACACACACACCTCCATTGTTCTTCTTTTGTTTGTTTGTTGTTTTAAATGGACAACGGGTAAATGAAATCAATAACAGTTTACCTTTTACAGCAGGTGTTTCCGCGTTGAATGGCCACCCCCGGGGGCAGGGTGGGGGGGGGGGGGAGGGGAAAGGGGTATAGCGAGCGTGTGTGTTTCTCATTCTAAAACTTAGTGCGGAAGGGGATAATGTGTTTTATCTATGAATAATGGAATCAGTTATTTAAATAAATTCCAAACTGAATATTACCCTCTCTATGACAAAAAAAAAACGTAAGGGGTCTATTGGCTAAAGTAGGGCCGTCATGACGCATTGGGCCGCCCCCTGGGGAGCGGGGGGGGGAGCTCACGAATAAAAGGGTGTTTAGCCTTTTTTTTGGTCTTCACCTCATACTTGAGATAGTCGTGCGGGATCCAACACGGTGGTTAGCCCCCCCCCCCGCCCTAGGGATGGGAGCAGAATGATGTTGAGACGGGCCTGAACAGACAAGTCAGTTTTTTCCAATACAAGACGGGGGGGGGGGGTGGATAGTGTTATTATTATTGCTTTTTGTTTTGTTTTGTTCCTTCTGTTGCTCTTTGTTTTGGTTTAATTCTACTTGTTTTTGTGTGTTTACGTACTCACGGCAAATGATCTGTTTGTCCTATCATCCACTTTTGAATCCTTGACCGGTGACCACAGTTTTGTCGTCACGGAACTCATGCAGTCCGACCTCCACAAGATCATCGTGTCCCCCCAGCCGCTGACGTCAGACCACGTCAAAGTCTTTCTCTACCAAATACTCAGAGGTAAGTCACGTGACAAGTGGATCTCTCTCTGACGTGTGCGTGTGTGTGTGTGTGTGTGATCTTGTGGCGTCATGCAGCCCAGAGCGAGGCAGCCGCCATACAAAAATGCCATACAAATTTAGTTGATTATGCAAAGCTAACTAAATTATTGCCGGTAGATGATGCAGACTTTCAAGCCGGCTAGATGTATGATTGGTAAATTAGATTTATGCTACGATTGGACAATTTCCTTTTTTTTTTTTGGCCAGTTATTTCACAACTAGCGGAAAAGCCTGCTGAAGCTGGCTGAACGAAACCCGACAGAAGGGATAACAAAGAAATATACGAAATACTGCAATAGAAAAGAACATGTGGCCTTTATTGCCATGAACAGAATACGACATGAACAGAAAGAACAAAGAAATGTATGAAATACATGTACTGCAATAGAAAAAGAACATTTATCCGGACCTTTAGCCTGAGGGAGACACACGGTTACACTTACGGTTACACTTAAGGTTACACTTACGGTTACACTTACACGCATACGAAGGGCGATTAGCCTACGGGTTAGATTTTGCCCCTCCCCCTCCGTCCTTCTCCTCTCCCTCTAGTCATAAAATGAAAATCGTTTTTAAAAAAGTCATATATAGGAATTTTTTTGTTCAATTATATTACGATGTTAAATAATAAATAAATTATTACAATATTCAAAAAGGTGTTAGAAAAATTTTAATGAACAGCAATGATAATCGCGGATGGTGCAGTTTTTGTTTTAGAATATTTTTAGATATCAGGTGAAACTTGTGTCGACGGAATTACCACGCTAAGCCCGTATGCACCACGCTAAGCCCGTGTGCACGTGCACATTGATGTGCACCAGTGGGTCGCGAGCTGATTGGTAGAAATCGCCGAAGATTATTAAAAAAAAAAAGGTCTTGTTATAAAATTCAATTAATTTTATTTTTTTTTCTTTTGCTTTTATCCTTTCGATCCTTCCAGTGAGTTAAAAAATATACGTGGATTTAGACTAATGTGTTACACAGGACATGGATGTTTGTTGTGTGTACACAGGACATGATGGTTTGTTGTGTGTACATAGGACATGATTGTTTGTTGTGTGTGCACAGGACATGAATGTGTTGTGTGTACACAGGACATGGATGTTTATTGCGTGTACACACGATATGAATGTGTTGTGTGTACACAGGACATGAATGTGTTGTGTGTACACAGGACATTGAATGTGTTGTGTGTATTTATGTAAGCTGTTTTTTTTCCCCGGGGAGTATAATGTATTGACGTGTGCTGTGTCTCTGTGCAGGATTGAAGTACCTCCACTCTGCACGTGTCTTACATCGCGACATCAAGCCGGGCAATCTCTTGGTGAACAGCAACTGTTGTCTGAAGGTGAGTTACAACTGTTTTGTCTGTTTGCTTGTGTCCTCTTACCTAAACCCTCACCCCCCCCCCCGGCCCGTCGCCCCACCCACCTTCGTGACGTGTGACGCTTTGTCTTCATATTGGACGCTGTGTCATATAGTTCATTTACGTGATGGTTTGTGTTTACCTTGTGCGTGTTTGTTTATTATTGTGATGTGTGATACTTTGTCTTTATGTTGTGCCCTGTGTCATATAGTTTCTTCACATTATGGTTTTATGTTTACATTGTGATGTTTTTTACAACCGTTACCTTGGTCCATACTCCTCTTTGTGTGTCGCTTTGTCTCACGTTCGCCTGTTGGGGATGTTTTCTTGACCTTATGAAGTTTGATCCCACCTTGTGTTCTTTATACTCTCCACACATCTTGTTGTGTGACACACTTATCGCGTGGCACTCTGCGTGACACACATCATTTGGCGCTTTGCGAGACACACTTATCGCGTAGCGCTTTGCGTGACACACTTATCGCGTGGCGCTTTGCGTGACACACTTATTGCGTGGCGCTTTGCGTGGCGCTTTGCGTGACACACTTATTGCGTGGCGCTTTGCCTGACACACTTATCGTCTTGCAATTTGTCTCACGTTGTCTCTCGTATTTTACCTGCCGTTGCCTGGAGTTGCCCCCCCTCCTTCCCCTGCTCCATTCCTTGTGTCCATCCTGTGTTTGTCAGTATTTTGTATGTTAATGCTGATGACTGCCATTCTTTTCTAAAAAAAAATTTCCACAGATCTGTGACTTTGGGCTGGCACGTATAATGGAGCCCGACGAGAACATCGCCATGACACAGGAAGTGGTCACCCAGTACTACCGGGCCCCGGAGATCCTCATGGGCGCCGTCCACTACACGTCCGCGGTGGACATCTGGTCAGTTGGGTGCATATTCGCAGAGTTGCTCAGCCGCAGGATTCTGTTCCAGGCTTCGGCCCCCGTACAGCAGGTCAGTAGTGCTTCCTCAAGTCATTGATCCTGACTTATGACCTTTAACCTAAATTTCACCCCCTCCCCATCCCCTCTGGTGATTGTTACTTCCTCAGTACAAACTCCATAACCCAGTTAATCGAGAGAGATTAAAAATAAAATCACAGCATTTATCAGTGGTCTACAAACAGATCTACCCCCGCCTCAAATAGTCCCATGGGTTTCCAATGAGCAATAATGTCTCTAAAAGTACTTACTATAGGGCTCTGCTGGTCGCTAACAACACCACTCAAAATTACCACTATATTGTACTAGCTGTACCCTAAAAACCTTTGCGTAGAGTTATATGGCTTGATCGTTAGGCTAGGTTATTTTTTGGTTTCGGGCAGATCCGATTTTTTCATGATTGCATTTTAAACTGGGATACTGTTGTATTAACTCTTTACTTTCGATTTAACGCAGAGCCCAAATGGCTATTATTTATATTAGATACCAAGAGTCCAAGCTTCATGTGCAGTATGCATTCTTGTAGATCTTCTTTATGGGGGTTAAAGAAAGTGTTTTGAGAACTGACTGTATTAGATAACCTTCCGATATGTGTCAGTGCAGTGCAGATAAGGCTTGGGTCATATTTCCCAAAGCCTTGTGTTTTGTTTTGTTTTGTTTGGATTGTGTGTGACAGTCCCCGCCAACATGTATGGATGGCATTGTTGGAGTTGGGGGGGGGGGTGGTGGAATCATGGTGAAATATGAAGTGATGAGGAGGGGGGCTCATGTTGGGGGCGTGGGGTGGGGGAGGGGCAGAAAGTAACAGATGGCCAGTCAGTCCAACAGATTTAGTTTAACGGGCTTATGATATCTGATATGTGTAGGAGATAGTACATTCATCAAACATTTCTCTTGAGTTTGCTACCCCCCCCCCCTTTTTTTTCCTCTCATTCCTTGTGGTTGGTGTGAAAATGTATTTATGCAAAAGCTTCTCAAAATGTTACACTTTCCACTCCCATTTCAGTGGGTGCATCTTTTAGTAATTCATAATCCAACCTGGTACACATGTTCATTAATTATTATTTTTTTCTTTATGGATAGCCATTACCAGTGGCATTGGCCAGGTTTCCTAAGCTTGGTGTTTCATATTCAAACTTACTTGGCTGCAAGTGTTTGTTGGTGATCGTTAATCTTTGCATTTTTTTTTTCATTCAGCCATCTGTGTCTTGCAGCTTTGCGCATGTCTGTAGTACACGGCCACCCGCCGGTTGCATGTTATGGAACTACTCTAGTGTAAATAACAGTCGGTTGGCTGATGAACCGTGAAGGCCACGCATTGGCTGTGGCTATTTCAAACTTTCCACTCAATTATTTGTTCACTTATATTATTATTAATATTACTATTATTACTATTAATCAAGAATTGCAAGCAGTAAAGTATCTAATATAATAATAGCGGTCTGGGTTCTGCGTTAAATCGAAAGTGGAAAACAATAATTCAAAATGGCCTCTTGCCAGCGTCTCGATTCGATAAATGTTTTGTTTTTTTTAAATATCTGCAGTTCTGAAAAGTTTCTGCGGTTTTTAAACAAGAAACACTAAGGCTAAAATGTAATATAATTACATTAAAATTATTTTATCAATTTATTATTATTTTTTTCATCTTTAAAAAGTAATAGTTATCATGAAAAAATCGGATCTGTCCGAAACCAAAAATAACCTAGCCTACTGATCAAACCTAAGAGAAGATAACTCTATGCATGTCTATTCAAAAGTTATGCAGGGTACAGCTAGTATGATTATATTAACGAAAGCACATGATATGTCATGTCAAATAATTTAATGTAAACATCACTACGGCAATTGTTCAGATTTATGTTACTTTATATCACAGCCGATCTCCAATCGGCCAGATGGTTTTCTGTTAAGATGTCTTATGTCCGAAACTACATGCATACCAAAAAAAAAACACTCGATATTTGGTTGCTGGGACTCGTACAAAAAAACTGATTCCAACATGTCTGCTTGGGCCAGGAAGCGAGCATTTTGAAAGCGATAGACTTATCGAGGAGTACTCCATTTATAAATGTGGTTTGTTTTAACTTAACAAAAGCATATATATATGTGTGTGTGTGTCTCTGGTGGAAATATTACAACATGATCAATTATTATTCCTGATTGACTCGTAAAACATTGGGATGCTCGCTGGCGTGAATGTGCAGGTTCATGGCCTGCGCGTCTGACTGCAGACGACTTCAACTCTTCTTTGTGTGAGATGAAACTCGCGTCACGCCGATGGTTTTACTTGGGATTCATTTTGCGTCATGGTACATTGTGTTTCAGACCTGCAGAGTTTGAGGAGTTTTCGATCGCCCATTCATCCCCCTAGACTCTTTTTACAAATAAGAATGTTTAATAGCTCGTTAACACACATTTAACCTCGACTATTATTATTATTTTTTTTTTATTTAGTAGAAAATTACACACGCTCACACGAAGGGTGGAGAGGGGGGGGGGACGGGTCGGGACTCACATTTCTTTATCACACACACAACACCGCAACTGTGGGCCGGCACATCTGCTGCATTTAGCATACGGCTCATTATCAACTGGAAATAACTTGTTAAAAAAAAAAAACGTCAGAATTTTAATAATTTAGAGAGGGTTGTTTGTTATTTATTTATTGGAACGAAATTTTACTGAAAAAAAAAAAAAAACTTTTAATCATAAACATGTGTAGAATAAAGATTTTTTCCCCCCAACTATTAACCCCCCTCTCTCTCTCTCTCTCTCCCTCCTTCATCGCATGGAGTGAAATAGCCAGTTTCATGTAATCACTTAACCGACCAGAAACATTTTTTTTACAAAAAATAAATTAATGAATGTAAGCATAGCTCCCGTAGCTCCAGCTGATCATTAAGCGGAAATTTTGTAGCCGTAACCTTTGACCCAGTTGCACCGCCTAACCCCCAATCCCCCAACCCCCCCTCGCAGCTGGACAGTTTGAAGTGCCGTTGGGAAATATCTGGCAGCTCTTTGTCTACACACCGCCTTGCGCGATTTGAGCTTTTTTTTTTTGAAATATACAAAAATATATGCTTAGTATTAGCTTACGTTATTTCCAGTCGAGGGAAAAAAAAAGGGGGTGGGGGAGGTAAGTATGTAATCTGGAGGGGAGTTGCGGGTGGGGTATGGAGTCAGGCTCAATAGACCGTGACGAAATAGCACAGACGGTCTTGGATGAAGTGGTGCACGGGGAAGGGCAAGTGACATTTTTTTAAATTTAAATGCCACACCTCGCCCCGCTCCATCACCCCCTCACAGTTGTTAATGGAAATCCCGTGGGATGCCCGGGGGGGGTCTTATGGCTGCAAAACTGTTATTGGGTACTTTACAAAAGTATTTGGTATTGAATGAGGGTCAAGTTATGTGTGTGTGTGTGTGTGTTGGGAGTGGCGTACAAGGACATTCAGTGCTGTAGTTGTTGTCTTTGGTTTGTGTGTGAGTATGTATGCGACCTCGCAACCAGTTCCTCCGTCTCTCTCACTCTCTTTCTCTCTCTCTCTCACTCACTCTATCTCTCTCTCTCTCACTCACTCACTCTCTCTATCTCTCTCTCACTAAGTCTCACTATCTCTCTCACTCACTCACTCACTCACTCTCTCTCTCTCTCTCTCTCTCTCTCTCTCTCTGATTGTCCATAAACTTGATGACAGAAGGATGGGCTGACTTAGTAATCCCCTCCCCTATCCTCAGAACCCTTTCTCCAACATCTTCTTTCTTTCACTCTCTGCATCACTTAAAGGAGGAGAGGAGGTGCGGGGCTGGGGCTGGGCTGGCTGAACAGCAGTCTGACTCTCACTCCCCCCAACCCACATTTCACAGGGATAAATAAACCGGCTACATTATTGTAAGAATCACTGAGAATGAAAGGTTAAATTTGTGAAACAACTTGAATTGAATATGGCAGTCAATGGCAGTACTTGGACATTACGTGGAAGGTTGCTCTGCCCCCCCCCACTACAACCACCAACCAAGAATTTAAAAAAAACATTAATAGATAAGTGAAGCAGTGAACTAGTTGTACCCCCTCCCAGACCATATCATCAACACATATTTTACTACATAAAGTTACAAAAAAGACTGTCACACTGTCTTTTTTCAATATGTGAGCAACCCCCCCCCCCCCCAGCATTTTTCGCTGGTTGCGCCACTGGTAGTAGCATTATTTTATGTTAGTAATCCTTATTTACTACATAAAATGGTCACATACTACATCTTTTGCATACAACCCATTGTTTTTAAACTCTTCGTTAATTATTGGGTTAAGAAGAAATGTTTTACCTTACACTATTACCCTTTCTACTTCCATAAGCGAGATCTGTTTGGAAGGATAATAGGGGGGGGGGTCACACACACACAGGCATCGCACTGCATTAAATGGTTTTTATTTATCTGCAATTCTTGATTGTTTCCTCCTCCTCCTGTTTCATCAAAATGTCGCTCTTTTTCCCCCCATCCCTCAACTTGTTATTTATGAAACATTTACATTACATGTGTCCGCCTTTTCTTCTGTTTTTATTGTTTTTTTACCTGTATCTTTCTATCTCCTCTTTCTCTCTTCTGTCACTCCCAGCCACACCCTCTTAGTACTACCACTACTCTCTACAAAAACCATCTTTCATTTCTGTCCCCCCCCCTCTAGATGATATCTTGTTGCCCTTCCCCAGCCCCCCCACTCTTTCTGATTTCCATCCAATCTGTTTCCTCCCTCCCCCCCACTCACCCTCTGTCCCAGTTCCAACATAGCATTTCTTTGTCAGGCACCAAGGCTCTGGCAGGTCATTGATTTTTCCCCCTCCCCCTTCTCTTTGGGTCATCATTTTTTTTCTGTGTGCCTTCCAGGCTTCCTTTCTCTTCTCAGGTTTTTTTTTCTTTTTGCAGTCAATCAAAAAATTGTATCAATTAGTCTAGTAGACTGTCCCGGCAATGTTTCCTTGTATCAATTAGTCTAGTAGACTGTCCCGGCAATGTATCCTTTTTTAAAAATTTGTTTTCTTTTTGTTTGTCAAATTTCTGTGTTTATAATGAATGATGGTCTACATGTTCTGTGTTTATAATGAATGATGGTCTACATGTTCTGTGCTCATAATGAATGATGGTCTACATGTTCTGTACTCATAATGAATGATGGTCTACATGTTCTGTGTTCATAATGAATGATGGTCTACATGTTCTGTGTTCATAATGAATGATGGTCCACATGTTCTGTGTTCATAATGAATGATGGTCCACATGTTCTGTGTTCATAATGAATGATGGTCCACATGTTCTGTGTTCATAATGAATGATGGTCCACATGTTCTGTGTTCATAATGAATGATGGTCCACATGTTCTGTGTTTATAATGAATGATGGTCCACATGTTCTGTGTTCATAATGAATGATGGTCTACATGTTCTGTGTTCATAATGAATGATGATCTACATGTTCTGTGTTCATAATGAATGATGGTCTACATGTTCTATGTTCATAATGAATGATGGTCTACATGTTCTGTGCTCATAATGAATGATGGTCTACATGTTCTGTGTTCATAATGAATGATGGTCTACATGTTCTGTGTTCATAATGAATGATGGTCTGGTTTTGGTCCATTTATGAACATTGACATTTTTCAATGACTGATAGAACTTTTATCAGTTAAAAAAAATGAATCTGACCTTGATGCTTTAACTTGATATTGTTTTGGTAATGTATGCACATCAATATTCTGAATTGTTTTGTTCTCGGCCTGTTTAACTCTATCAAGTCTCTTATCAAAATATAGTTTGCCTCTGGCTACTAGATTGTCTGCAGGTTAGCACGGTAGTGATACAAGTTTTGGGCAGTCTCTTCATTCTCAAAGAAGACCTCCATTTACTATAGAAGTGCTACATTCAATATAGAAGTGCTACATTCAATATAGAAGTGCTACATTCAATATAGAAGTGCTACATTCAATATAGAAGTGCTACATTCAATATAGAAGTGCTACATTCAATATAGAAGTGCTACATTCAATATAGAAGTGCTACCTTCTGTATTTACTTGCTAAATTCACAATACAATTGTTGGTTAGTTCCCTTAGCCCTTAACTGCTGTCTGGACAGACCAGATTCCTGTAGCAACAGCATATTTACATTCACTGATAAAGACTACATTTACTACATAATAAATGCATGCACTATTTCATTCAAACATTCACTAGAAAAAATCACTAAATTATCTATACATTCTCTTCATATTTACCACGTTCACTATATATTTCTACACTCTTGGCTTCTTTATGAGACTGCTGGAACTTCATTGCTCAAATTTGAAGGTGAAATGTTTATTTTTTCATAAAGTAATCAGTGCTGTATTTTGTTGGACATATTGTTCAAAACTCTTTTTATGCACTTAAGTACAACCACGTTTCAGATAAATAAAACCTTTTTAAAAAAAAAAGTATGCAAACAGTGCAGTGGCATTCAGCTGTCCATTTGTTATAATCATTTGAATGTTACCCTAACTGGATGAGCTTTTTTTGTGGAGAGAAGGACCTCTGTGGAGAGAAGGACCTCTGTGGAGAGAAGGACCTCTGTGGAGAGAAGGACCTCTGTGGAGAGAAGGACCTCTGTGGAGAGAAGGACCTTTGCCATAACTTTCAGTCATATATAGAATTGAGAGGCCTTTCTCAACTACACATCCTTCCATTTCCTGTTTGCAAGACCTTCACCGAGTGGTCTTTGGGTGGTTTTACCTTTCTCTGGCCTTGGGGTGGGGTGGGGGGGGGGAGTATCCATTTCAGGGCCTTTTTTGTGATATCATCTAATGGCTGCCTGAGACAACGGCGTATCTTCTAATGGCTGCCTGAGACAATGACATATCTTCTAATGGCTGCCTGAGACAATGACATATCTTCTAATGGCTGCCTGAGACAACGGCGTATCTTCTAATGGCTGCCTGAGACAATGACATATCTTCTAATGGCTGCCTGAGACAATGACATATCTTCTAATGGCTGCCTGAGACAATGGCATCTAAATCTCCCATTTTCTTCTTGATATTTGTGCAGTACTGTACGTGAATTTCAATTAATTATTTTTTTTTAATATAATGGTGATAATAATGAACGTTTGTGTCTTGGCTTACAGCTGGATAGGATCACTGAGGTGCTGGGAACTCCATCTTTTGAAGACATGCCAACTGCTTGCCAAGGAGCCAGAGATTACATTCGTTCACGACCGCACAAGCCGGCTGCCCTGAACCAGTTCTACTCGCTGTCTGAGCAGGCCACTCATGAAGCAGTCCATCTACTGTGTAGGATGCTAGTATTAAACCCAGTGAGTATCACGTTTATTAAGCAGGTTGTAGTTTGCATACACAATAGCAGCATTTAATTGTCATGTCTAATTAAAATGTAATTAATCAAAGGCTGAGCACTTGCGAGGGCACAGAGTACAGCATGCTGTGCTGTTTAGCAGAGATGGGGGGAGCTTGGTAGTTTTATTTTACCTGTACATTTTTCTTGCACCATGGGTACTTGTACATGTACTTGCATGGTCAGTACTTGGAACATCTCAGCTCTTTAGGCGTGCAACATAAATACATAAGGTCAAAAAATAAAATGTTCTAACGGGAGCTGCTCTCCATTAAAAATGAATCATCTGCACATGCTCGACCATGATATTCATGATTGAATATTGATTATTTTCATCTCTGTTTTGTGCTGTACTGCCAACCATTTTTAAAGTTATTCCCCCCCCCCCCCAGGGATTCAACTTTATTTATTATAAAAACAAAATACAAACAGTGGTGGATTTATTCATGTGTATATTATATTAGTATCACCTCTCTGTTGTGTTTTCAGAACAAGAGAATAACAGCAGCAGATGCCTTGACCCATCCTTACCTTGACGAAGGTCGCCTGAGATTTCATTCTTGCATGTGTACATGCTGTACACCAGGTACTCAGGGACGTAACTTTTGTGGTGACCTCGAGCCCGAATGTCCACTTCCATTTGATTACAGTTTTGAAAAGTCATTAACAACTGTTGGCAGGGTGAAAGGTAAAAAAAAAAAAAAATTGTGTGTGATATTTGGTTTTGCTCGTTTAATTTATCTTAGATTATAAACACGTTAAAAAAAATTTTTTTGACAAGTTTTTTATGTTACATTTTCGTTGGATAGGTTTCTATATTGTTGATGTTGTTTTTTGTATCTGTCTAAAGGCTTGTTGAAATTTTTTATTATTTTTTTTTTTAATTTTTTCCATTTCTCAGAAAAACTTTACAAATTCATTCAAGACCATCAGCATCGCAGCACAAATAAACTGCCTCTGTGCCTGAACCCTCATGCTGCAGCATTAGCCAAAATACAAAGGTATATTGTAGTTTTTTTGTTTTTTTTTTTATGTACCACTTCTTTATATTTTTTTTTTTATCATTTCTAAACTTGTCAAATAAAAAGCACTTTGGAGAAGGGTTGGCATCTTTTGCTTGTGTCTTGCTAGGGATTGGGGGGGGGGTCTTATTTTCTAATCATCTCTTTCTCTATTGAAACTAAAACATCACTTACAAAATTTAAAAAAAAAAAAAGAAAAATGTTTGAATTCTCCATTTTTCTGCATCTTTCGATTATTAACTTGTTTAACACTGCCCTACATCCCGTGAGTGATTAATTTTTAAAGTAGTTAACAGTTTAAGAAAAATCTGGACACAAGAGCTCAAATTAAGTTAAAATTAGCTGAAAAAAACAACAACTTTGAAAGTGGAATTTTACGAGGGGAACAATGAAAAAAAAAAGAAGAATTTTTCTCAAAACTGTTTTATTATTTGAAGAATATGAGCTAATCTCTTTGAACTAGAAAGTATTTATCAATTAAAGGATATGAGCTAATCTCTTTGAACTAGAAAGTATTTATCAATTAAAGGATATGAGCTAATCTCTCTTGAACTAGGAAGTATTTATTACTTGAAGGATATGAGCTAATCTCTTTGAACTAGAAAGTATTTATTAATTGAAGGATATGAGCTAACCTCTTTGATATAGAAAGTATTTCATTGAAGCTAAATTCAACCCGATAGGTCTTTTATAATTATTATTTTTTTTATAATTTTATAATCTAGATAGAATTTTCCTAATACCTAACAATTAGTATGCTGTATTATTTTCATTCTTCAATAAAATAGCTTGTGTCCACCTTCCTTCCATAACACTGTGCATCTTTCTCCCTATGTTTGTTTGTTTTGATAAATGCATACATATTTTATCAGTTAATTTTTTTTTTTTACATATAACTTACAATGGCATAACTTTTTCAAAGTCTAATTCAAATTTCAGTTAATTCAATGAGTTACTGTTCTTCGTCACCAGAATCAAAATGATTTCTTTATTCTTTAAATATTTCCCGACTGTTTACGAACAATCTTATAATAACAGATTCTTGGCTGTATCTGTGTGCGGAATATTTTTTTTTAATGCGTGGGAATGCTTTTGCCACATTTTGCCTCCCTTGATTACCCTGAAATTTCAGCTCTACTGGCCTTTACTCTCTAACTTGATTTTCTAATAAAAAAGACTTTTTATTATTTGATATTTTCGCAAACATTTAACATTCACATCCATTAAGAAACACTATTCAAACTCGTGGTGTTCAGTGTGACTTTTTTTTTTTTTTACATGTTAATGAAATTTTGTAAATTGTTATCAGTAAAGTTTCCCATTTTCAAAGGTTTTTTTTTTTCAAAAGCACCTTTATCATTTGAATTTTGTTTTTTTTTTGTTCTTATCCTTGTTGTGGATTGTTTTTCTTTTACCCTTTCAAAACATTTTTTTTAATGGCACAATTTTGTATTGGTATTATCTGTCAATGGAATGAGAGTAAAGTTAAAAATGTAAAAATAAAAAAAAAAAAAAAAAGACATTGATTGTTTGATTTATTGGGCCTTTAAAATTTTCATTTCATAGTCAAAGAGTAAAATTTTACATTGTAGATATGTATTAAGGTTTAAATAAAATGATTGGTCGAAACCCCCTGCACCTTCCTAACATGATAAATTAAAGGGCTGTCAGTTTCACCCTCCTGTATCTGTATTCCAGTGTTGTGAAGGGAGGCAAATCATGGCAGATGCATTCTCAGGTGTCTACCAACAACCTCAGCCAGCGGTCTACTTTACCACCGTATGCAGCTGTTTGAACGGCACCTTCTCTATAGTACTGTACTATTTGTGTTTTAATGTAGTCTTAATTTTTGTTCATAAAAATTGACCAAAAACAATTTTCTTAATTTTGAGTAGGAAAATCTGTCCTTGACCCGTCCATGCATTAACTTTTGTATTTTTAAATATAGATACAATCGTTAGCTCATAAAATCAGGGTCACCGGCTAGTGTCATAAAATTTACAAATCAAAGTGGTGAAAAGGGGCTCAAGACAAAGCCGTCTTTATGGCTACATTCTACACATTACATAACAATTTTCTCACGCTTTTAATAATTAAGTTTTTTCTCATCCACCCTGTACATTTTTTTTTAACTTACAATTTTATTCCCACTGACCATAGAAAATATATAAACCTTCAATATAACAGTTTTTTTTCTTTTTTAGACACTAGCTGTCTATGGTCTATAGTTGATCATTGGATAAATACTAACTTACTAAAATAACCCAATGAAACAATTTTGACATTGTGTGTGAAATATATATATAAATATATATATATAATACATCAAAGGTTTACGAGCATTTGAAACCTAGTCATAGTTTACCAATAGAAAAAAAAAAAGACCAAATTTGAATTAGCATAATTTCTAATTAATTTTATTTTTTTGTTTCCTGTACAGTGCAAGAGTGGCGTCTGGTGCTGAACTACCACCCTCCCCTCATCAATGGACATAGTAGGCACGGATTATTGTAAATAGCAAAAAGATGGATGGCAGATCCTTATATTCAAAATGTCTTAAACGCAAGACACTTTAACGTCCAGGCGGACCTTTGTGAGGCCTGGATTATATTAATGACACAGACGGCTGTTTTTTTTTTCCAAGGATTTTATAACGATAGCATTAGCCAGCTCACGGTTAGAAGTCTCACTGAATATTTGTTTTTACACATGTATAGATAAAAGACCAATGCTGAAGTGAAATGATCGAAGGTCAACGTGTAACATAACAGTCTAAGCAGCATTAAGTTGAAAAAGAAAAAAAAATTGTCAACCATCTGAGCTTACTTGACTTGTTCTAAAGCCACAACACGACAGTTGCTCCCCTGTTCATGCTCCTTTTTATCACAGATAAATTGCTGGAACCAACTGTTTCTGCCATCCATAAAAACAACTGTAAATAGATTTTGATATAGAGAAATATTAAAAGGAAGTGCAAGAGGAGTGACATTCTGATTTAATTCCACGACCAGTAAAACAAAAACAAAGGCAGCCACACTTGATGTCTCATTTTTATAAACATAATAAACAGGACCAAATCTATGCCGGATATTTTTTTCGTCTTCATCGTCCACCATCATATTGATCTTATCATCTTGCATCAACATGAATGTCTTGCTTCTACGTTTTAAAAAAATAACAATAATAAAAAAAAAGTTGCATTTAGAAACAACTGATTAGACCTTGGAATGTGGGTGAAAAAAATTTTGCAGCCTTAAATGTTTTTGTCACAGGCAACATTTTCCTCAAAAGTTTTTTCCAACTGGATTAAATTTATATCTGTGTTAAAACTTTAAATAAGTTAATGGTGAAGCCATGTTTTTTTTATTACCTCACCAAGTACAGATGCTCTTTGTCCAAAGTCCTTAAAACTCTTGTAACAAGGTCTGCGTCTGTTGCCTTAAGTTGTGCAGTGAAATCATCTAGGTAGGCGTCAGGTCGAACCATCCCAGTTGTCAGTAATCTACTGTTGTTAAGTTTTTCAGTGAAAAACTTTTTAAAAAAATCATTTTTAGCATATTGAATAAATATTTAACAGTAAATCATAGAAGTTTTACTGTTTCATATTTTTATATTTTTTATCATATAGAAGAATAATTTTTAGAATGCCTAAAGGCAATTTTTTTTTTCTCATTGTCTTTGTAAAGGTTTGACGCCTCATTCTTTTTTTTGTAAATGATCAAATGCAAGAATAATGTGAGAACATTGGGAGAGTCTGCAAAATTCTAGCCAATTTGTGGCTAATCCAATTTTTTTCCATCCATTGTCCACTCTGTGTTTGTCTCACTTGGTGTCTTGGTGTCCTGACTTGATCAGTCATAACTTTCTGGTCATTTTTTTTTTTACTTTTATTTTCCTCTTGTATATCCTAGTGATAAGCAAGTGTGCTATATGTAAATCATTCTTTGTACATGTTTTGCTGGTTAAAAAAAAAAGAGTAAAAAATATGTTTTTGTAAAATTTTATGTGTACACACTTCAGTGAATTTTTAACTTTATTAGTGGGGGCATTTGAAAAACTCTTTTTAGGGTAATTGTTCAAATAAATTTAAACTTATATAGTCAATGAGATGATTGCATCTGAAAAAAATGTTTTGCTATGTAATTTTTAATGAAGTTGTGCTATTTTTGTTTTAATCAAATTGTCCTATCAAATTTGTCCATTTCTTTAATATTCTTGGATAGTAAATTGTTAAAAAAATGTTTCTGTTGTTATATTGTATTATTTTTTTTTTTACTTTGTTAGTTCTTTGTTTTTGTATTAGCTTTATCTTTTTTATGTCATCATCTAGTAAGTGTTACATCAGAAATATATATATATGTTTATGGTATTTTATAAATGTATTTAAAAACTATATATTCAAAAAGGTAAGCAATCACTCATCTATATATTTATTTATTTCACCAGTCTCTACCCTAATCATTCATTGGTTTATATATTTTTTATTTTTCGCTCATGTGCCCCCCAACCATTCAGTTCCAAGGTATTTTCAAAAAAGGTTTTTAGTGTTTGATGTGCGTTGTAAAATATTTTATGTACATTAAATGTGTTTTATTATCTATTTCTGATGAATTGAAAAATTCTCATGCATCATATAAATAATGTTTACATAATCAATTTAGGAATAGGATAGGCTGAATTTTAAATAGTCAGCTGGTCCCTAGTCTGTTATATTTCTTCTGCCAGTATAACAACTGGTTCAATAGTCAGCTGATCAGTAGTCTGTTATATTTCTTCTGCCAGTATAACAACTGGTTCAATAGTCAGCTGGTCCCTAGTCTGTTATATTTCTTCTGCCAGTATAACAACTGGTTCGATAGTCTGCTGATCGGTAGTCCGTTATATATTAGTGTATTATTATTTAAAAAATAAAAAGCCAGAAAGACTTCATCTCGTTTCTCAATACCTGATCTTTTTGTTGAAAAAATAAATAAAGATGATAGTTCATTATCTACGCATCTAGTAGATGATGTCTGCCAGACAAACCCATAAAACATCACACTCATATTAGAACCCCTTTAAAACAATTTAAAAAAATATATATATATATGTATACATATATAAAGGTGACAAATCCAGATATGAAAATCTTTGTGAATAATTTCAGAATGGTGCTGTATTTTTTTTTTCAATTCCAGATTTTGATGATGAAATTTGTGTCAGTGTGTGTACGAGTGTTTGTATTATTCTTCATATAGTTCATAGGTATTGTTTATGAAATAATTAGGCTAAGAATTTTATTGCGATTTTTTTTCTTCAAAACTTGTGATGTCAAAGCTTGTAATTTTATCTTTGCATGTGAAGTGACACCACATTTTTATTCAGTTGATATTTTTTTTTTTATTGAAGTAATGAATAGCACTGACATTTGATTAATGGCAGGACTTTGTCCATTTCATACCTTGGTCAAGAAATTTATCTTCAAATCAATCACTCAGTTCTGCTGTTTATGACCAGTTCCTCCCCTCTCTCTCTCTCTGTTTAAAACAACTCTCAAAATGCTGCAAATGGCAAGGAAATTTAAAACTCTGCTGAAGTCACACTCATGATCTTTGCATTAAGATCTAATTTCTGGTGTCAGTTTCCATTTTCTTTTAGTCTCTAACATGTTTAACATACTTATTCATATGCTTCTTATAATTTTGTTTGTTTGTTATATAAATGTATATTATTTTTTAATAAGCATGGATCATTGTTAAGGTTGTGAGTCAATGTCTGTTGTTTTGTCATCATCATCATCATCGTCTCGCTATGAATCATTTACTTTTATTGTCAGTTTTCGGCAGGGATAAACTATTCTCTTTTATATTCTTTTTTTTTTTTTAAATTCTGACGTGCTTTTATTTATTTAAAAAAAAATCCAGATAAAATTTGTATGTTAAAAGTTCAACCGTTTTGGTCTCGGCTGTTAATAGGCTTCTTCCCTCACTGAAATGGAAGATAACTTTTAATAAGATTATTTTCTTTTATGCAGAATTTCCCTTTTTGGTCCATTGATTTGGCAATTTCAATTTGAATAAAATTTCATAAAGATGTAAATTATTTGTTTGTTTGAAACTTTTCAATTTTTAGATTAACTGGTTAGTATATTTGTACTGAAAAAAAGAATGCGACAAATAAAATTATTATTATATGTTATATTTTGTTTGTATTTTTTTTTTTTGTAAATACTTTCTCTACTCATCATTTTTGAGTGATGGAGTCTCTTACATTGTATCACATTCTCCAACATTCTCTGTTGTATTACATTTCCTAATTCACTCACTTTGCTGTTTGATTTTAATTTTTGCATCATCTTTTTTTTTTTAATTATATATATAAGTTTGTAAAATAATGTACATAGCAAAATCACAGCAAAGATCAACACAAGAAATACCTCCTTGATCAATTCAGTTATCAGATGCTTTTATTTCCATCGTAAGTTTAATACTTAACCATTTATATATATATATATATATATATAAATTTATGAAAGAAGTATAAGTTTTTGAAAGCAATCAGACTAGTCAAAGTTTTTTTTTCCCCTCTGTTTATTGCAACATTGTGTATGTCTATGTATGCAACAAGAAATGTTTCCAGTTGATAACATCCGCACTGAAACTAATGTCTTCTGTGATCAAGAATTAACGACCAAGTGTTTTGCTGGCATTTCTTTTCTTTTTTATACATGACAACGATTTGACATAACTTGATATGACACATGTTTGTTATCTTAAAGAAATTTTTATTTCCAGTTACGCTTGTCCAGACATGAGATATTTTTATTTGTCCAAACGCACATTGTCATATGTCATATCATTTCATTTTTTTTACTTGAATGATGTTCTTCTGAACTATTGATTCATACAATCTTAAAGTGAACTGTTACGGTTACCATCTTATAGAATAGACCGAGGATTATATGCATGTAAGATAAAATGCCATCTGTTTTCATCGGATCACTGTGATACAATGTTAGCAACAAAAAAAAAATTAAAATATAAATACAAAAACTGGTCATTACATTATAATTCAGCTTTTTTATTTTTTTTGGAATCTTTCATTACTGGTTAATGTACAGCAGCATGTAATAAAGTGACATTGGCTGCACATTGAAGAGTCGGCTAATAAAATCTGTTTGCTAGTTGTTTTGAAAGGAGCTAAGTGGTAAGGTGCAGCAATTTGTTTTTTTTTTTTTTAATATTCCTTTTTTTTGTACATATTCATTATCAACTTGTGTTTTGTCTTTATTCTAATACTTCTGGTGTTTGCCATTGATTTTGTTATGCTTTGATCATTTTTTTTTTACCATTTCAGCAGAATAAATTACATTGTGTCAAACTTGAGCTGTGAAAGACAAATACCATTTGAAATGTTTTTTTTTATTTACCTGGCCATTTAAAATTTTTAAATATGAAATAAAACTGAAGCTTTAACTTTTTTTTTTTTATTCCATTGGCATCTTCCCTCACCCTCTTATTTTTTTAACTTTTTTGTTTGCTTGCCATAATGTGAGCTCCAGCATTGTACAGAGCCAATTCTAATGAGTGTGTATGTAGTCATTTTGTAGCATACATTGTCATTTCCACTGTACCTCATGTAAACTGTGTGTGTGTGTATTGCTTTGTGTACCATGTGCTTATAGAAGTACATAAAACAGCTTCCAAGTGAAGTATCATTTATTTCATTGTACATTTTTGTTGTGGTTTTTAAAAATAAAACATTGTAAAAAAAAAAAAACCCGCACCCTAGTTGACATAGCAAGAGGAAAGAATAGTCAAATTTTGGCATTAATTGTACTTTGCTAATGTCAGCATGATTTGAATTAACCAGAGACTGCAGTCACTTCTCAAGGTGCAGTTTTTCTTTTCTTACAATGAAACGCTCTTTGGAAATGTGTCTTTGGCTCTCTAAAAATTTTTTAAAACAGATAATGAAATAGTCAGAAGTGTGAGTTTTTCCTAGTCTGCCCTCAACTCTTCAGTACTTTACATTGTTCATTATGGTTTATGTACATCAGCACCATAGAAGTTTTAAAGAGGTCAAAAATAGACGTTTATGCAATTTTCAAAGGCAACCACTTGTAATGTGTCGACCTCTGTAAAGACAGGTTGTGGAAATATTTGAATGTGGGGAAAACAATGTACATAATGTAAACCCACATTATTTTTTTTTCTTTTTTGTGCAGTTACCTATAAGTTTTAGATTTAACAAACTGAAAAGCTTTCCACACATACACACACACATCCAAGTAAATCTATGCATTCTCATCATGCGAGAAAATTGTAGAACTTTGATAGCTTTTTTTCATATTTCCATCCTTCTGCTCTGGGGTGTCACGGGTGTCAGTTGCGCCGTTAGATGATACATGTAAATAATGCATTTTATTTTAGTGCAAGTTCTGACCAAGTGCTATGTTGGGTTATGGTAAAGATTATTCTTGTTCTTGCCTTCTGATTTTTTTTTATAGCTTTGTGTTGTTTTTTTAAAAGGCCTCTGGTAATTTTTTTTTTTTTTTGCAAAGAAATTCGAGTAAAATTGTGCGAAGTTGAAACAAAAAAACATTTAAATTCTAAAGTAGGACATTGACAGTGTTTACAGATTTTTTTATATGACTTAGTTATATTATTGAACTATAAACTGGCAAACTATCGATATTATCTTGTTTTTTATTATTCAAACTTTGTATTGTGTCCATGAAGCAAAAAAAAAGGTTCAACCTTTAACTCTTGTGGCCCCAGAGTTTATAATAAATCCCAATGTTTCCCTGCACAAGTTTTATTGTTTAGCGAGGATAGCTTAGTGGTGGGACGGATGGCCGTGTGGTGTAGATACTCAACTGTCGACCTGAGAGTCCTGGATTCGATCCTCGGTGAGAAACATGGGAATTTTTCCCAGGTTAAATTTGTTCCAAAGTCGTCCCACAAGTCCACCCAGCTTTAAAATGGGTACCTGAAGTAAAGGCGGCTAACCACACAATCCCTTCATATGACTAGTTTAGAAACAGATGAATTCTACACTTCATCTGCTCCGATGGATAGCTTAGCTTTTAGGATAGCTTAGTGCTGAAATGTTTAAGGAATATTAATGAAAAGTACTGCATTTAACTTTGAACAGAATTGAACTGAAAAAATAGAAAAGTAATTTAATACTTGTGGCATTGAAACTGAATCTCAGTTTGTTTAGTTGAGGCCGGTGACTCATAATTGTAAGCACAATGTTTTCATTTACAGCATGCCAAACTGTGTGACGGTCTTTTATTTGTTCGGCTTTTGTATTTGTGGACAAATCAGCTCAGGGCTAGATCTGTCTCTGGCAACATCTCTTAAGTATTTATTATCATCCTATAATTTTGTCATCTGGTGGTACAACATGCATAGTAAATACCTGTGTATTTCATTATGTGTGTAGAGTAACATGGCTTTTTAAATACCAATGCTAAGTGCACAATTTATGTACTACATTTGTTTGTAAGTGAATGGGGGAAGTCCAACTGCATCTAGAGTGAAAATGGAATCATCTGACAAAAAAGATTTAGTGAATGTTTACATGAAAAAATTGGCACTTGAGTGCTTGAGATTAATATCATTCATAATTTCTTCATATTTGCTATAGGCCTAATTTATAGTCAAAAATATTTTCCTTCCTTTTTTTTTTTTTTAAATAGATATTTATTTTAGTTGGAAAAGTAAACAAGATAGTTGACACCAAATATATAATTAATTCAAATGATTTTGTCACCTGATCAATGACCATTTCATTTTACTACTTCTTTAACTGCAAGTAAGGTCACCTGCCTATATATTACACACAGGCAGTTGAGCACACATCCACTCAACAATGTATTAATGCTTTTTTTTAATCTCAGGAACCTTCTTAAATATTTTTTTTTTGTCTATTTATAAATGTTTTTAGTTGTATGTTTTTTTTTTATTTTCTATATTTTATGTTTTGCTTATCTGTGTCTTCATGATCTTTTAACTGATATTTTATAATAACCAAGTATAAATTTTGTTCTGCTATGTATGTTTTTATTTTGTGTGGGGTTGTGGGGGGGGGGAATGTTTTGTTTACTTCGGGGGTTAGGGGTAGCCCTGTTCCCCCTCCATCCCCTCTCAATAGATGAGATTGAAAAATAATTTCTTATAATATATAAATATATTATATATAAATGTCTACCTGGAGAATGAGTAGGTGAATTCATTGAAAAAAAGTAAATCATGGAATATAACATTCCTATCTTAGACACTGATATCAACGTATGCCAACTGTACTTTTGTATCATTTTCATTGAAGTTTTAAAAAATCAGTTCTGGGAAAAAAAAAAGTGTCTTTGAATGTGTTTATGATAGCTTTGTGTTCCAATATACACCAAAAAATTTGAAATAAAACTATCGTAATGAAGCACAAATGTAAACTATTTAAGAGTTGCCGTTCTTATTTTTGTGTTTACCATCACTAAAAAAAACTGTTAACTCTTAGAAAAATAAAAATGACAATGTCCATGATCTGAATGACACAAAGTAATAGAGTGGTGTTTCCTGTTACTATGACAACATCATATGTTTTTCATCAATAGCAAAAAGAGAAAGTTTGATATTTTTTTTTTATAATTTTTTTTTAGATGTTAAAGATAAAGTATTTGAAATACTCTGTTTAATTTCCCTCCACCTGTAATCATATTATTTGTGTCACCATTTTAATGTATGTACAGTGTCACCTTGTATGGCATACCATTGTCATTGATGTTCATGACTGTAGTACTCAAAGACATTGTCATGCAGTTTTCGCTTTGTGTCACCAAATTTGCTGAGAAATATTGTTTCATATGTAGCTTTTTATTTTAATATGTATTTTTTTTTCTGCAAAATTCTGTAAGAAATAAAATTGAAATAAAAGGTTGTACAAATTTTAAAATACTTGTTGTTATTTCTGTTTTCAAAGAGAGTATATTTAAAGTAACTTAACTGTAACTTGACTGGATGTTCGCTACTAATTTAGTGAAAGACACCAGAAATACATACAAATATGGTTGTCTTAATGCATTGGCAATGTGGTGCGATCGACTGCTAACCCAGCTTACAGAATGGACACCCGACATTAGTTTGGGACAGTCAAGTGCGATTGGGCATTGTAGCAGCCACACAATTCCGTGTCCGCTGAAACAGATAGTGGGACTGATGGACATGTGGTAAAGCGCTCGACTGTCGACATGTGGTTCCCTGGTCAGGCCCGTAGCCAGGAATATTGGATTGGGGGGGGGGCGAAGAAATTTTTTTCCGGGGGGGGGGGTGCCGAAGAAATGATCGGGGCGATAACGGGGGCATGGGCCCCCCGGCCCCTCCCCCTAAATCCGCCCCTGGTGGGGTAGAAGAAATGTTCGGGGGGGGGCGAAAATGGAGGCGCGAAGCGCCGAAAGCTTGCGAACGGAGAGGAGGGGTTTGGGGAGGGGATCTCAATGAGTCCCCTCCCAAAGAAATTTGTTGCAGATCCATATCTGGAATGGTGCATTTTAGTACCAATTGTTTAGCTATTAATTAGAAATATATAATTTTAACTACGTTTTAATAATGCATGGCATGTTGCAGTTTTGTTAAAAATAATTTAAATAGTAAAAAGTTTTAATGATAAAAATTTATTGAGGCTGAGCAATTTCTGATTCCTGTTATAAATATATTGACCAATAGTTCTGCTACACATTTGTTACATAATAGATACCTGATTTATATTATTATACTGTTTGTTTAACGTACAACCCGGGAAGAACGACAAAGATGCATGAATAAAGCTTAGCTATTTGTGTGATATTTCTTATAAAATATTGAAAAAAAGAACAGATCTATCAACAAAAACAGTCGCAATTATTCAATTTAAAATAAAATTAATTCTGCTAAAAAGTAAATTTGCAAATTAAATAACATTACTCAGAAATCACGGAGTGTGTGTTTTATTATTTTATTATACATATGTATAAAAATGAAGTCATAAGCCAATGTTATTTTATTAACTTATTTAAGTTGCTAGTTGTCCTCAGAAGATATCAATATATAAAACTATTACAAGGTTGCGAACAGGCCCATCGACAGAAATTTCGGGCCCCTGGGCTGATATTAATATTTTAAAAAGTTGATTGGCCAGCTCAGTCCGGGTCCCTAAAACTCGCCGGGCCCCTGGGCATTGGCCCCCCTGCCCTCCCCCACTCGTCGGTACTTGTTGCGAACTTATATTATTATACGTTTCAAATTTGCAAACTTTGTGGTTTAGCCAGCCCCGTAGCCAAGGGGGGCACTAGGGGGCCGTGCCCCCCGCTAGGTGTGGAGTGCCCCCTTGCTGGGTATTGGTGCCTCCCTGCTTACTTTGACCTTGCTACGGGCCTGGGTTTAGCAATGAATTTACCTAAAAATGCTTCAGCATTCAGATTGTCTGTTAAATCTTTTTCAAATGCAAACAGGAAAAGATTGCTTAGACGCTTTTGTAGCATTTATCTGCGATGTGGGGTGAGCATTCGTGTGAGGGTTGAGAAACTGCTCTCACACAAGGCTGTTGAAGCACCAAAAGTCAATGCTGCCCAAAATATCCAGAAGTGAACTTCAATAAGATTAAATCTTTTATGCCCAAAAATTAGATAAGCTATATATGTAAGTATATATAAATAGCCTGAATGATTGCCAAAATATTAACTTTTATTTTTTTTATTATTATTGATTTATTAAACAAAATGATTGATGTTTTATAGCCGTTATTATTAAAATTGTGTCAAAAAACTCAAATCATGCACGGAGGGGGGGGGTCAGGTCATGCACGGGGGGGGCTCAGCCCCCCTAGCCCCCCTCTGGCTACGGGCCTGTCCCTGGTTCGATCTCTATTGATGACTGTGACGAGCTAAAGTAGATGTAGATACTGAGACAATCCCCTTCGACGTTTTAATATAATAGATATCTAAGAATTAGGATTAACACGAATAATAGTGACAAGGTGACAAGGTTGGGAAACAATAGAATAGTAGACAGCAAAGGTGTGAAGACCGGGAGGCGACGTCGGACAGTCTAGTAGGTTAACAATGACGACCAGGTGACGCTCCTAGAAAGATTAGATAGTGAAGAGACTGTGACGTACTTAGGGTAATTAGGGCACGGACGTTAGGGGTATAAATAGGGTCTGGATTCGGACATTAGTTAGTTAGGGGGAAGTTCGGAGTAAAGGAGGAGTCTTAGTGAAGAGACGTTTAGAGATAGTTACGAGAGCGACGAGAATAGTAAAGCGATCTTTTAGTTAGTCAGAGTTGAGGCAGAGCAAATTACTGTGGATTTAAATGTGTATTCGTTTATGGACTTGTTGTATTCTGATGTACATTTATGTAAATAAATCGTTGTACTAACAACGCATCGAGTTGGATTGGTTTTTGAGTTGTGACAAAGGAGTGAGCAAATAAGAATGAAACAGACAGACATTAAGCTAAATAGACATCTCTACGTTTGAATTAAAACGCACAACTCATAACATACACCAAAGGGCCTGAGACGTTTATAGAGCATAACCAAAGAGCCCGTAACATGTATGAAGTAAAAGAAAAAGGACCCGTAACAATGACCAATTGATATTTCAGGTCATGGTTAACCCTGCTATATCTCCAGTGATGCATCCGAGGCCATTACACTATCGGCTATGGTGGGGGATGCAAGAAGGGAACAATTAAACCGTCCCATTAGTGGTTTATATGATCTAAGAGATTTCATCTCATCCTTACAGGGGACATCACTCACACACACAAATATTGAAACAAAGGAACGCAACTTCATATAAGCCCGGTCGTCTGGGCAGGCTTTATAAGTGAAACTAATGCGACACAGGTCACTTATGTCTGTTACGACAGGGGCGTGCTGGGAATGTGAAAAAAAGGGGCTCCTTGGTATGTAAACATCATAGGTAGAGATACATAGAGGACTATTGGTGATCCAGGGGCAGAAATAAACTATTAGGCCTATTTAAATATATGCATGGATACAAGTCCAGAGAATGGATACAAGTACAGCTAATGGATACAAGTCCAGATAATGGATACAAGTACAGCTAATGGATACTAGTACAGATAATGAATACTAGTACAGCTAATGGATACTAGTACAGATAATGGATACAAGTACAGATAATGGATACAAGTACAGATAATGGATACATGTACAGCTAATGAATACAAGTACAAGTAATAAATACTAGTACAGCTAATGGATACAAGTGCATGTAATGGATACTAGTACAGCTAATGGATACTAGTACAGCTAATGGATGGATACTAGTACAGCTAATGGATACAAGTACATATAATGGATACTAGTACAGCTAATGGATACTAGTACAGCTAATGGATACTAGTACAACATATGGATACTAGTACAGATAATGGATACAAGTACAGGTAATAAATACTAGTACAGCTAATGGATACTAGTATAGCTAATGGATACTAGTACAGCTAATGGATACTAGTACAGCTACTAGAGTAAATTCGATTTTTTTAGTGGGGTGCCAAGGGGCGATCCCTGTACGACCGCCACCAAAATCCGCCTGTGATTATAGGATAAAGAGATAAATGTAATAGCATTCCCCACAGGACCAGCCGATAGATGCCCCCACCCACCACCACCCCATCTACCTAGTATCTAATGCACCATTTACATTTCAATGGTGTGAGAGGTTATTATTGGTTCACAAGGGAATTACTTCAAAGAGAATATCACAGAAACGAGAAAAAATGATTTTTCCAAGAGAAAAATATATATTGTGACTCATTCATTTAGTTTAACCATGTCTATAATTAAGTGTTTTGCCAGTCAAACTTTTTCAATTTATTTTATATTTTGCAGAATTGTTTACTTGAGTTCTGATTGACTGATTTATTTATGTTTTTTCATAACAAAATTAACGAATTTTTTTTTTAAAGAAATTATTCTAGTCACTGGAAATGATGTGCCAGAATATATTGGTCAAAGACTTAAAACTTAATATTCTAATAAATCTCACGCCTATCTGCATATGTATGCCACCCACATATTTAAATTGCCAACACAGAAAAAAAAATGTATTAACTTTTTAATAAATCACAAATTAGATTAAACTGGCAATAAATTGAGGCCGTCATATAAAATTGTTCTACATACAGACCTAGTTGGCTGAAAAAACATGCCATTCCGTAAAAATTTAAATCTGATAGGAGATAACTAAGTCAAACCGGTGCTGGTGCAAAATATTACAGGATGATGTCCCTTGGTTTGAATATCCTTTTTTTTTTTTACCGGCTTCAACTTTACGAGAGAGCCATTCTGTATCACGGGAAAACAAGGCACAGAAGCGGTCCAGTACACAGGGCTTAGTGTTCTTTAAGTTGTTCAAGTCCCACAAGTCCACACAGCTTTAATTGGGTACCTGACTTAAGCTCGGGAAGAAATGACGGGTGGGCTTTGTGCAGGCCAGTAGCCAGGTCGAAGTAAGCAGGGGGACACCAATACCCAGCAAGGAGGCAAATTTACTTTTTCTTTATTTTTTCCTCTTTTTCTGCTTTTTTAAGCGGGGGAGGGGGGCACTCCACACCTAGCCCCCCTCCCCCCCACACTTGGCTACGGGGCTGTGTCGTGGTGTTAAATGTCAAAAGGTAGAGGCCATCAAAGAGGCCAAGCCCCCAAATCCATAGGTTCGGCACTGACATCTAAACTCAACGAGAAATATCAGCATGCGTCTAATGAATTTTACAGAAGGTATGGGAACGCGTTGAGTCCCTAAAGGTTTAAAGCGCAGTCCGTCTACTGCTAATTTATCACCCTTTCTCCAATCGATTGAACTTGAAGATTAAGATTAACACCACTAACAATTTCGCATTTATGCGGATAAAAGTGTATATTTAAGATGATTTAAGTAATAAAAAAAACAGAAACAAAATGAATGGCAGACTACCACGTGTAGTGCCTTTAACGGAGCGACATAAATGAAAGTGGTTTCTGAGTACGAACTTCCCATTACGCGAAATAAGAGAGAAGCCCTAACAGAAATAACCCCAGTGGCCGCCGTGCCATGAAACACTACGACCGAAATTTTGGTTAGAGCTCGACCGTGCGACCCGGAGTGCAGCGGGAGCTCCCTCTATAAAATTAGTGTAGAGTGTAAAATTAGTTACTAGAGTTGTCTGTTTATATAGAGACGTAAAATATATTTGTTTTTTTTGTAGGCTAGGCTCATTGAATATGTTTCTAGTTTATATTTATTTTTAGACTGTTTAACACAAAATAGTAATATTAATTTTAGGTTATGTACACATATTATGCTAAAAATGTTTTTATTACTAAAATTTTAAATATTTTACAAGTTTTACTTATTATTTTTAATACTATATTTTATTAGAACATTTAAGGAAATTAGTCTCCCTTGAATTACAAAGAGAGAATAAAGAAACAATAAAAATAAAATATTTTATACAAATAAAAAATTAAAGAATAATGAGGATTCCTTACTAATGATAACAAGGAGTATTATTTTTTTAATTCTAATAATTAATTCTAATATATGCTTTACAGTTATAAAATATCCCCGTCCTCCCCAAAGAAAGACCTTGACATCGTATGACCCTCCCCCTTTTACTATGACGTCATGTGTGTTGACATATTTTCGCCATCTTGGATGTAACCGGAAAGAAAACATTAGAATAACAGTATCCGTGGATAAGATGAACTTAAGCTGTCAGTTAATTTTGTTTTAATTTTGAAACTCAAATGAACATTCACTATTTTTGCGAATAAAAGCCTAAAGGTAAATGTTGTACAGTTTATACTTTTTAATTTATGTACATTTGCATATTTCATATCAGTCATATGTTTATAGAATGTACACTCCAGTCTGGTAGATTGACTTATTTACGTTTTCTCTCTGAACTGGAGAATGCTGTAGAAGAAAATTATTTATTTTGACTGACGGCTCTCTAACATTCCAATTTGCTGGAAATTAGTTTTTACATTTCTCGTTGAAATAACTAAAAAGTACTTTATTACCGACGAAAATGGCTGCCGTTTGATGTAACAGTGATGTATTTACTGTAAAATCATCAGTACTATGATTGATTTTGGACTGTTATACTGTACTCTGTAGTACAGAGGTAAAGTATCGATAATATTATGATAATTATCTAAATAATTGGCCCTAAAAAAGATTTTATCACCACGCAGTTAGTAAGAGTGGTAATGGTAAGACCATATATAGGTCCATAAATTAGTCTTAAATAACAAAAGCAACCTCCCCATTTACTTTTTGATCAGTATAAATTAACAATAAAAACATATAATTGACTTTACACACAACATGATAGCACATTTACAGTTAGCTGATTAGCTGATTTCTATGAATATTTTGAAATGTATTTAAATGTTACTTATCTTTAATTATGATAATATGAAATGATTATGTCTGACTTATCATAAAGGGTATTTCCGATAATACTATTGACTATAGTAAAAATAATCTTTTTTATTTTTTTTAGAACTGTTACATTATCACATACAGTATTGATACATTCATGTTTATTTATAAATAGTAATAGGAATAAATAGCAAAATAACTTGCTGTGCTACTAGATTAAACATCATTTGAATATGTGCACTTGCTAAATTAGTAAAGGGTAATTTTGTATACAGTTTATTACCCTGTCTATTTCTATTTTATTTCCAAAAAAAAACTATGTGGATTTTTGAGGTAATGCTTTTCATGTTAGTCTTTTTGTAACTGTTTTTTTTTTATATTGATTTGTATAGTTCAGAGGCTTTTTAGTTAACCATAATTTTTCTGGTTATGATATGTAGTGGGGAAAAACTGACTGATTTGAAAATCAGACAATGTGGAATTTGAATGACTTTTGGGAACAACAAATTTTGATTAGTCTGTGTATATCTGTATTACAGTATTTAATTATTATTTTTTTTTTTTTTACAGTTTATGGCAATGTATTGAATTAATAAAAAAAAAGATATTTAAAATATCTTTATTGTCTGTCAAGGGCTATTTGTTTTAATAGCTAAATGAAAGCATTTTTTTTTCTGGAATCTGAAGATAAACCATTCATAGATTTTAGATTTTTAAGTTAAAGCTACACTTTCAATGTAATGTGATTATTTTGAGAATGCTGGGTTCCATTGATATTTGATGACCGTTGATTTTTCTCATGTATGCTATTGTGGATTATTCCTTTGTCTTAATTCTTAAGATTTTTTTCAGAAGTTTGGCAATTTTTAATTGTCATATTTGCAAGAGTAAATGACATATCCTATCCTATAACTAAATAGTTTGGGAGTGCCTTTTGTTAGTCTGTCTGTAAAAAAAAAATGTGCCCTAAAAGTGGTCATAATTAGTTTCAATGCTATGAAAGATTGGATTTTAAAAGAAAAATGTCATGTTTTTTTAAAAATCAACCAAGTTGATACACAATCTTTTAAAACGATATTACATTATTTTTATGTCAAAAATTATACCGAATTTAGTCTTATTTAAATAAAAAAAAATACCCTTCGAATCAAATCAGGGGGAGGGTACATATGCAGACAAAAACATAACTCTGGAGGAAAGCCCTTGTTTGATATTTTATTGCTGACTCCAGATATTTTTTTGTGTGTATAAAATAAAGAAATCCCCATTGCTGTATATAATATCTGAAAATACTTTTCCCTCCCTCTTCACTCCACTTGGTCTCAACTTTGTTAACACATATATTGGTGCCAGGTTTACACTTACAGGGATCTCATTTTTTGAATGAGTCTATTCTAAATGCTTACAAGTTTGTTTGATTTTTTTCTCTGCTGATGAATTTTTTTTTTTTTAAACTCAAACTATGATGATGTCTTTTAATAATCCTCTTGCAAGAAACTGTCTTACCTAATCAAATAATTTAGCAAAATTTGACATTTTTAGAACATTTCAAGTTCCCGTTCTTTGCTAACCTTCCGGTCCCAGCAAAGTTTGACATTTTAGAACATTCCAAGTTTCCATTCTTTGCTAACCTTCTGGTCCCGGCAGAGTTCATATTGAAATGGTGTTAACAAAAAAATAATGAATCACTTCCTATTTGAATCTGCTGGCTTCGAGCCTTAGGGTGATCAGGAAGATTGTCATGTTCAATTCATTAAGGGAGAATTTAGGATTTATAATTACAGATTTCAACTTGGCGCTATTTTTTTTTTTAAGCAGAAGATAACAGCGAAGTTAATCATTGTTAACTTTATTTGCATCTGTTGTTTGCTAAACTCCCAGAGTGCTTTGATTAGACCAACACCTAAAGGAATACAATGGGATTTAGAGGCTCACATATGATGAAAGGCCAATGACTTACTCAGCTTTTGGAAAAATAAATGTACATGCATTTTTCTGTTTTTTTTTTTTTCTTACGCTGTGTTTTGAAGTGTGGATTATTTTTGTGTAGTTGTGAATTATTGCAAATATCTGACCCAATTATTGCAAATATCTGACCCAATTATTGCAAATATCTGACCCAATTATTGCAAATATCTGACCCAGATTTGTTGGGAAGAAAATAAGAATACAAAAGAAAAATGTCATGAAATTTTTTTTATTTTCTAATGTAACAAACAATAATATTGTGTTCAGAATTCTTTGTTAAACCTGATCCAGATCTATTGCATAATTGTATCCCATCCCACAGTCCCAACCTGTTACTGTACTTCATCATGTTCATCTCCCCACATGTCTTTCGTACATGTTTCACCCGTCTTTCACTGTAAGGTATTGTCAGGTCATCGTGTGGCTTGCAGCCTTTATATAAATGATTATCAGGCGCTGTTTGTGGGGGACGGGTGGTGGTCGTGTGGTAATGCGCTCGACTGTCGACCCGAGGGTCCCCCCGGACCGAGGACTAAGTAGATATTTCATGTAATGCTGTAAGTCCCCCCCCCCCTGCTATATATCTCCCGTGGTGCCTCCGCTGCCATCGCACTATCGGCTGTGTTGGGGGTGACAGGCCGGCGCCATAAAATAACCGTCCCATTAGTGGTTTATGGGATCTGATTGGTTTCATCTCACCCGTGCAGGGACTTCGCACATCCGGCGCTGTCGTCAATATGTACGGACACGGTGCTGACACCCGGCAGAGATTCTCCCACTTGGGTGAAAAATCGCTCCCCGCCATTAAATCTCATCGAACGCGCAGAGGCAATATATAACGTTTAGCGAATCTATATATATATATATGTATGTGTATTAATGTTCATATACAATAAAGTCTAACACCGGCCGTGACCTCATCCCTTTGACCGGAAGTGACTAAGACCGCGGTTCTACCCCCTCCCCCCTTTTTTTTTTAAAACGAGGCTGTTATCCCCCCCCCCCCCCGAAAGTGTGCGGAGGTATGTCCGCCTGTACCCCTCACTCATAGAAGTTCTTCAAATTCTTTGTTGATTTTAAAAAGGAAGTTTTGTGTCTCCGCGTGTCTCCCCACGCATACCGCTTTCTCGCGCAGTCGGCAACTTTTTTTTTTCATTCATATTTTGTGTTATCAAGTTCAAACTTTCACCGTGTGAAGTTTTTGATCTTTGAAACACACACACACACACACATCTCCGCATCATTAACAAACACTCGTGTACACACACACACACACTCGCACCTTATTCATTCAACTGAAGAAAAAAAAACATTATTGAGGCCGAATACAAGAAAGTGGAGGGGGAAAAAAAGGGTGTGGAAGCAATCTTGCAGTTTGCAGTATTCAGTTTGACATAATCAAAAGTATTTCTAGCGTACAGCTATGAGTGGCCACCCCGCCTGACGGCCCCACCCCACCCCCTCTCCTTTGACGTGTATCGCCTTCAGGACAAACCGCTTTAGATGTGGGTCATGCGTACGATGAGATCTATATGGGGCCGTGTTGTTGGTTTTCCCCCTCATACATCTGGGGGGAGGGGGGGGGTTGTCACAGTTTCCGTGAGTTATTTAATAAATAAAATCTCCCCAAATATTTCCTCGTACCCCCCGGGATGGGGGGGGGGCGGTTGCGTCATCAACCTAGGGGAAGATAACAAGGGGGTGGGTATTTTCTAACAACTGTTTATACGTGAAGTATTTTGTTGTTGTTGTTGTTTTAATTCTGCACCCCCCATCCCCAATATTGCACACTTAATTTCAACCATGAGTGTACAATCAGCGGCTTTGTTGGTGATGTGATTTATCTTAGGTAGACCAGCTGTCCCGGATTACACAGGGACATACCCATTTTCGCCACAGTCGTGGTGTCCCCCCCCCTGCCCCATACACACATAACAACACACCGAAAGGTCTGGAAACGTTTCGGCCTGTGACGTTTTCCTACGAGCTGCGTATTTCCACACTTGACTCATTGTAGATCCCAAGTCCAAATTCCATAAACCACCGTGACGCTAGACATGACGTACACTCATTGAATGAACACTTATGGGTTGTCACTCTTGGCCTCGTGGGGGGTCACCACCTCCGTCAAACCAATCGGGCACATGTGATCACCCTTTACAACAACAAAAAAATCTGGCCACCGCCACCGCAGTAATGGCCTCCGTTGATGAACACCCGATACATAATATGAGTACGGTTAAAGCGGCCACTCATTTTTTCACGGAACGAAACCGCCGTGTCTAGATATCTTAGTATTATTGTCACAGTCAACTAGTTTTCTTGTGTGCATGTTCTGCAATCTTTACATCTTCTGCCCTCTCTCTCTCTCTCTCTCTCTCTCTCTCTCCCCTTTCCCCCCCCCCCCCCCCCAATCTCCGTGACTCATCACTAGCATCGAAAGATTTATTCTTTTTTTTTTCGCGTATTTTCCGCTCTGCACGAGATGACATACCCCCACCCCCTCCCCGCCCAACAGATTTATTCACTGGCCGCGACTCTTGCCCAGTTAGCACTTTTTTTTTTGTATATTGGTTATGAGAAGTGTAAAAGCCAAAGTTGTATTCTGCCTAACGGTATTTAACGCTTCTGAGCTCCACCCCTGAAGTTATTTGCTGGAACTCCCCCCCCCTCGCCCTCAAAGTTAATTGATATTATTTTTTTTTAAGGGCGAAAATCAAAATCGTAACTTTAATTACAGGACACTACTTTTTGTTGAATTAAAAAAATTAAAAAGTCGACCTCTTCCAGGTGTAGTGGACAGATGGCCGAGTGTTATAGATACTCGACAGTCGACCTGAGAGTCCTGGGTTCGATCCTCGGTGAGAGAACCATGGGAATTTTTCACCAGGTGAAATTTGTTCCAAAAGTCGTCCCACAAGTCCACCCGGCTTTAAAATGAGTACCTGACTTTTTAAGTTTGGGAAGTAAAGGCGGGCTGGGCGTTGTGCTAACCACACAATCCCTACGTATGCCGAGGTTGTAGGGTTACGTAATTGCACACTACATCTGCCTCGATGATGGCCCGTTTGGGTTAAGGGAACTTTACCTCCATGTGTAGTGAAATATAGAAGGTCACAATAGGCAGGTTTAGAGAGGGTTACCTAATCTTTTAAGGACTATGTGACTATTTAAAAATGTAAATATAAAAATTGAATACCCTAATACCTTATCTAATCCTTATATGGACTGTATGACTTTCCTTCTTCTTCTTCCTTTGGCTCTACAGCCCATTTAGGGCCCTGGCCTGCCATACTACACTTCTCCACTTTTCCCGATCCATGGTCTTCTTCCTCCACTCTCTCACTCCTATGGCTTTAAGGTCTTTCTCCACTTCCTCCAACCATCTGTTTCTTGGCCTGCCTTTAGGCCTTTTCTCATTAGGTGTTGTCTTTTAAATCATTTTTGGACCTCTGTTGTTTTCCATTCTTTCTATGTGCCCTACCCACCTTAATCTATTCATTTTAATTTCAGCTGTTATATTTGGTTCTTCATACAGTTCATACAACTCTGAATTGGTTCTACTTCTCCACTCGTTATTGTCCTTTACTGGCCCATATATTTTCCTAAATATTTTCCTTTCCCAAGTGTTTAGCATATTTTCTGCTTGTTTGCTGATGGTCCATGTTTCGCTACCATATGTTACTGCTGGCCGGATCATTGTCTTGTATATGGTTTTTTTCATTTTTCTGGAGATCTGTCTGTTTTTCAGTATTTTATGCAGTGTATAATATATTCTGTTCCCTACTTCTATTCTGTTTTTTATCTCTATCATTATATCGTTTTTCTCACTTATGGTTGATCCCAGGTATTTAAAGTTTTCTACTCTTTCAAATGCTCTATCACTGATTTTGAAAATTTTTTCTCTTCCTTCTTTTTCATTTCTTTGTAACAGCATATATTGAGTCTTTGTTTCGTTTACTGTTAAACCTGCATTCTGAGCTGCTGTTTCTAATTCTATGTATGCTTTTGCTATATCCTTGCTTTGCTTTCCTATCAATGTTATGTCATCAGCATATGCAAGGTATTGGATGGGTTCTGTAAATATTGTTCCTGTTTTCATAGACTTTGTTTTTTCACTTCTGAGGTAGTGTGTTATAGTTCCTCGCTTATCCAACTGTACGTTTCTTATGACTTTTTCTAGGGTTAAGTTGAAAAGTATGCACGAAAGGGAGTCTCCTTGTCTAAGTCCTTGGTTTACTTTAAATTCTCTTGAGCTTTCCCCTTGGATTTTCACTTTGCTTCTTGAGTTGTTTAATGTCATACGTACTAGTCTAATGAGCTTGTTGGGGATACACAACTCCTGCAATGTTTTGTAAAGATAATTTCTATTGATGCTGTCATATGACATCTTGAAATCTTGCGTCCTCCATATTTGAGTAACTCAGCATTTATGTTATCTTCTCCTGGTGCTTTATTGTTTTTGGTCTTTTTAATAATATTATTTATTTCTTCTATGGTTGGTTCTTCTATTTCTGCCCCATCGTCCTCTGCAATGTTTGGTACATCATTTTCGCTGTCAGTTTTAATGTTCAGCATTTCTTCAAAATATTCCGCCCACCTTTCTAGAACCATTTCATTTTCTATAAGCAGGTCGCCTGATTTGTTAAGACACATGTGAGATCTTGCTTGGAAGCCGTTACTTTCCTCTTTGATGGCCATGTACATTTTTCTTGTTTCTTTTTCTTTTGAGTATTCCTCTAGTTTTACTAGTTTTCCCTTTTCCCATTCACGTTTTTTCTTTCTGCATATTTTAGTGGCCTTCCTTCTAGCCTCAGTGTATGTGTGAGTTGACTTTCTTGTTGCTTTTTGTAGCATTATTATCCTCAATTTGTTACGTTCTTCCACTTCTTTTTTGCATTCATCGTCATGCCATTCAGCGCTTTTCTTCTTTTGCTTGTACCCTATGACACTTTCCGCTGTGTTTTTTATGGTTTGTTTAATCTTTTCCCAGTGGCTATTTAGATTTTCAGTATTATCTATATCTAGTGTTTCTAGTTTGCTTTTAATTTCTTGTGCACATTTTTCTTTTGTTTGTGGCTCTTTTATTAGTTTTTCACAGTCAAATTGGTTTGTTATCTTTGCTTTTGTGTTGTGAAAGATACTTATTTTTTGTCTATACTTTATTTTGACTAACATGTGGTCTGTGTCGGCATCTGCTCCTCTGAAGCTTCTGACATCTTGAATATCTGAACCATGTCGCCTGTCTATTAGCACATGATCTATTTGATTTCTTGTCACCCCATCTGGTGACCTCCATGTTTCTTTGTGTATTCTTTTGTGTGGAAACTTAGTGCTACTAATGGTCATGCCTTTGCCAGATGCAAAATCAATCAGACGCGTTCCATTATCGTTGCTTTCTTCATGTAGACTGTAGCTTCCAATTGTCGGTCTGTATACTGTTTCTTTGCCAATCTTAGCGTTGAAGTCTCCTAACACTAATTTGATATCATGTCTAGGTGCTTCTTCATATAACCTTTCTAGGGCATCATAGAATTCCTCTTTGGTATTCCCTTCTGAATCTTCAGTGGGTGCATGGGCACATATTAGGGTCATATTGAACATTTTGCCACGAATCCTGAGGCTGCACAATCTTTCATTGGTTGGTTTAAAGCCAATTATTTGATTGAGGATGTTTTTCCTGACGGCAAAACCTGTTCCTAATGTATTTGTGGTGTTTCCGCTATAAAAGATGGTATACTCTGTTGTTTTTAGTATGTCTGAATTTTTCCATCTGATTTCTTGGAGTGCTGCTATTTTTATTTTGTATTTTCTAAGCTGTTCAGTGAGGCGGGTTAGGGCTCCTGCTCTGTATAGGCTTAACACATTCCAAGTTGCTAGCCAGTAATCATGTCCGTGATCATGCGAAGGTCGGTTTCCATTTGAATCAATCCGGTTTTTGAATTGTTGATTGGCTTTCGTAACTAGTGTTTTTTTACATGACTGGGTAGTTAGCCCTGTGCACAACCACTAGGGTGTTGCCCTTCACAGCCTTGTGGGTAGCTGCCTTTGTTTAAGGTTAGGTCCCTTAGCCTTTGTGGATCCCTCCACTAACTACAAGGCAGTAGTTGCCGGCTTTGGTCCGCCCCGAGAATTGTATTTCATCAGCACTCACCATATCTGGCGAGCTTTCCCCTATCCGCCACCTGGGGAGGCGCCCGATGGGAGTTCGGCCTCTCCACACGAGTGTATGACTTTCCACTTGCTAAATATAAAGGCGAATGGAGGAAAACTATTCCGATAAAACACGAATGTTGTGTTGAGCTGTACGGAAGTATCTCGTTGTGGGTGTTGTGTTGAGCTGTATGTATGTATGTATCTCGCTGTGGGTGTTGTGTTGAGCTGTATGTATGTATGTATCTCGCTGTGAATGTTGTGTTGAGCTGTATGTATGTATGTATCTCGCTGTGGATGTTGTGTTGAGCTGTATGTATGTATGTATCTCGCTGTGAATGTTGTGTTGAGCTGTATGTATGTATGTACCTCGCTGTGAATGTTGTGTTGAGCTGTATGTATGTATGTATCTCGCTGTGAATGTTGTGTTGAGCTGTATGTATGTATGTATCTCGCTGTGAATGTTGTGTTGAGCTGTATGTATGTATGTATCTCGCTGTGAATGTTGTGTTGAGCTGAACGTATATATCTCGCTGTGAAAAAAAATGATGTCTAGTTAAAGCTCCCCTATGACATCGTCAAGGTAACACCAAGCCTTTATCAGACGTGACCAATCAATACCCTTCTTCTCCTCGCGCTTTGTCGATTAATTTCGTCTCGCTATTACACACCTCCTCAGATATACCCCCCTCTCGTTCTCTCCCTTTCTCCCCCTCCCCTTCTTTCTCACTTCGCCATCTCCTTTGTTAATTTCTTAAGTATTGGCATGTACAACCTGGGGGCGGGGAGGGAGTGAGAGGGTTTGGGGGGGAGGGGGGTTGTGAAACGAACATTCTACTTAAAGCTTAAACAATAATTTCCTCTCACACGCACGTGCGCGCGCAGACACACCCGCACACACCCACTGTCAGGTTGTGTTTTCCTTGTCACTGCTGATTCTAGAGCTGCGAAAAATCGATGAGGTAAAGGGGGGGGGGGGGAGAGAGATTCCACACAAAGGAATGTCTTGGAGATCCGGCGGTGTAGGTGGTGAAGATGAATACTTGGAAACTGCTGCTGTAGCACATTTTTTTTTCCTCAGGGCGTTTAGACTTAGTCTTTTTTTTTCAAGTTGAATTTAGTTTGACTGCTCTGTTCGCTCGGCCGCCGCAAGGGACAGCCGGACACTTCTCATGCCCCCCCCCGAGTCATTGAGGGGCCCTCGCCGCCATCGAAATAAATCTTTTATCACGTAAGTCTCTCATGGCGCCCCCCCCCCCCACCCGTCAATGCACTCTCTGCTGTTGGGGATGAAAAGACCGTCATATAGTATCTAAGCGATACACACCAGAGATGAGCGGACAGCGGACGCGCCCGCTTGCGGACGCAGATCCGCAGACTTTTCCAAATCCGCGGACTGACAGCGGACGCTTCGTATGGTTAAGTTGCGGACTCGCGGACTGACGCGGATCTTCTTTAGCGTTACCATAAAAAATATCAAGTCATTTAAACATCTAAATTTCAGCAATGCGGACGCGCGGACCGACTGCAAACCAATGTTGTAAGATTCTGCGGACGTGGATCATTGATAGAAATCCATGGACGGACGCGGACTCTAAATTTCAAGATCCGCACTCCTCTGATACACACTCCATCCTTACTGTGACTTTAATATATATGTATACATTCGTGTGGCGCAACACTTTTAAAGAGTGATGCTGACATAATAAAAAGTCCATCTCGTGTGCTAAAGATCCGTTCTACGTCACTGTCAGTACAATGTCAGTGTTACGTTGGCGGATGGTCCTAAAGCTTATCCTTGCCACGAACAGATCGCTGTCTAGGTGTATGAGAGAGTAGATGTTGATGGTCTGGTGACAATATTTCTATTTTCACAGCTCACGTACAGTCTCTGCTAACAAGTCAACAAATACCGTTTCTTTGCCAATAACACAAGTTTTATTATATATATATATATATATATATATATATATATATATGTATGTTGACGCCAGTTCTCCTCGCATACAGTACTTCAGTCTACGCCACACTCTTCCGCTCCTGCTCTCTAGTTCTCAGTCTCGCTCTTTTCTCCTCTTCCTCCTCTCTCTCCTCCTCTCTCCGACTCTGCTATCTCACTCGACTATCTTCTCTCTCTGTCTCTCTCCGACTCTGTCTCACATACAAAATCGTCCAGCTTATATACAGTACACAATTGGCTTGGCATGAGTGATTTATTATTCTAATAATATTTTCTATATATTCTAATTAATTCTTAACCCACTAACTCTGGTCTGGGACGTGGGAAAGAGATTTGACATCTAGAAAAAGGGGCATGTGAAACTTTCTAACTCAGCATCCACGGTCCCCAAACTTCATCCTACGTGTCAAAGTCACGATCATTTTTCTCCAGGTAATTTGGTTCCGCGAGCGTCCCGATCTCCCCCCTAGTAATCTGACACGGGAACGACACACCCCCTTCCCGAGCTGGCGATTCCCAATCAATTAACAGCCTCCAACCTAGGAATCTGACACGGTGACCTAAGTCACAAGGGCACACCCCTTTCCCAAGCTGATTTTTGTTCCTGAACTAGTAAACCATTGTGCTCAAAACAACCCTACATCGTAACAGTCAGTGCCATTATACTTGTCAGATTAGAGATGCTACGTAAGGTAAGGCCGCTCGTATGCCGTAGCCCCCCCCCCCACACCTCTCTTCCCTTTTTCAAGATGAACGTGAAAGCAAATCATACCGTATGCCACTGGTTTTAATAGAAGCGGTTTTTTTTTTAAATCTGTGTTCATTTTTTTTCTTTTTCTAGCTTTCGGGGATTTCCGCAGATGACAGGCATTCTTTGTAAAGAATGGGGACAGCTGAAGTCATGAAACATTCTAAGAAATGTATTATTAATATTATTAATCGACATGCTCGTCTTACCACACCTGTTTTAATGCTAACACTTGTTGAGACCCGGGGTTTCCCCGATGTCACACATTAGCGCAGCAATGGTGGCACTGACGACATCCGTGCGGCGCTCCCCCCCCCCCGGGCTTTTTACGTCATCACCCCCCCCCCGGGGTTTACGCCCGGTTCTTCTTGCTGGCCGTTTTTTTTCTTTCATCGACTTGATTGTGTGTGTGTGTGATGACGTCATTTGAAAGGTACTAACAAGGATGAAAACGGCTGATTGTCCGCAGTTAGATGAAGCGGCCGCCCAAAACTAATAATTAGACTCTGGTTTGCTGATATTTGAATGTTTGGAATTGCATTAAATGATGGGCCGAATTCTTGTTTAACTATTTTTTTTTTAAATTGGTTGAGTTTCGAACTCATTACGGTTATTAATGATGCTATGTTCTGTGACTTTAAGTAAAGCGAGGTCATCATGAATATATGTTTGGTCATCACGAATGTATGTTCTGTCATCATGAATGTATGTTCCTGTAATAAAAATCTTCTTTTCTCTTTCTCTTCATTAGTACCTCACCCCATTGTTGGACATCGTTACACCCGCCAGCTCACCACCAGACCCGGACACCCATCGGCCCCCTACTCAACCAGAGGTCAGCCCACCTGTTCAGAAATCGACAATTCCAGGGCCGGCCGGTGCAGGGCCGGTCTCAGAATCGGGATCTACCGCCGGGCTTCTTGAGCCACCCCGTGACCCGTGGCTGGACGCTCCCCGTCATTCGGAGAAACCACAGGTAGCTTATTGACTGCTCTTTCATTTGTGTTTATGTGTATTTTTTTTTAAATTTGCCATTTGATATGTGGATGTTTCAGGAAGCTCAACAGGCTATAGTGTTAACACTAAAGAACACAAAATAAAAAAAAAAAAGGATTCCCTGAGAGCTGACATACCCTAATTACCTTGACATCCGTCTCGGCCTTGGGCAGGTAACAAGGAGTGGGGGACCTCCCCACCCTCCTTTTCAACCCTCCGAGGTACTTCATCCGCCTCCCTATAGGAAAGGGCCATGTAGAGAGAGTGCAACAACAACTGTCCCCCCCCCCCCATTGCTGGTCACTATGATCAAGGAAGAGACATCTGACATTGAAGAGGACTAGGGCCCACATAATGCCACAAGCCCCCCTGCCCCTTCCACTGCTAATTCTTATTATAACTCAAGGGCTCTGAAAGTCTTTTAGGGAAACATTTGCAGATGTATGTGGTGTTTACAGAGGTTTTAGGAAAACATTTGCAGGTGTATGTAGTGTTTACAGAGGTTTTAGGAAAACATTTGCAGGTGTATGTAGTGTTTACAGTTGGTTTTAGGGAAACATTTGCTGGTGTATGTAGTGTTTACAGAGGTTTTAGGAAAACATTTGCAGGTGTATGTAGTGTTTACAGTTGGTTTTAGGGAAACATTTGCTGGTGTATGTAGTGTTTACAGAGGTTTTAGGAAAACATTTGCAGGTGTATGTAGTGTTTACAGTTGGTTTTAGGGAAACATTTGCAGCTGTATGTAGTGTTTACAGTTGGTTTTTGGGAAACATTTGCAGATGTATGTAGTATTTACAGTTGGTTTTTGGGAAACATTTGCAGAGGTATGTAGTATTTACAGTTGGTTTTAGGGAAACATTTGCAGAGGTATGTGGTATTTACAGTTGGTTTTAGGGAAACATTTGCAGAGGTATGTAGTATTTACAGTTGGTTTTAGGGAAACATTTGCAGATGTATGTAGTATTTACAGTTGGTTTTTGGGAAACATTTGCAGAGGTATGTAGTATTTACAGTTGGTTTTAGGGAAACATTTGCAGAGGTATGTGGTATTTACAGTTGGTTTTAGGGAAACATTTGCAGAGGTATGTAGTATTTACAGTTGGTTTTAGGGAAACATTTGCAGGTGTATGTAGTATTTACAGTTGGTTTTCTCCTTCTAATAATAATTTTAAAAAAACACGATTATTAGGTGGCTTCAAGTAATTCTTTGTCTTTTATCACACAACGTCTCTCTTCCCCCTCCCCCCCCCTTTTACTTCCATAATGTAACAGATATAGCAGCCAGTCTAACCTATCCTCCAGGCCTATTGATTCCAGTGTGTACTGACTGAAGGCAGTTTATTTATTGATTACCATTCCACCCACCTTACAGTTGTGTGTGTGTGCTTTTTAATTTAAAAATAAAAAAATAAGCCGGGGGTTGAGTGTGCACGGGGGCGGGGGGGGGGTTGAGTGTGCACCAGAGATGAGCGGACAGCGGACGCGTCCGCTTGCGGACGCAGATCCGCAGACTTTTCCGAATCCGCGGACTGACAGCGGACGCATTGTATGGTTAAGTTGCGGACTCGCGGACTGACGCGGATCTTCTTTAGCGTTACCATAAAAAAAATTTCAAGTCATTTAAACAGCTAAATTTCAGCTATGCGGACGCGCGAACTGGTCCGCGGACGGACGCGGATGCTAAATTTCAAGATCCGCACACCTCTGGTGTGTACGTAGTATGTGTGTAATATGTTCCTGTTTGCTGGAATATTTCCTAGCACGTCACGTGTAGAGATGTGTATTTCGTTTGTATGTGTGTAATATGTTCCTATTTGTTGGAATATTTCCTAGCACGTCACTTGTAGAGATGTGTATGTCGTTTGTATGTGTGTAATATGTTCCTATTTGCTGGAATATTTCCTAGCACGTCACTTGTAGAGATGTGTATGTCGTTTGTATGTGTGTAATATGTTCCTATTTGCTGGAATATTTCCTAGCACGTCACTTGTAGAGATGTGTATGTCGTTTGTATGTGTGTAATATGTTCCTGTTTGCTGGAATATTTCCTAGCACGTCACTTGTAGAGATGTGTATGTCGTTTGTATGTGTGTAATATGTTCCTATTTGCTGGAATATTTTCTAGCACGTCACTTGTAGAGATGTGTTTGTCGTTTGTATGTGTGTAATATGTTCCTATTTGCTGGAATATTTCCTAGCACGTCACTTGTAGAGATGTGTATGTCGTTTGTATGTGTGTGTAATATGTTCCTATTTGCTGGAATATTTCCTAGCACGTCACTTGTAGAGATGTGTATGTCGTTTGTATGTGTGTAATATGTTCCTGTTTGCTGGAATATTTCCTAGCACGTCACTTGTAGAGATGTGTATGTCGTTTGTATGTGTGTAATATGTTCCTATTTGCTGGAATATTTCCTAGGAGGTCACTTGTATAAAAAAAAAACAAGTCTATGGTTTGGGTGGAGTGGGAAGTGAGAATTCAAAAAGATCTGGTATATTCGGTGATGTTGAGACTACTAGGGTCACATGACACTACTAAGGTCACCTGACACTAATAGGGTCACCTGACACTACTAGGGTCACCTGTCACTACTAGGGTCACCTGACACTACTAGGGCCACATGACACTATTCGGTCCACATGACACTAATAGGGTCACCTGACACTACTTCTGCTACCTAACACTATTAGGGTCACCTGACACCAATAGGGCCACATGACACTACTAGGGCCACATGACACTATTCGGGCCACCTGACACTATTAGGGCCACCTGACACCACTATGGTCACATGACAATACCAGGGCCACCTGACACCACTAGGGTCACATGACAATACCAGGGCCACCTGACGCTACTAGGGCCACATGAATCTATTAGGGCCACATGACACTACGAGGGTCACCTGACACTACTTCTGCTACCTAAAACTATTAGGGCCACCTGAAAATACTAGGGCCACCTGACACTACTTCTGCTACCTAACACTATTAGGGCCACCTGGCACTGCTAGGGTCACCTGACACTACTTCTGCTGCCTAACACTATTCGGACCACCTGACTCTGCTAGGGCCCACTGACTCTGCTAATTTCTACACACTTTAGTTCATAAAATATTACATCACTACACATTTATACGGATGTAAATAAGACCCATACGGAGACATCACGCCCCCCCCCAAAACAGGAAAAATTGTGCCCAGGGCCCACGGTAAAAAACTGGCACTGCCGAGGTCCGCCAAAAGAAAAAAAAAACACAACCTCACGGACGTGTCTACCCATAACAAACTTGTGGCCGGTACCACCGTATGCAGCAATTAAAAACATCAGAAAGTAATCCCTCTGTATGAAGATTATGCATAGTTACTAAACACACCTGATAATGTCTACCAGTTGCCCAACAGTTCTTGTTTTTTTCTTTTTCTTGGACTACTGATATTTTTTTCCAGATGTAGGCGGAGTCATCCTTATGTATAGGCAAACTAGTCGACCAAATAACCCTCCCCCCCCACCCACCCCTCACCCCACCACAGGGAAGGGGAAGGGCTCGGGTATTTATTCATATTAAATCTTAATGTTAAGAGCGCCCCTTCAGGAACGATTGCTTAAGACCACCCCCTCCCCCCCACCACCAATCCACGTTACATTTTTGGCGCCCTCCTTCCAATCTGAAAAAATGCAAAAAAAAAAAAACATTTAGCAGCGCTCTGTCGGCGCCCCCTTCCTAATTAGGCGGCACAACCCGTAGTACCCTCCCTACGCCACTGGGTCTAACTTCTCATCTATTTATTTGATTGTTGTGGATCGCTTTTAAAGCACACACACACACACACACACGCATATATATATATATATATATATATATATATATATATATATATATATATATATATAATTGTGAATAGGTGTTATGCTTAATAGCTACTTCATCTTTTCGAGTAATCGCATTTGTTGTATTACTGGATTCCCAAGTCCACACGGACACCTCACCCATGTATAAATGGACGATTCTCTCACAAGAAAAGTGCAGTTAATTAATAATTACTCAAGCTGCAATTTGTTTCTTTTGTGGTATGAATGAAGAGTTCTCTCGGTCGGACTCGGAAACCTGCGAAGTTTTGGGAATTCCCGGTGTATATATATATATATATATTTCGGGCATGGTTCTGTTATGTTATTCTACCTTGTACTGTTACACATTGTATATGTCAAGCGTTGCAAATTATTATTACATTAACTCGCCGTTCCTTTTTTTTTAATTCCTCTGTCTCATTTTACGGTTAGAGCCGTTATTGTCCCCTGACCCAAAAATCATCCATTAGTTGAGGTCGTTTTGAAGGCCTTGATTAGAATAGCTTCCCTTTATAATTACATCATCACATCACGTGAGTGGCATAGACTGTAAACAAAACAACGCATGGCGGTGACTCATGAAATACTGTAGCTTTTGTTATAGATGATTGGCAAATAATTCCAAAAAAAAAAACTCGTGTTTTCTTTTTTTAATGCGTAATATAAACATTACTAGATGTACCCTGCAAAATTTTTGCATAGAGTTATATTCCCTTAGGTTTGACCAGTAGGCTAGGTTATTTTTTGTTTCGGACAGAACCGATTTTTTTATGATATTATTACAATTTAAAGATGAAAGATGTTGTAGAAATACAAAAAAAAAAAAAATAATGATAATAATATTTAAATGGAATCATTTCACATTTTGGCCCTTTGGTTTCATGTTAAAAAAACCGCAGAAACTGTTCAAAACTGTAGATTTTAAAAGCAACATTAATTTGAATCGAGACGCGGGCAATAAGCCATTTTGAATTATTGTTTTTTTTTCACTTTCCATTTTACGCAGAACCCAGACCGCTATTATTATATTAAATTTTCTTTGTTGAATTAATTATCTTAAATATCTGTAGCCTACGTCCAGTGCCTGTAATTTAGCCGCCATTTAATTATCTTGTGGTGTATTTTTTGTTCTATTTAATTTTAAACATAAGGGGGGGCTGCTAGGTTAAACTAACTTTTGACAACAACAACAACACAGATATAGCGCGCTGAATGTCCAAAGCACGTTCTGGGCCAAATTCTTTCAGACGACTACTTCTGATTCCAAGCTTGGATTTTTTGTATGTACCGCTGTAACTAAAAAGATGAAATGTTGGCCTGAATCTAGACCCCCCCCCCCGTAATCCACGGCTGGTGTGGGCCACTACTTGAGAACCGCTGGTCCCATTTCTTATTAGTGTGCACCGCTGTCACCACCTGTAAGGACGCTGTCACCACCTGTAAGGACGCTGTCATCACCTGTAAGGACGCTGTCACCACCTGTAAGGACGCTGTCACCACCTGTAAGGACGCTGTCATCACCTGTAAGGACGAAGATTGCCCCAATAATTGCATGGAATGTGCACGGGTTAGAAGAAAATGTGAAAAAAAATGGTGTCAATCATGACAAATGATGCCCTCTTGACAAATGGTGCCCTCTAGACTAATGGTGACCTCTTAGAAAATGATGTCCTCTTGACAAATGGTGCCCTCTTGACACACTCATGACAATAGTTGACCTCTTAGAAAATGGTGCCCTCTTAGCATATTTTATATAATGAATGTGAATTCGTTTAATCTCGTCACTATTGTATTTCTCAACGGAACACATCCCCTTACCCTCCGAACTGGGGACGGATGGCCGTGCGGTAATGCGCTCGACTGTCTACTTGAAGGTATCTGGTTCGATCCCCGGTGAGGACCAATGGATATTTCAGGTCATGGCTAAAGTCCCGCTATATCTCCCGTGGTGCCTCCACGGCCATTGCACTATCGGCAATGGTGGGGATGTAAGAAGGGCACCATAAAAAAACCGTCCCGTTAGTGATTTATAGGATCTAAGAGATTTCACCTCATCCTTACAGGGACTTCACCAGTGGCGTAGCTAGAGTAAACGTCACCCGGGGCGGTCCGTTCGAATGTCACCCCAGTGACCCCACAGGACCCTATGCTGAATGGTTAGGTGTGGCTAAACTTTCATATATACTCTACCTCTAGGCTCTACTTTACTCAACTGACCGGTACGTTACTGCTTAGATGTATGATCCAAGACAAAATCCAAATCCAATATCACAAAACAAATAGTTCAAATCCAAACATTTTTTAAAACGCAACATTTCACTTTCAGAACATCTAAATACAAACTGCAGAACTCGGAATGCACAGCCCAAAAGAATGTCTGAATGTCCTTCGACATTATAGTCCTAGCAGGAATGTCTTCTTGTTTTCATTGTGGCAAACAGGTCAATGACATCGTCGAAATCTATTTTGTCTTGTAAGCGCGCGTTCAATGGACAGAACAGCCATATCCGACAATCTCGACTGGCTTATGGTTGACCGGAGGTAATTTTTTATAAGTTTCATTTTCGAGAAACTTCTTTCACACGATGCCACATAAACACATATTGCCGGAAAGAATCTTAGAGTCAGCGTAAGATATGGCAATGATTCAACAAATTCCCACTTGATGACAAACCGTAGGAATTGCTGTACAGTCCAGTGCTTGGCTTCCTCCAAGTTTATTTCGGTTGCTTGTAGGTGTCGCCTTAAACATGGAATTTCTAGACAAAGGTCTTTTTCAGACAGCTCATCATACATGGCTGTGAGCTTGGTAACAGAAGACTGTATTTCTTCGTCGTTGGCACAAATAATATGGTCTGGCTGAACGGAAGAAAAAGTCAGCAAAATGTCATTCACTGCCTTTCCTCTCGTATCTAACTCCATATGAAAACGGTCAAGACACTCTAACATTGCTCTCTTAGTCTCCTGCTGCAATGGCAATCAAGCATCTCTTGCTTCCTCTCCTGGTAATCTTGTCTTTCTATTGATTCTCTTCTCTGTAAGGATATCAAGTTCTACAATTTCACAAATGCCTGCTGGACGGCATTGTCAACAACCTTCGTACGCTGCACTTCCAAAAAGACCTTGAGAGTTTGGTTGCAACCATGTCCACAGTAATACCTGGTGTTTGCATGTACTTCTGTGCTGAGTCAACTTCTTGTAAAACGTCACCCCAGAAAAACAAGAACGAAATAAAAGAAAAGTCGCATATAGCTGGCAACAGATTGTGCACAGCTCCTCTTGTCTCGACGCTTTCTTCGACATCACACAGAGCTTCAATGGCTTCCACAAACTTGTTAAACTTCTATATCACTGGCTTCACTGCATCAGCATGTACAGCGCCTCAAGACTTCCAAAAAACGTTACACACGACGGATTGTTAGCAAACGAATGTTTGCCACAAAGGTTCAAAGAATGATTGGAATAAGGTACAAAAATTGCCTTTGATTTTTTGTTGCACCCCACCGTGGATTTCAGCCATGCTTGCTGCATTATCGTACTCCAGAAAGTAGATGCTCACTTATTATTAACGCGGTTTTTTTTAAATTTTTCCCCCTTTCCCAACCCAGTTACATTTTAGATGACGTACCCCCTCTGTCACACAAGTTCCATCGTTTCTAAACCATGGCACCTGTCAATCAAGATTCCTAGCAGATGTTCACTAATTGTATCATTCAAAAAATCACCCCGTTAAAGCTACAAGAGTTAATTAAACTAAATTACTATAGTGATTTTTTCTTACTTTTATTTCAGAAATTAAATGAAAAAGCGTGAGAAAAAGCAGATTTGGGTAATTAAACATGAAGATTTAAAACAAAAAAGACAAAAAAAAATCAATCTCGCTACATCTAGAATATTTTAATTAAACATACTTACTTATGTTTTTTTTTTCAACATTCGAATACACCCAATGTATTAAAAGAACACATACATGTACAATAATAAAGTAAAACGTTTTATCGCTATGCTGAGCGCTCTAACAATTAAAACAAGACTACAAAAAAAGTATATACACCATATGGGTCTAGGACTTTTGATTGCTGAGATCTAGGGTGATGACAGACAGACAAAATGGGGACAATAGCGCATTTTTTCTCGAAAATGCGCTAAAAATCTTTTAAGTTGCAGAGGCACCAGTAATTAAAAAGAGTTAACTCCCATTGTGTTATCGCTAAAATAACACGACGACTCGCGGGAAAAGGAAAGGTACAGGGGAGGGGTGCAGGAAGGGGGATGTTGGATGACAGGTGACGAGACTAAACAAACATTCTGACATAAGCTAAACGTGCTTGTCTACTGCATTGCTGCCAAACTGTCATATTTTATTGACAGTTCTAAATATATTATTTTGATCAATCTAAAATGCTAAATAGCAATAGATCAATAATTTTATTTTTTGTTCAGTCAGAAATATAATAAAATTATGTTCTTAATTGTTATATAATTCTGGATATTTAAAATATGTAAGTAAATAATTCTTTGCTGAGAAAGTTGGCAGTTAAAAATAGTTACCGCCAAGTTACCGGTCTCACCATCGACATCAGTATAACACATATTCATGTGTGGTTTTTTCCCCTTAGTTCAGCCAATGAATGGCAAACGTATTTATACAAGTGAAATCCCGAATTCAGATCGGCAACATTTTTCGCTTATAAGTCTAAGTATCATTTGGCTCTATGAGAAGATGCAAAAACATTGTTCTTATTAGTATATAAATATATTCAATATAAATATGGTCATGCAACTTAAATTGCTATAACTGCCACTTTTTTATTTGTTGGAGGTGACATAGTGTCACCCTTCATAGGCTGTCACCCGGGGCGGTCCGCCCCCCCCCCGCCCCCCCCTTAGCTACGCCACTGGACTTCACACACACACCCTCCGAACTGATCTAATGAGATAGAGCGAAGTGAATCAGCTTCCCAACTGTAAGCCTATTTAATAAAACAAAAACTAGAATGTTTAAGTTAATAAAATGAAACAAAAAAAAATCTAATGGGATCCAACAAGATATAACCGTTGTTACAGATACTCTGGTGACCTAACCTGTCCTCAATTTCAACCCCCCCCCCTCCCCCCACCTTTCCTAACTCGCAGAATCTATGCTGTGTAGAGATTATAGTCTAGCTTGACATTAGCAGGTCAAGGAACAACTGCCTGTAATGGCGTATTGCCTACAGGGAGACAGTGTGTGTGTGTGTGTGTTTGTGTCTGTTTGACCTTTTTGTGACCCAGACTCGAATAGTTGGGGTTGTCTTTTTCTACGAAAACTATAAACTCCGTTTTCGGTTGTTTTGTATGTCGTATATGTTTTATATTTGTGTATGAATGTCTTATATAAACCATAACTGTATGAATGTCTTATATAAACTATAAACTCCGTTTCGGTTGTTTTGTATGTCGTATATGTCAGGGATGGCGATTGTGCTACTTGTTACTTCTTCTTTCTTTCACTTAATTATCTTTCACAGCACACTATGCATCTCACAACTACACCCAATAAATTGTGACAAGTCAGATGAATTGAATATCATAAATCACTATCACTTTATTTATTCTAATTTGTTTACAAAAGGTAAATCACCACTACAGATCAACAGCTTCACAAACACATTACAAACTATCAACTCCTGGAAAATAACCACACAATTCTTACTCCTTCGTTTCTTCCTCATTAACTACCTTCCTCAAACTCTAACAAAACTACACAACAACGCGGTCAATCTACGCTTAACACTTCCTCTCAACAATTCCTCCCGAACTAACTTTACATTCTCTTATATAGACTGGCTGGACAAAGCATCATATCATTCTAAAGTTCCCCATTCAATGCATAATTAAGTTTGGTGAACCTAGCAGAATAAACGTGACATCGCACTTCTAATGTTAATTGAACTCCCCCCCCCACTGACACATTGTTTCTTGCCTTGATTTATTTGTAGCACAGCCCTACCCTGAACTCATGAACCTGCCCACGTCTATGCCTCTTCCTGAATTCTACCTTGACACTATTCTTTGTCTAAAGTCCCCCTACCTCGTTAAAGTGAATGGGTTCTGTCTCCCTTTCTGCTCCCCCATCTCATATCAAATTACTTTAAATTGTCCCAAAGCTTGAACTTACATTCACCTACACCCTCACCTACTTTCACTGTCCTGACATCACCCTTCCCTCTCGGTAAAAAAAATTTCGTACAAAGTACGCATTTTTTTTTCTATAAAATAATTAACAATCATGTGCAACAATGATATTAACATCAATAAAAAAAAATGAAGAACAAACTCCACATCAAATGTGAGTACAAAATGTCAAAATAAATGCAAATATTCAAAAATCATTAACACATTTTTTCAAAACTTTTCCTCATAATTATCCTTAAAACTATCTGATAGGTTTCAGTCTTAAAATATCTCAGCATAAATCTCATCCACAAATCTCATCTTAAAAGCTCAGTAAAATAAAATACATTGGTTGTATGGTTTAGAAAAAATTTTTTTTTTTCAAAACCACTGAAGGCATATCTTTTACCACCTACAAATATGTGTAGGATCCTTCCGAGGTAAAGAAAACAATAAAGCTTATGTCACATAAAAAATTTATATTGAGGTTTCCTTAATTATATATATCAAGCCAAAAATGAAGTATGTTTTTTCAAAAACAATGAAGGCAGACTTTTTCCCAACTACAGTAATATGTAGGCTCCTTCATAGGTAAAGAAAACAATAATTCTAATGCCACATTCAAAATTTACAGTAAAGTGTCCTTAGTTATGTGGATTAAAAATGAAGTTAAATATTTTTCCAAAAACAATAAAGGCAGACTTTTTCCCACCTACGATTACATGTAGGCTCCTTTATAGTTAGAGAGAAAAAAAAAATTAACAACTCTAATTGATGATTTTTTTTAAAAACATGATTGGATACTTTTAACATGTAATAATTTAATACGTTGTATAATATAGGTACTAACCACTTCGCTTGTTCAATGCATTCCAAGAAACCAAAATGTATCATTTAATTCTTATGGGAGATACATCATATCTCCATCTCCAAATGACCACGCAAGACACTTTAACAAAATTCACAATGACTATATATTATCAAAATGTACGAGTATCGACTGGGTTCTTCTCTTGTTTTTCTCATTCCTATCTCACCACCTAGAAGTCTGCACAGAATTCTGGTAATACTGGTCACTAAAGCGATCGTCAATTAGGTCTTCACATTTATCTCTGAACCACTTTTGTCTAAATGTTTCTGTCTCTGGAGCTGTTTGGAAACGTCTCGTCTCGTCCACCCAATCAAAATATTCATTATTAACAACTTGCCCCATATTCCCAACTCTACCACTATTATGTCCATCTTGTCTTTGATGTCCGACCTTAACACTACATCTCTCTACTCCGTGACGCCGTCTGTCATGAAGGTTCTGATAACTCTGGGCCCTATGGTAGTCATATCTATCTGGAAAGGTTTTGCGTGGGATATGGAAAGTCTTACTTGTGTTTGAGTGAATACTACTTCTGTCTAGGTGTATCTGTTTTCTATCATGGTACATGCTATTTCTGTCTGGGTATACCTGTTTTCTGGAATTTGATGTACAATGCCTCGCGACGTGACCCCTCAAGTGACAATTAAAACATAGGATGTTGGATAGTCTTTTAGGACAAGTCTTAGACCTGTGACCTAGTCTTTTACACGAATAGCACACGAGGACAAATGGTCTTACACTAACTGTATGTACAGGCTTAGCGTCTTTGACTGGTACAGATTCAATTATGTCCAAAACAATTGGCGGTTTATTTACCGTCACAGTATGGCTGTCTTTGACTGAGTTAGGTTTAGTTATGTTTATCTTAACTTGCTCTTCTAAGTTATCTACAATTTTGCTAACTTTATTGTTTAACATTTCTATACTACTTCTAATGTTCTCTATATTACTGTCAGTCTTTACTTCTAGCTCCGCCCTATGTGTTGAGTCAGTCAGTAATAGATGTGATCTGATCATAAGTGTTCTGATATCACTTTCTATACTATTTAGTCTTTCAAAAATGGTCCTAAGTTGCTTTTGTGAAATGTTCGCTAAGTGTTTTAATCTATCTTCTTCGTCTTCCTCTACCTCGTCAAAAAGGCGAATTCCCTCAAATAGGTCTTCATTTTCTAAATCGTAATACCCAGCCATATTTATGTTAACAAATACTTAATTCAATGGTTAAAAAAATTGTTATATAAAAATGCACAAATACGTTAGTATACTTATAATTTGTTCCTTAAATAACAAAAGATATTAGTAAAAAAAATTAAATTAAAATGCTAATCGATAATAATCTAAAAACAATAAAACATAAATACTCTCTGTACAGATTTCTTTGTCTTGGCCTTTAACATCTGTGGGGTGGTGTAGACCTGTGTCGTCGTCTCGTGCAGGGTGGGGTCTAAGATGTTGGTTGGTTTGGTCTTAAATCACTTTGTCTGCACTCAGAATGTGGTGCTAGTAAATACGCTTACAATTATGACTGGACTGACGCTGAACGTGTTACGACTGTACTGATGATGACAATGACACTGGACTGACGCTGATTATGACGCTGGACTGACGCTGGATGTGTGACGGTTGTACTGACGCTGACAATGACACTGACTGACGCTGAACGTGTTACGACTGTACTGATGATGACAATGACACTGGACTGACGCTGATTATGACGCTGGACTGACGCTGGATGTGTGACGGTTGTACTGACGCTGACAATGACACTGACTGACGCTGAACGTGTTACGACTGTACTGATGATGACAATGGCACTGGACTGACGCTGATTATGACGCTGGACTGACGCTGGATGTGTGACGGTTGTACTGACACTGACAGACCGTATGCTTTCTACAGGTCACTTTAATAATCACAGGGCGTGACTGGTATGTTTCTGTTGTAGCTGTTACTTGCTTCAACTGGTTACTTGCATGGGTTCACAAGACAATTAATATTTGTCTTAAACTTCTGACACCAAATTGTCAGAGATGGCGATTGTGCTTTCTTATTGCTTCTTTCTTTTATTTATTTTTCCGTCACACTAAACATAGACTGAATCGCACAAACACTTTCAATAAAAGACTATAAGTCAAGTTGACACAAAAATGACACTGATCATCGCTTTATTGAATGTAATACACGTCACAAATACTTTACAACATGATCAATATGTTTAATCCTCGAAACATAACGCTAAAACCCCCGGTCACAATATTCATCAATTCAAACAAGTCTACCTAACACTAACAAACTATATAACACGGACGATCTACGCTCAGCAATTCCTCTCAACAATTCCTCCCAAACTAACTTTACATTCTCTTATATAGACTGGCTGGACAAAGCATCATATCATTCTAAAGTTCCCCATTCAATGCATAATTAAGTTTGGTGAACCTAGCAGAATAAACGTGACATCGCACTTCTAATGTAAATTGAACTCCCCCCCCCCCCACTGACACATTGTTTCTTGCCTTGATTTATTTGTAGCACAGCCCTACCCTGAACTCATGAACCTGCCCACGTCTACGCCTCTTCCTGAATTCTACCTTGACACTATTCTTTGTCTAAAGTCCCCCTACCTCGTTAAAGTGAATGGGTTCTGTCTCCCTTTCTGCTCCCCCATCTCATATCAAATTACTTTAAACTGTCCCAACGCTTGAACTTACATTCACCTACACCTTGACCTACTTTCACTGTCCTGACAGTATATATATATATATATATATATATAACAATATTTGTGTATGGATATCGTATATATTTTATATATTTGTTTATGAATGTCTTATATAAACTATAACTGTATGAATGTCTTATATAAACTATAAACTCCGTTTCGGTTGTTTTATATGTGGTATATATTTGTGTATGGATGTCGTATATATTTTATATATTTGTGTATGAATGTCTTATACATATATTTGCATATGAATGTCGTATATAGCTGTTTGCATGAAGCCGGTGCCATACGGGCTGTGTGTGTGGAATCTTATCTTGTACGTGTTCAATAGATCTTGGCAAGTGGCATGTATAGGTAATGTGCATCAATAGATCTTGGCAAGTGGCATGTATAGGTAATGTGCATCAATAGATCTTGGCAAGCGGCATGTATAGGTAATGTGCATCAATAGATCTTGGCAAGTGGCATGTATAGGTAATGTGCATCAATAGATCTTGGCAAGTGGCATGTATAGGTAATGTGCATCAATAGATCTTGGCAAGTGGAATGTATAGGTAATGTGCATCAATAGATCTTGGCAAGTGGCATGCATAGGTAATGTGCATCAATAGATCTTGGCAAGCGGCATGTATAGGTAATGTGCATCAATAGATCTTGGCAAGCGGCATGTATAGGTAATGTGCATCAATAGATCTTGGCAAGCGGCATGTATAGGTAATGTGCATCAATAGATCTTGGCAAGCGGCATGTATAGGTAATGTGCATCAATAGATCTTGGCAAGTGGCATGTATAGGTAATGTGCATCAATAGATCTTGGCAAGTGGCATGTATAGGTAATGTGCATCAATAGATCTTGGCAAGTGGCATGTATAGGTAATGTGCATCAATAGATCTTGGCAAGCGGCATGTATAGGTAATGTGCATCAATAGATCTTGGCAAGCGGCATGTATAGGTAATGTGCATCAATAGATCTTGGCAAGCGGCATGTATAGGTAATGTGCATCAATAGATCTTGGCAAGCGGCATGTATAGGTAATGTGCATCAATAGATCTTGGCAAGCGGCATGTATAGGTAATGTGCATCAATAGATCTTGGCAAGCGGCATGTATAGGTAATGTGCATCAATAGATCTTGGCAAGCGGCATGTATAGGTAATGTGCATCAATAGATCTTGGCAAGTGGCATGTATAGGTAATGTGCATCAATAGATCTTGGCAAGTGGAATGTATAGGTAATGTGCATCAATAGATCTTGGCAAGTGGCATGCATAGGTAATGTGCATCAATAGATCTTGGCAAGCGGCATGTATAGGTAATGTGCATCAATAGATCTTGGCAAGCGGCATGTATAGGTAATGTGCATCAATAGATCTTGGCAAGCGGCATGTATAGGTAATGTGCATCAATAGATCTTGGCAAGTGGCATGCATAGGTAATGTGCATCAATAGATCTTGGCAAGTGGCATGCATAGGTAATGTGCATCAATAGATCTTGGCAAGCGGCATGTATAGGTAATGTGCATCAATAGATCTTGGAAGCGGCATGTATAGGTAATGTGCATCAATAGATCTTGGCAAGCGGCATGTATAGGTAATGTGCATCAATAGATCTTGGCAAGCGGCATGTATAGGTAATGTGCATCAATAGATCTTGGCAAGCGGCATGTATAGGTAATGTGCATCAATAGATCTTGGCAAGCGGCATGTATAGGTAATGTGCATCAATAGATCTTGGCAAGCGGCATGTATAGGTAATGTGCATCAATAGATCTTGGCAAGCGGCATGTATAGGTAATGTGCATCAATAGATCTTGGCAAGCGGCATGTATAGGTAATGTGCATCAATAGATCTTGGCAAGCGGCATGTATAGGTAATGTGCATCAATAGATCTTGGCAAGCGGCATGTATAGGTAATGTGCATCAATAGATCTTGGCAAGCGGAATGTATAGGTAATGTGCATCAATAGATCTTGGCAAGTGGAATGTATAGGTAATGTGCATCAATAGATCTTGGCAAGTGGCATGTATAGGTAATGTGCATCAATAGATCTTGGCAAGCGGCATGTATAGGTAATGTGCATCAATAGATCTTGGCAAGCGGCATGTATAGGTAATGTGCATCAATAGATCTTGGCAAGCGGCATGTATAGGTAATGTGCATCAATAGATCTTGGCAAGTGGCATGTATAGGTAATGTGCATCAATAGATCTTGGCAAGCGGCATGTATAGGTAATGTGCATCAATAGATCTTGGCAAGCGGCATGTATAGGTAATGTGCATCAATAGATCTTGGCAAGCGGCATGTATAGGTAATGTGCATCAATAGATCTTGGCAAGCGGCATGTATAGGTAATGTGCATCAATAGATCTTGGCAAGCGGCATGTATAGGTAATGTGCATCAATAGATCTTGGCAAGCGGCATGTATAGGTAATGTGCATCAATAGATCTTGGCAAGCGGCATGCATAGGTAATGTGCATCAATAGATCTTGGCAAGCGGCATGCATAGGTAATGTGCATCAATAGATCTTGGCAAGCGGCATGTATAGGTAATGTGCATCAATAGATCTTGGAAGCGGCATGTATAGGTAATGTGCATCAATAGATCTTGGCAAGCGGCATGTATAGGTAATGTGCATCAATAGATCTTGGCAAGCGGCATGTATAGGTAATGTGCATCAATAGATCTTGGCAAGCGGCATGTATAGGTAATGTGCATCAATAGATCTTGGCAAGCGGCATGTATAGGTAATGTGCATCAATAGATCTTGGCAAGCGGCATGTATAGGTAATGTGCATCAATAGATCTTGGCAAGCGGCATGTATAGGTAATGTGCATCAATAGATCTTGGCAAGCGGCATGTATAGGTAATGTGCATCAATAGATCTTGGCAAGCGGCATGTATAGGTAATGTGCATCAATAGATCTTGGCAAGCGGCATGTATAGGTAATGTGCATCAATAGATCTTGGCAAGCGGCATGTATAGGTAATGTGCATCAATAGATCTTGGCAAGCGGCATGTATAGGTAATGTGCATCAATAGATCTTGGCAAGTGGCATGTATAGGTAATGTGCATCAATAGATCTTGGCAAGCGGCATGTATAGGTAATGTGCATCAATAGATCTTGGCAAGCGGCATGTATAGGTAATGTGCATCAATAGATCTTGGCAAGCGGCATGTATAGGTAATGTGCATCAATAGATCTTGGCAAGCGGCATGTATAGGTAATGTGCATCAATAGATCTTGGCAAGCGGCATGTATAGGTAATGTGCATCAATAGATCTTGGCAAGCGGCATGTATAGGTAATGTGCATCAATAGATCTTGGCAAGCGGCATGTATAGGTAATGTGCATCAATAGATCTTGGCAAGCGGCATGTATAGGTAATGTGCATCAATAGATCTTGGCAAGCGGCATGTATAGGTAATGTGCATCAATAGATCTTGGCAAGCGGCATGTATAGGTAATGTGCATCAATAGATCTTGGCAAGCGGCATGTATAGGTAATGTGCATCAATAGATCTTGGCAAGTGGCATGTATAGGTAATGTGCATCAATAGATCTTGGCAAGCGGCATGTATAGGTAATGTGCATCAATAGATCTTGGCAAGCGGCATGTATAGGTAATGTGCATCAATAGATCTTGGCAAGCGGCATGTATAGGTAATGTGCATCAATAGATCTTGGCAAGCGGCATGTATAGGTAATGTGCATCAATAGATCTTGGCAAGCGGCATGTATAGGTAATGTGCATCAATAGATCTTGGCAAGCGGCATGTATAGGTAATGTGCAACACTGTGTTGATAGATCCATAGCAAGCCCTTCCCCCCCCCCTCCCTCCTTTCAAAGTTATCTCAGTCGTGGTCGTCGGGCGACTCGACGCCCATGAAGTTTGAGACCAAAGAGGCGCATGGCGTCTAAAAAAAAATGTAGCACAAAGTAGCGCACTATTTATTTATTAATTTTGACATAAAAAAACTACAAATAAATTTTTTTATTTTCGCAACGCATGGTCTTTAAAAAAAAAAATGATTATTTGCGAAATGTAGCACAGTGTGTGTGGCAGCGCCGAGATCGTGTGAGGTTTGTGAGGACCACCACCCCTCCCCTCCCCTTCCCCCCCAATCGACGCGTACAATTAAATTGTCAGTTACCGGGTTAAATCCACAAGATTCCAGCCGCGCGGTAAGGTTTCCGTGGATCCCTCCTGCGCGATCACGAATAGCCCCGGTCAAAGACCAAGGGGAGGGGGGGCACGCCCAAGGCTCTCCAACTGTTGGATACTTGCTGGGTGAAGGAACGGGAGGGAGGTAATATCACATTCACTGACATGGAAAGATTAATCGTCCAGCAGCAGTCATTTAAACAGACACCGGACACTTTCTAAACTGCCTCCCCCCCCCCATTTCCCCCACTTTTTCCCCCTGCAAGTGGATATCTTGGTCCATCTATCATAATTCTAAACAGACGCAAAAAATAAACTAATACCGGGCCACTGCAGCAGTATGTCTAATCCTGCAGTATGTCTAATCGTTCATTTGTATTTTTTTGTACTGCCTGCCTCATATTGACCCGTTATTCTGTGTGTCCGTAGGTTGCAGTGTCCATGGAGGCACCATACGGGGGTATAGGTAGGTAATCTTGCGTCCGTGGGGGGTAAAGTGTGTGTGTGTACGTCCCCAATATCCACGCCATTCCGACCCCTCCACTGCAATCGAGTTATTCACACGTAGGCGTTGAATGCGCAACTCCCCCCCCTTCCCCCGCCCCTTTTGTGATAACCAATAAATGTCGGCGAAAAGAATGTTTAATTATAACTTCAGGTTTCACTGTTTGTACATTTGTTTGGCTCAGTATAACAAACAGGCATAATAAATACGTGTAACAGGCATAATAAATAGAAGTTGGTTTATTTTGTTTAAATACTTATTATGCACTTATAGTAAACATGATATGAGCTGCATTATAAGAGTAGCTAGCAGTGTAAACATACACACACATACAACACACACACACACACACCACTGGCGGCGGAGCAGGGCTAAAAGTTTTAAGGGGGGGGCGGCGCCCCCCCCCTTGAATTTCCAGTCTGCCCCCCCTAAAATTTTAACTTTTTTAACTTTGTAATTCATTTTAGTTTATATGTATCATTTTCATTTTCATAATTCATTTGATTTACTTCTTAAATTTAATATTTGAAAGAAATTATAATTAATTGACATTTTACAGTAATCACATTATTGAGAGTTGTTGTGGCATATTTTAAAATTAGTTGCAAGTACCCGGCTTTGCCCGGGTTTAAAATAATGTTTTCTGTTTATTTAAGAAGCGTAATTTGACGTTCAATTAAGATTTAAAATAAGACGCGTAAAAAAGGGTTTATTTGCATGCAAATTGCAATAAAAGGTTACTTTTATCTTGAAGCAATGTGAAACACAACATTTTTAGCAGTTCCTCTCTTTCTCCCTCCCCTCCCTCCCTCTCTCTCCCCCTCTCTCTCCCTCCCTCCCTCTTTCACTCCCTCTCTCCCCCTCTCTCTCTCTTAGGCATGACTGTATCAAAAGATGACAATTCCTATGGATGAAGGAATGTAATGTAATAATGTAGTAAGTAATGTGATATTTGGTTCCCCGTACCGATCATATTTATAGTAAGTTAGCTATGTGGAAGAGAAGCTCGTAAAACCTGAAATCGGGGTAAAAGTTTGAAAATGTTCATGTCTTTGATATCGAAAACTAGTTGCAAGTACCCGGCTTTGCCCGGGTTTAAAATAAGGTTTTCTGTTTACCTTCTGTTTTCTCCCTACCCCCTCTCTCCCTCCCTCCCTCCCCCTTTCTATCCCTCCCTTTCTCCTTCCCTCCCTCTCTCCCAACTCTCTCCGTTCCTCTCTCATCTTCTTCTCTCCCCCGCCCATCCTCCTCCCTCCTCCTTCCCTCCCCTCTCTCTCCCTCCCTAACCCCTCTCTCCCACCTTTCTCCCTCCCTACCCTTTCCACCTCTCTCTCTCCCCCCCTCTCTCCCCCTTCCTCATTCCCTCTCTCCCTCCCTGCCCCCTAACCGTTTATCTCTCTCCCACCCTCTCTCTCCCTCTCCCCCTGCTCCCTCTCCCATCTCCCTCTCTCCCCATCCTTGAATTTTGGCTAGCCCCCCCTTAAAATATTTCGTTCCGCCGCCGATGCACACACACACACATACAACACACCCACACACACACACATACATACAACAAACACTACACACACACTTGAATCAGGAAGAAAGTCGATAGCCCGAATCTTGATAGCCGTGTGTTGAGATATTTCACTTAATAACAAGGCCACAGTTTTTTTTAAGCTAACTCTGCACATTTCAACTATTTACTTCCATGTTTTTTTTTAAAAGTGTTTGATTTCATTTTTGTGTTGTGAATGGGAGACGGAACGGACACACACACATACACACATACATACACACACATACATACTTAGACCAGGAGATTGTTCGTTGGTATGTTTGTTACCGTGTACGCGCCTCACATACACTCACGCTCGTATATATTGACATATCTTTTGCATTTCACGCCACGCCCCCTCCCCCTCCCTCCCCACTTGATCCATTGCTAATATGCAGCTGTGGAATGTAGGTGTGTGACACACACACACACTCACAGCAACAACAACAACAACAGCGATGTATATTGCTGCACTTACACACACCCACACAAAACTCATTGTGTTGTCTCCTCGCCTGTTGTGTGTGTGTCATGGAGACGGCTTCACTTGGTCGTGCCGCCGGCCAGACAGACCCCATCGCGGGCTGATTTCTTTTTTTTTCTGTTCGAAAGGGTCCACGTCTTTTTTTTTCTCACGTCGGAGTAGCCGAGCGGGTACGGAGCTGCGCTACTGCTGCTGCTGCTGTGGTGGTGGTGGACTGGCGGTGTGGTGTTTGTTGTGTGTGTATGTGTGTGTGTGTGTGAGTCGTCCAGCGGTCAACTGCGGCCCGCGACCATGTGGTTCTGCGTCAGTGAAGTGGTGCGACATGTCAGTGACAGCCTGACGCCGACGGTGGTAAAAAAAAGTTTTTTTTTCCCTTTTATTTATTTATTTATTTATTTTTAAATTATGGATCAATGTTTTATTTTGTGTTTATACGCCGCGAGGATCACAAGGTGGCGGCACTGGCTTAACTAGCGTCAGAGACGCCCGGGTTACTCGGACACCACTGCCGCCCCGCCCCCCTCCCCCCGGTGACAGAAATGAGTGAAAATGCCGCTCCTGACTGATGGTGGACCGCCCCCCCCTTCCGCCGCGGTCTGGTCACCCCCCTGGGGAGTGCTGCCCCTCCCCCAGAACAGCAGCCGGCCTGAGGGTATACGACAGCCACTACTCACAAGAATTTTATTTTCAGTAGTAGATTAGCATGAGGGGGGTGGGGGGTGGGAGGGGCTCGTGGGTGGACGATGTACTTATGCCAGCAGATTCGTGCGGTTGAGAAGATCCTTTCAGAGAAAAGGTTGATTCCGTGACAATTGACAGTTGTCACAACAGCGGACGACAGTTTCATTTATATACGGCACGGTCGGCACCTACGTTTGACACAACAGCCGCTGTCAGTGAGATGTGCAGCTGATGATTGCGGTGGGCGGTGGACACTGTGCAGCTTCCCCCCCCCCCCCCCCACCGAGTAAGGGATGACACTATAGGTGTAGTGGACTGGCAAAATGGGTTGTAACATGATAGCTGCTACACTGGATTGTAAACTGTGAATTTAAAAAAACAAATAAAGGAAACAAGATTTGTCATTAGACATGATACAGGCTAAACGACAAGAAACCAATTGAAGGAAGACACGCAGCACAGCACATCGGTCCAGGGGTGGATGACAGACTGCTTGGTTTATATTGATGCAATCAGCGACCAGCAGACAGGTGGACAGACTGCTTGGTTTATATTGATGCAATCACCGACCAGCAGACAGGTGGACAGACTGCTTGGTTTATATTGATGCAATCACCGACCAGCAGACAGGTGGACAGACTGCTTGGTTTATATTGATGCAATCACCGACCAGCAGACAGGTGGACAGACTGCTTGGTTTATATTGATGCAATCGCCGACCAGCAGACAGGTGGACAGACTGCTTGGTTTATATTGATGCAATCGCCGACCAGCATACAGGTGGACAGACTGCTTGGTTTATATTGATGCAATCGCCGACCAGCATACAGGTGGACAGACTGCTTGATTTATGTTGATGCAATCACTGACCAGCAGACAGGTGACAGACTGCTTGGTTTATATTGATGCAATCACTGACCAGCAGACAGGTGGACAGACTGTTTGGTTTATATTGATGCAATCAGTGACCAGCAGACGCGGGACAGAAATTTCAGGAGAACGTAGAATGGTAAATCAGACCATGAACAAAATAATGGACAGAAATGGTCATCTTATATTTCAGACATGAATTGGTGATGGAGTTGTGTGTGTGTGGGGGTATGTGAAAATAAATAGGCAAACGGGGAATCCAAAGTTATATAAACAATACACATATATATATATATATATCAGCTCCTTTCCACACACAGAGTTACATCTATATCGCTGCGTGCAATCATTCAGTGGTGACTCATTCGCAATGGTAGATGTCTGGGTCAGGTAGATCCAGTTTGAATACATATACTGATTTGATTCAGTGATATCAGTCATGTGTTGAAGCTGGTGCGTGTGTTGTGTGTGTTTGTTGTGTATGTGTGTGCTATTGAATTGATCCGCCAAACGAGCTGAGTTGCCTCAAGAGCTCGTGCCCATCATTCAACAGTTTGAAACTGTTATGAAAAATTACAACAAAAAATCTGTTTATGAATCAGTGCTCAGCGTTGAAAGAATTTGAACTGAACGGTCACCCCAAAAAAAACAACAACTCAAAACACACAATGCAACAGTAAAACAAACCAGTTTCAAATTGAAACAATGTGTTCGTGTGTGTGTGTGTGCTATTGACACACCTAGAGCCGCACAACGGCCCATCCAAGTCACAAAGCCAGAAAGTTCTTAAAGTCATGGGAGGAATAACTTCAGTATTCAGCTCGGTGTGTTAGATAATTACAAACAATATATTATTGCTTTATTAAGTCTGTGATAAAAATGAGAAAGTGTTTATTTATCTCTTTATTTGTATATTGATAGCTGCTTGAAACAAAAAAATGACCAAATACATAAATATATCATTTCTGTTTATGTCTATGCATCCAGTTATTTGGCTGTTCTTGACACTGGTTTGATGTTGTCTCTAATATTTTTTTTTATTGTAAAATCAAGTCTTTTAAGGTTGAACAGAAGGTTCCACCATTAACCTTCACTCCAACCATTGGACCAGTCAGTAGCTGACAAGATAAATAACATTACAGAAGACTCCTGTCTATATCCCTTGAGTTGACTCTATATCCCTAGTTGATCAATTGGACCAGTCAGTAGCTGACAAGATAAATAACATTATAGAAGACTCCTGTCTATATCCCTAGAGTTGGCTCTATATCCCTAGTTGATCCATTGGACCAGTCAGTAGCTGACAAGATGTATAACATTACAGAAGACTCCTTGTCTATATCCCTTGAGTTGGCTCTATATCCCTAGTTGATCCATTGGACCAGTCAGTAGCTGACAAGATGTATAACATTACAGAAGACTCCTTGTCTATATCCCTTGAGTTGGCTCTATATCCCTAGTTGATCCATTGGACCAGTCAGTAGCTGACAAGATGTATAACATTACAGAAGACTCCTTGTCTATATCCCTAGAGTTGGCTCTATATCCCTAGTTGATCCATTGGACCAGTCAGTAGCTGACAAGATGTATAACATTACCGAAGACTCCTTGTCTATATCCCTTGAGTTGGCTCTATATCCCTAGTTGATCCATTGGACCAGTCAGTAGCTGACAAGATGTATAACATTACAGAAGACTCCTGTCTATATCCCTAGAGTTGACTCTATATCCCTAGTTGATCCATAAGCCCAGCTTGTGTTAAAAAGACCCAGAGAGAGAGAGAGAGAGAGAGAAAGAGATCACCAATGGGGGAACTAGTTTATCCCTTCTTGACCTGAGAGCTTTTTTTCCCCCTCCCTTTATCCCCAGTGACCTTACCTCCTTGGGTCAGTTGCTGTGCATTTGTTTCTTAGTGGACACAACTAATGCATTATATTGTTTAAAATATGTTTTGGCCTTCACACTTGATAATCCAGGTATTACCCTGGAGTGTCAGAATGTCTTCAAAATGTTGTCAATCCCATTCACCAACCTTTACCCTGGAGTGTCAGAGTGTCTTCAAAATGTTGTCATCCCATTCACCAACCTTTACTCTGGAGTGTCAGAATGTCTTCAAAATGTTGTCAATCCCATTCACCAACCTTTACCATGGAGTGTCAGAATGTCTTCAAAATGTTGTCATTCAATTCACCTACCCCCTTTTTTTTTGCCATTGCAGGTACCTGATGTCATGGACACCCCTGATACAAACCAGGTGCCTGAGTATCAGACTTCCAACCCTTGTGCCAAGGTATGTATTATTTAGCTATTTATACCCTCAGGTTCCTTTTTTACCTGTCCCAGGTATTTATGGTTTAGCTGTTATAATTCAAACTGAGTGACATGAATGAAAAAACTGAAAAATGCTTTCATCATTCTCTGACCTTTTTATTTTTTATAACTGCCCCATTAGTTCCTTAATTTAAAAAAAAATGTATAAAATCATCATACATTTGAGAAAAAACAATTAAATTAATAACGATAGCAAGGTGTTGAGGTTGCATCAGTCAAGTAATCGTTTCTCAGGGATTGGCTGTGACTTACAAAAAAATCAATGTCTGAGCATTTTAACTTTGTATGCAAGAATAGTTTGACATGAGAAATTAAGAGCCTGCAAAAGTTGCATGTCGCTGTTAGGACTCATTTTAAAAAAGAAAAATGTTTTGGGCTGTTATATTTACCCTGAGCTGTAAGGCTTGACTTATAGTCTGTGTTTACTTGCATTTCATTTTTTTTCATTAAGGCTTCACATTGTTTTACTCTTATTTTTTTTTTTTTAATTTCACACAAGTTGCCACATTTAGAGGTACACTGGCCTTCATAATGTCTGCACTTGAAACGGCTTAGTAGTAACACAATCATGTTCTGCATTAGCCAGGGATGTGTGTGTGTGTGTGCGTCTTGTGTGGGTGTGGGTGTGTTATATCCTTGTAGATATAGAACATGTTGTTGACATTTGAAGAGGTAGACCAAAGTACTGAGGCAGCCCGAGCAGTCTGTTTGTTACCTTGTCAGTTCACATTAACACTTCTCTTAAGTTTGCTGACAAGCTAGATGTACATATCTTACTGAACAAATGGGCTTATTAAACAAAATTTGTAATTATGGGAGAATGATACTTGACATTTTTTTTCTATTCACACAACAAACATCCTTTGAAATTGAAAAAAAAAATATCCTTTTATTTTTATTAAAATCCACTTACAAATACAAAAAAAAAAAAATTGCTTAAATTATAAAAGTATGAAAATAAATTTGGGAAGATTGAAATGACACTGTATTCATGTTCTTTACAGTGTTTATCTTCTTTTCAGTATTAATCTTCTTTTCAGTATTAATCTTCTACTCAGGTGGGGCTATCAAAGAAATAGATTAATAAGACGTTTTGTAATAGTTTCATTGTGGTATCAGGTACAAAGATGGCAGTTGGGTACAACTGCATGGGGCTCTTTGCTTACCTTTGTGCAATTTCCAATGAGCCAGTTTGTTTGACTATGTCCAGCCCTTGAAAGTATTTTTTACTATATATATATATAAAAACAAGGTGGAGATAATTATGTCAATATGCGGGCACCAATATATTTTTCACTGGCGCGATTCCCTTATTAGTATCAATGGTTGTCTTTAAGCTACCTCATCGTATAAGCCAGCAGATAATGTATACTTTTATTTACATAAATCTGTCTCTCTTTTTGTGTGTTTAAAATTATATCTCTGAATCTTTCAGGTACCAAACTTCCCCTTGTTGCCAGGAGAGTACCCTGTTCTCATATCAAAAACAGTGGATGGCGACGCTATGGTCACCAACTTCAGGTTCTGCATGGGTGAGCGCAGGTCCTTCATCAACCTTCCCCTCATGACGGTGTCAGAGCTGTTTGTGATAGAAGCCACCAGACGGCTGAGGATTGGCTGTAAGGACGCCTCTACATTTAGGTCAGTGATGGAAGCGTGTTGCCTGTTCACCAAAAAAGCTTAACACAGCGCACATGCTGCACACTTGTGTGTAAAAAGGTCAAGCTGCCCCAGAAATGGTGTGTGTGTTGCCATATCCGAGTCAGTTTAACAAAAAAATCTGTGTGTAATACGAAGTCATGAAGTTAAAAGTGCAGCTAAACTTATAGATATTCACACATTATATTTCATCAGAATGTAACAAGACCTGGTGGAGAAATGAATTGTACAGTTATTAAACCTCATGAATTCAAGGGCCTGGTATTGGCTTAATTAGAAAATGGTGGTGTCCAGAATTGGACTCTGCTGCCCCATCCCTGTGCCGAAAAATAGTTGGGTGGTTAAAATTCTGCCCCCCTGGCTGATGGCAGAGTGAGTGCCCCTTGGGGAAATACCGCCCCACTGGGGAGTTTGTGAAGCCCCTGTAAGGATGAGTTGAAATCTCTTAGATCCTATAAACCACTAATGGGACGGTTTTTGCAGTGCCCTTCTTTCATCCCCACCATTGCCGATAGTGCAGTGAACATGGAGGCACCACGGGAGATATAATGAGGCCATGACATGAAATATCCATTGGTCCTCACCGAAGATCGAACCAGGGACCCTCAGGTCGACAGTTGAGCGCTTTACCACACGACCATCCGTCCCCTTCCACTGGGGAGTAGCCCCTTAGATTATCAGCCGGCCTGAGCGTATGTCCTGGTCAGTTGATAGCGATGTCACTATGAGACGGTTATGTTTTTTGTTTGTGTAAAAGGGGACTTAACACAAGGCTCCTGTCATATCTGTGAGCCCTCTGCCTTTAAAGGTGCGGCACACAATTTCTAATATCTGATGTGGCTGTGAATTTGATGGTCTGTTTTTTTGTGTGTGATTGCTTTTGATAAAAGATTCATGGACTGAGATATTTTTACCTAAACACACACATCAAAATGTTAAAATGTTTTAAATATGTAATGTTAATTTACTCCGATGATCCACCATTCGTAAAGAAAAAAAAATCTTAAAACATATTTGATTATACATCCCTGAGTCTTGTAAATAGAAAAGGAGAAACAGACATATGTCAGTTGTTTCGTTTCAGGATGTTTTTACTGGCCCATATGATCAAAATATCATCCTTGCTAGAGTTATAATTAACATCCTTACTAGAGTTAAACTTAACAAACATTCATAGATGTTGAACTATGGTTTGAGCTTGATTACACAGATAATTAACAACCCATTAGTTCCTTTAATCGGAGCCTCCAATCTATTAATTAACACAAGTTAATGTTGTGATCTTTGTAAATGATGCTCCTAAAATCTCAGATTTAGCACACATAAAATTACTTTTTTATCCCTATATGATTTGGGAATGCATTTTGTTTGTTGGAAAAAAAATGCTCTAAAAATTTTAAGTCCAAATTGTTTCCCTCCTATAAGTTGTAATAATTTCTTAAAATGTAATTCTTGGTTTAAAAACGAATTGAGCTGGTTATATCTAAATTTAAAAAAAATTTCGATACATTATTTTGAAATAAAATTACATTAGATCTGTGTAAAAAAAAATACGCTGCATTTAATTGTATTTAAATTTGTGTTGCCCTTTTAATCAGGGGAGGCTAATTATGTTGAGGTCTTAAGCCGAACGTGCTAGTCATGTTAATGTGCTGGTCATGTTAATGTGCTGGTCATGTTAATGTGCTGGTCATGTTAATGTGCTGGTCATGTTAATGTGCTCTGGTAATCGGGGATGTCCTTTCTTAATTATTGTCAGACTACACAGAATTCGGTTTGATCGGTTTGATTATGCTGTGGTCAGCACAGGAGCTTATCATGTGGCCAGTCTAATTAGTGAGAAATAAATGTTTCTACTTTCTTACCAATTTACTAATTGTGGACTCTAGTAGGATTAGGCTGAGATGAACCAGTGAGGAGAAAATGTCCCTAAAAATAAAATATATATATATGCCATTTAGCTCACAACACAGTACATACTTTTTTTTAGAATGCGCATCCTCAGTTTGATTTGATTTTCCAAAAGCGACATATTTGTTAGTGTATTTGGGTGCTATGCTATTTGAAAAAAAACACAAATGGCTGCATTTTAAAAATTCTTTATCAGAGGATTTTTTTTAATTGAGATGCGCTAACTGTATGATATATATTCTCTGCTTTACACTGAATGATTTCTGATGTTCAAAACCTTTTACTTTATTTCTATGTAGCTGTACATTTGCTACTGCCGAAGACTGCAGTCAGTGTTTGAATGCCCTCAGGGAAAGGATAGGTCTGCCCACCAGCAAAAAAGATATCTTCGCCTTCACTTTCTGCAAAGCAGCAACTCAGAAAGATAATCTGGCAACAGGGTTGCTGCCAGAAGAGGTCCAACAGATCCGGCTCTGTAAACCAGGTTTGTATTTTTTTCTTTATGTTCACATCGCATACACAGTATTTGACTTTGATAGTTGAATACGTCACACATATATATATAAATCAATAGAGAATTGCCATTAAATGAACGGTTGATTGTTGAATTTTTGAAACATAAATGTTTATAGATAAAAACATGTACACAAAAATGGTGGGGGAAAAAAACAAGTTACAATGACATTTAATTAATGCTGATATTCTTCCTTGTATTGGAAAACATATTTGATCGGTTGGCATCAGTCTTTTTCAAATTTTTTTTTGTTCTAAATATCTTCTGCTGTAAGCGTGCAAAAACCAGTGCTGTTTGTGTCTGCTATATCCTAAAGCTCATGCACTTAGATTTGATTTTTTTTTTTTAAATTTCTTGCTGATGGTCATACCTTAATTCAATGAAGTATATCATTGGTTGTTATTTGAATAGATTACTTTTAAAACTGTAAATTACCATGACTCAATTTTTATATGTATTTCTTTAGGGAATGATGTTTTCACATATTCATTTGATGCTGAAATCAAACGTCTGGGATTTGACACTAGCCAGAAAAAGATTTGGAGAATTAGTCAAGCTAATCAGAAATATGAGTGAGTACTGAACAGATCAAATCACCTGATTTAGAGCATGGGTGGGCAAACTAGGGCCCCCTTGAGCCAAATGCAGACCATTAATTGTTTGATTCAGTCTGTGTGCCCCCCCCCCCCATTTGTCTGTCACATTAAAATACAGATTAATTAAAAGCAAATGTTTTACAGGAGCCGAGGTAAATACAAATGTTCATCACACATTGAGTTAATTCTAATGATCAGATGGTTACACCTTCTCTAGAATTTAGTTCTTAACAAATGTTCCCCCCCCCCCCCCCGCATCAGCTTTGTGTTCATTCCATGTTTTTTCAACTCATTTGTAACTTCTTTCTCTCCTGTTCATTTGTTACTTCCCTTGTTTCGTCACGAGTCCGTCGCAGGTATTAGTAATCTTGAAGACCATTACAGCTTTCCCTGGTTTTGGCCGTGATCTTCCTTGAACGTAAAGCAAAAAAAATGTTAAACCGTCTAATCTTTAAAAAGAAAATGTTCCATGAAACGACCCTAAAGCAAAAACTGCTTCAATGACTAATCTATAACAAAAGCTGCCTCATGCAGTCAAACAGAACTGTTTCACTGAGGAAACTGTTTCACTGACGAAACTGTTTCACTGACAAAACTGTTTCACTGACGAAACTGTTTCACTGACGAAACTGTTTCACTGACGAAACTGTTTCACTAGATAAGTCAAAGAAAAAAAAATGTGCCTCTCTTCGCTGCATAATAGAAATCTTTCCCTCTGGTAAATTGTTTTTGTTTGCATTTTAAACTACCACCGACTTAATGAGGTGCAGGTACCGTCAGTATTTTGTCATGCTTTTTCTTTTCTTTCAGATACTGTTCAACTTACCCCAGGGAGCATATTTTGCCAGCGACCTACGATGATGAGAAACTTAAAGGTAGTCTTGAGTTCAGGGCTATGAAGAGATTCCCTTCGGTAGTTTGGAGGTTAGTATGTACACATTTGAGATGGCCAGGTTTTTTTTGTTTTATTTTAAAACAGTTTTTGTTGCTGCCGACACAGTATGGTTCAATACTTTTATCACAATTTAAATTTACACATTTGAGATGGCCAGGTTGGGGGAGGAGTTGGAGGTTTTTTGTTTTATTTTAAAACAGTTTTTGTTGCTGCCGACACAGTTTGGTTTAATACTTTTGTCACAATTTAATGAAGTAATAGCTTGTAGTACAGCATTGCACATCATCATCAGGTGTTTCACAGACACACTGTTTACTTCCTCAAGTTTTTTTTTTCCTTAATTTTTATTTTTTATTAAAGAATGTTTTCAAAGTTGAGCTTTTTTTTTTCTATCCATTATTTTTCTATCCATCTATTATTTTTCTATCCATCTATTATTTTTCTATCCATGTATTATTTTTCTATCCATCTATTATTTTTCTATCCATTATTTTTCTATCCATCTATTATTTTTCTATCCATCTATTATTTTTCTATCCATCTATTATTTTTTTATTATTTCAGCTGCCTTAATTTATTTTTTCCACCTACGAAAAAAATTTTGTTTGAAAATGAATTTTACATAAAATATTTGAATTGATGCTAAAACTAATATTGCACTCATAGGTTTTACAGATTTGTATGAATTAACTAATGATACATGTGTAAATTTTTTTTTTTAATTCAGGGATAAAACATCAGGTGTGGTCATTATTCGAAGTAGCCAGCCGTTGTCCAGTTTTCTTGGCCTCAGCTTCGGTTACTTTCAGAACCAGCTTGACGTTAGTCTGCTGGAGGAAATCGTCAATGCCTGCGGCAAGTGGGTCCACTTCTCATTAACTTAGTCGTCTAAAATTATGTTTTCATTAAGAAATGATTTAATCTTTTTTTTTTAAAATATACATTTGTAACTATTTCTCAAGCCTAATTATTTGACTGATCCGCTGTAGCCTGATTGAAATTCTTATTTCCAGGGAAAGAGAGCTGTTGGCTTTGGAGGAGCTGAATCGAGCAGGTCTGCCAATATTGGAGCAGGAAGTGAGTGGCCACAGTCGTGGAGGTAACTCTAACACAGAGGACAGAGAGCTGAATGATTTTTTTTCCACTCAGTCAGATTTAAACACCATGATGGCTGATGATAATCCTGGTAATGGTTCAAATGGACCATTTTTCAATTCTTTTCCTAACATTCACATCCCAGTAGTTCCTTGGCCCCCGGTGGTTGAAGATTTGAAGGATCCTTTGTGTTTTTGTTTAGTTGCCAAATTTCTCATCTATTTCAGCATACATTATTACAGGAGATGCGTTGAGATTATTATATGCACATTAAGAACAAAAAGCCAATTTCATAAAATGAAAAAAGTAATAAAGCTTAAAAACAAAAATATTGCTGGAAACATCTTGGAAGAGCAAATGTGAGAGCGGTATGTTTTAAAAAAAAAGAAAAAAATTAGTTTAAATGGAGAAAGTAATTAATAATAATTTACTTAAATATTAAATTGTGATACATGTTTTTTTTCCATGTATATCAGGGTGGGGCAAACTGCTGTTGCCTGTCAGACAATTATAAATAGATGCTCCCTCATCTAGTGATCAATTTAACAATTCATGTTCATGTATTATTTTCGTGTCTAGGTGTCGCAACTTTGAAAAATACAGTTCTTATAGTACATTTTATGAATTTTAAATGTTGCAAAGAAATCGTTTATGCAACCGTGCATGGAAGACATCCACTCGTGATATGATCTATCCACATTTTACATCTGATTATTCTATTATTTTTTTTTACTCTTAAATTTTTATTAGAAATATATTCTCATTTTTTAGGTTTATTCAACACAAGCAGTTTTATTAGAAAGAATTTTTCACTGAATATTTAGTTTAATTGCGTGTATTGTTGATGCCGAGCTACTAGCAATGTGAAAATGAAATTTAGAATAAATGATTACATGCACAAAAATACTTATTACGCAGTAAGGAATATGATGTACTAAATCAAGAGCTGCACAGAGTATTTCTGCTTATCTAAGATAGATTGTCTAAATATGGTAAGATAGGCTGTCTAAATATGGTAAGATAGGCTGTCTAAATATGGTAAGATAGGCTGTCTAAATATGGTAAGATAGGCTGTCTAAATATGGTATTTTCTCTTATCTCACACAGGCACAAGACTTTGCTAATTACTATTTTTATGCTGATTACATTTTTTTCCCCCACCTGTTTATTTTCTGAGACTATTACCTTGAATGATTTTTTTTTGTTTTAAAAAAAAAAGGAAAATGAATTTTTAGAAACTGATTGCTGCATTTGTGTTTCATTTATTGGTGAAATCGATCAGGAGAGAATTTGGCATGGGTTTTTTTTTTAGTGGCAATTTTTCAGCTGACTATTTTTTTCAAGCTTTTTGATTTTTTTATTTCAATGTTTTTTTTTTATCTGATTTGATAAAATTTTTATCCAAACAAAATTAACAAAAAAAGATTCTTAGAATCTATATCTTTATTTCTTTTCTTTTTTTTGCTTTCTTTTTAAATTATTTAGATTAACCCATTTTTTTTTTTGGGGGGGGGGGGAATACATCAAGTTAATTTTACATCTGGTTCATAGAATATATTATTGAAATAGAATGTGCATATCCTCATTTTGAATAGTATTTATAAAAAAAAAAATTTCTGATTTTCTAGAAGCCAATGATACAATTACTTCTATAATACTTGTCTGTTATGGAATAATCAGACCATTGTTCTTGTGTACTTTTTTTAAAATTCAGGCCTCAAAGTCAGTGAAAAGAATCAGTATTGTTTAAAGTCCAGATCTACATTGTTAACAGTTTAACAACCTTCCAGATTTATATACAATATTTTTTTAAACTTACAAATTAAAAAAAAAAAAAACGCAAGAGTATCAGTATTCGTTATTAAAATCTGTTACATTTAAAAATATAATACTCAAAAAGTTAAAAAAAATACGTTGCATATAAAATTGTCTTTTTTTAAAACTCTTAAGAATATTGGTAGCTTTTTTTTTTTCTATCCATATTAGTTGCTCAAAAACCTGATGTACTTTTTTTTTATATTGGAAAATTTCCTCGAATACATGAGTCGCCTAAAATTCGTATGGCGAATGCACATACTGTTCAACATTTATGTGCTTTGGATCATCAAACCAAAGTAGCAATGCTGTTATGGATCCTTTTTTTTTTCCTTTCCTTCCAGATGATCCGCGTACAAGAAAACTGGCCATTGTTGATTGCCGCAGTCTAGCTGGTGTTTGGGGAAACAGTTTCAAAGGTGGAGGCACAGAAGATGAAGGTGCGGTAGTTTTTTTTTTAATTGTTTTATTAGTTCTTTATAAAATAGATTTGTTTAATCTAACCTTACCTTATAATTGTACATTTAATTAGCTCCTTACGAAATAGATATTAGTTATTTATAAAAAAATAGATTTTTCAATCAGTTCCTTAAAAAATGCAGATTTTATTTCTAAAAATACATATTTTGATTAGTTAATTATAAAAGCAGATTTAATTAATTCCTTATAAAATTCAGATTTAATTAGTTCCTAACCAGTCTGCTAACCCTTTTTTTTTTATGTACTCTGTTAACATGACTAGCATAACCTGCTGTCACACAAATGTCCACTTTCAGTTGTCTACAAGTGTAACATCATTCACCTGGACCTGGCCAATATCCACAACGTCAGAGATAGTTTTAACAAGCTGCGGGCTCTGTGTCACAGCTATGTTGAAGGAACGTAAGTTTACATTTTCCGGCAAAAATCATCCTCCTTCCTCACTAGTTAGGCATGAGGATTCTTTGTGTCTATGCCTATCATTTGAACATGATCTGATTGAAGTGTGTGTGTGTGCGCATGCATGTGTGTGTGTATACGTTATCTTGCATCTTTTTGTTTACTTATTTACTTGTGTGTCCTAAATAAAATTAAATGAGTGACTGTTAAAAGATGGCACTAATGACGTTGAGTATTATGTTGGGGTGATACGTTGAAAAGTTTTCCCCACCGCTGAGGTGATGTGCTCAAAAAGTGGACTTAATCATACCTATGACATATTAAGCTGCTACATTACTCACTGCTGCCAGATATAGACCACTTTAATAAAAAATTGTTTAAATTCTCCCTTCCGTATTAAAATATTTGTTAGCCCATGAACCCACAATATTTTCAAAGAAATAATTTATCCTTACCTTTAAGATTCACATCTTTTTTTTTTTTTTTAAAACATCCAAATGCTTGTCTAAATGATTTGCACATAAAATGTTTTGTATTTGCAGTTTCTTGAAGAATTTGTCTGGCTGCCTGTGGCTGTCGTACATTTCTGCTTTGCTGCGTGGTGCCAACTGTGTTGTGGAGCTGATTCACAATAAGAAAAGACCAGTGCTGGTCCACTGTTCTGATGGATGGGACAGAACATCTCAGATTGTCTCCCTGTCAGAGATCATGCTGGATCCGTATTACAGGACGTTTGATGTGAGCTGAGCAGTTGACCCCATTCTTTTTTTTTTTTAAACTGTCGCATGTCTAAAGCGCACAACACTTTTTGAAAAATTAAAAAAATCTGAAAGCATTTCTGCCGGGGAAGGGGGGGGGAGTGAGAGTACATCAAAGAATCCCTTAAACTGCAAACGAAAGTTGGGTTAACATGATTAATGTTTCTGTGACTTGTGCAATGCCAAGAGCTGTATTTGTTTTCCCCACTACTCATGTTAGATACCCCATTTTTCAGCTGGGTAGACTTTTGGTACATTGTTTGGGCCCAGAAATAAAAAAAAGTACATCCATTCACTGGAGTTCATGCTCCAAGACTTTCCAGTAAACCAGGGTTTGGGGCAATCTTTGTGCAACTTGGGCCACAGTGGGTTCTTTAAATTTGATAGGCAGGCTCAATTAAGAGCAGATGGATTGAGTGGTCATATGATTAAATTAAATACAGGTACATGTATAAATCAAATGTAAGCAACATTGATGTGTATGATGGAGGGGAGCGGAGTGGTGCCAACTGGATCTGCCTATTATTGTTGATTACTTGACCAACAGTTTGTCTGGACTAAGGCTGACAGTACTAAACTTTACAGTTGTGCAACAGCGTTGAGGAAAATATTTTTTTTTGTCTCGACTAAGGCTGAAAGCACTAAACTTTACAGTTGTGCAACAGCGTTGAGGAAAATATTATTTTGTCTCACTAAGGCTGACAGCACTAAACTTTACAGTTGTGCAACAGCATTGAGGAAAATATTATTATTTTGTCTCGACTAAGGCTGACAGCACTGAACTTTACAGTTATGCAACAGCGTTGAGGAAAATATTATTAAAACCCGGTGATGATCCGTCACTTATGTTTTCTTAAATAATTAATTTTTTTCATTTATATCATTAGGGGTTTCAAGTAGTTGTGGAAAGAGAATGGCTTCATTTTGGCCACAAGTTTGGTGAGCGAGGTGGCCATGACCCAAACTGCTCCGACACCAACCAGGTCAGCCCCATATTCCTTCAGTTCCTTGACTGCGTGTTTCAGTTGACCTTACAGAATCCTGCTGACTTCCAGTTCAACGAAGCTTATCTGGTCAGTTCACTTCACTCACTTTTGAACCGTATCATTACAACGGCTAAATATAATTTAACCATCAGTCCTATGCACAATAGGTGTATACTTTTCCCATTGTTATAATTTTTTTTCAAGGTTTAGAGACCTAAATGAAATTGGTTCTTTTGTTTCATAGTTTTGGGGTTTTTTTTTTTTATGTTTTAAATAAGTTCATATCTCTTTTGTACAGATTAAACTACTGAAACATTCACAAGCCTGCTTGTTTGGCAACTTTCTGCACAACTGCCAAAGAGAGAGGGATGCTTGCTCTCTTAAGTTTGCATCAGTTTGGTCTTTGCTGAGACCAGATAATATTAATTTAGTTAATCTGTTGTACAGACCGTCTTCACGGGTATGTTTATATCCCTATGCTAAGTACATCTTAGCTTTCTTTTTAATTTTGTGGTGACCATAAATATTTTTTGATATTTTATTTTTTTACAAATATTATATCAATACTTAACATAAGCTAATGTCTATTAGAGAAAGTTTAAAAATACTTACATTGATTAATGTTAAATGACCATTTAAAAAATATTTTTTGTCTAAATGTCAGGTATTAACAGCCAGGTTCAGTGAACACGATGTCATCCTGTGGAAGTCAGTCTACATGGCTGGCCTGTCACCGTTCCCCCACTCAGACTTTTGCCTGGACTCCTCCTCTGTGACTGTTGTCAGCGGCAGTGGGAGCGGTGAAGATGGAGTAGTGCCATTGGAAGGCTTGCCAAGGTCCAAGTGAGTGTGAACCATGTCAGTGTCTTACACTCTCTTTACAATCTACTCCCAGTAGGAAAAATAGTTTGTGGCTTTCTGTGTCTCCCCCCTGATACATGTATTGAGTAGTTTCTCAATTATGTTCTTGTTTGATTATGTTCTTGCTTCAGTCACGGGTTGGTAACTCTCCATTAAAATGGAAACTCGAGTAGAATGTCTGGACAATTATTGAATTGAAATTCTAAAAAATTTTTTTAATTCTAAAAATTTAATAAAAAAACAGAGACAAAAGCAGTAGCTATTAGTGACACAAAATAAATTGATCCCCTGCTATATGTTAAGTCCAAGCCAGGGGCTGTTATTTAGACAGTTGTGTTTAGTTATAGCCCTTGCATTTTCTTAGAAACTAATTTTAGTTCATTTTTTTGTTCTTGGATGTACAATTTGTCTTCATTTTTTTTTTTTTTTTTTTTAACATTATCACTTTAAAACTTCAGTGTCACTGTCTTGCACATAAATCTTTTTGGTTGTAAGCATTTTTCATCTCCAACTAGCAATACATGATTTAATGGAAAAAACATTTTAACTGAGAAAAGAGAGAACAATAATTTGCATGTATAATTCCCTAATGATCTGTGGTCAACTCGCACTGTGGTACTCATGTTGTAACTAAATACATTCCTTTGTTAAAAGTTTTTTTTTTTTAAAAATTAGATTGACTCTTGTCAGTTTTTCAAACTGTTTTGAGGTTTTGTTTTCTATTTTACTCCTTTTGATAGCGTTTGATTATTAGAAGCTATTACAGCATTTGATTATTAGATATCACAGCATTTTATTATTATAAGCTATTACAGCATTTGATTATTAGAAGTTATTACAGCATTTGATTATTAGATGTTATCACAGCGTTTGATTGTGTAGAAGTTATCACAGCATTTGATTATTATAAGTTATCACAGCATTTGATTATTAGATGTTATCACAGCGTTTGATTGTGTAGAAGTTATCACAGCATTTGATTATTATAAGTTATCACAGCATTTGATTATTAGATGTTATCACAGCGTTTGATTGTGTAGAAGTTATCACAGCATTTGATTATTAGAAGCTATTACAGCATTTGATTATTAGATGTTATCACAGCGTTTGATTATTAGATGTTATCACAGCGTTTGATTGTGTAGAAGTTATCACAGCATTTGATTATTAGAAGTTATTACAGCATTTGATTATAAGGTATTACAGCATTTGATTATAATTATTAGAAGTTATTACAGACTAATGTTAGATTCCCCCCGTTTCCCCCCACCAGCAGCCCAGTCTTGGATTATAAGATTTGTGTTTATGATTCTTTTGTCTGTCTTGAGCTAATAAAGAAAACAGTTTCACTTACGGGGGGATATTGTCACTTTAAAAAAAAATGGCTGCACAGGAAAAAAAGAAATGTACATGAACATAATGCACTCACTGTATGTAGGCATATAGTAGAAATGTGCTTAGTACATACATGTATGACTAATACTTTTTTTAAAATGGTCTTTCCCCTTTTATCTTCATAAATCTTTTGATCAGCATTGAATTATATTTGAATAAATATATTTGTAGATCTCTTTTTATCACTGCTTAAAATTTCTCTGCTCTGTTTTGTAAATTTGTCTTCCCAGTTGCAGCTGTGCTAGTGTACATTTAGTATCATTTTTTTTTCAAAGTTTTTTTTTTTTTGCATTGTTGTTACTATTTTTATGCTGTTTTTAATATGGTTTTTAATATGGTTTGGTGTTTACTTTAATGCACTTAACGCCTTATTGTAAACTTAAAAAGTCTTATTACTTTAATTTTTTTTTTTTTTTGTTTACCAGATCGATGGATGACTTGTCCAAGGCTACCTCTGACAGTGGTCGACGTAACAGTGTTCCCAGTATCCCACAGTGTCCAGAATCTGTTTCTGTCACACCCTGTGCTTCTGGTTTGGAAGACGGAATAGAAGTCGCTGTCATAGTGGAAAAAGAAACCAGCCAAGAGACGTGTGTAAATGGAGAGTCTGGTTTGAAAGAACTCCAGGTCATGCTTCCAGACCCCAGTGACCTACTTACAGTTCAGGGGGAGGAGGTTCCAATGTTGTCCCTGATCCCAGGTCAAGAGTCACCCTCCCATCCTTCTGAACATCAGAACGGAGAATCCAAACAGGGTGATACACCTAGCAACAACTTGGAGAGCGGTCATGGAGCTGGAGATGACTATCTCGTTGGTGATTGTTCCAGCGGACATCAGGTGCAGACAACAAACAGTATTACGAAAGGTCCTTTTTTATCTGATTCTATACAGATGTCAGGGGTATCACCTGGACATCGTGTGGAAACTACAGACTGCACTGACCAGTTCAAGAGTTGTGACTGCACTGACCAGTTCAAGAGTTGTGACTGCAGTGACCAGTTCGAGAGTTGTGATAGTGTTTGCCTAAATCATACTAGTGTGCTTTCATCCAAATTTTTACCCAACGGGCTCTGTCAAGTACCAGTCGTAGAAAATGGCCACAAAGATGTACATATTCATAGCATCAGTAAACTAACGCCGTGCTCTCACCCTTCACCCCGCAACACCTGCAGTGGAGAATGCTGCTGGTGGCATGTTGTTTCTTCATTATCAGAGCACTTGACATGCTATTATGAGAATGAGGCCGCCCTGAGCGGCCACAAAGCTGAGCTACTCAATAACAGACTTAACCTCAGTCAACACACCCATTGTGATGCCCAGCAGCATTCCTGTACCGAAGGTACCCACTCGAAACATCCTCGAAACGGGGAATGTGTTTCAGAAATTATGAATGGCAAATTGGTGAGTGACACTTGCAATTATATTCACTGTAAAGGGAAATCTGGCAAGCCTGAATCTGGGGCTGCCAGGTCGGAGCTGGACACTGAAGACACAAAGACTAATGTCAACTCTGAGTCGACTGATACTCTGATTGGTGATCCAACAGTAGACCACCCTCATTCACCCACACTGCTTCATTCGAAGCTTGCGGAAACAAATTTAAAACGGACATCAACATGGCCTCTGAAAAAAGACGACACGTCAGAGATGGCTGAGGCTGGCATTATCAGGAAGGCTAGAGCAGCTTCAGGAGCCAGCCGAGATCTCAGCGTTTCACCTCGGGATAGGCGCAACTGGTCTGACACCGGTCGACTTCGTCATACCAGTGGTAATGATTCTGTGGCTAGAGGGTGGATTAGCTCTACTGTGTCAACTAGCACCACAGACCTGACTGATTCCTTTGTAAAGAAAGTAAGCACCACCATTTCATTATTTTTTTTTAATTGATCCAGTGTGTTGTTCAATTTAGCGAAAGCTTTGTAAAGCTCTCTGTTCAAAGTACCACCAGTCATTGGCTATAAATTAATAGCTAATTTTTTTTTTTTGTATGAAGTTGTTCACTAATATACTGTTTTCGCTGGTTTGACTAATTGCATGAATGTGTGTCAAGCAGGTTCATCACATGGTAATTCTTAAATATTTTTTTTATTTGCCATGTTAATTTTTTTAAAAGTAACAAAAAAGAAGTTAAATATATAAAAAAAAATTCACCATTGCCACTAATTGTTAGATATTACAGAACTCTAGGTACAGCCACTCTAGGTACAGCCACTCTAGGTACAGCCACTCTAGGTACAGCCACTCTAGGTACAGCCACTCTAGGTACAGCCACTCTAGGTACCGCCACTCTAGGTACCGCCACTCTAGGTACAGCCACTCTAGGTACAGCCACTCTAGGTACCGCCACTCTAGGTACCGCCACTCTAGGTACAGCCACTCTAGGTACCGCCACTCTAGGTACCGCCACTCTAGGTACCGCCACTCTAGGTACCGCCACTCTAGGTACCGCCACTCTAGGTACCGCCACTCTAGGTACCGCCACTCTAGGTACAGCCACTCTAGGTACAGCCACTCTAGGTACAGCCACTCTAGGTACAGCCACTCTAGGTACCGCCACTCTAGGTACCGCCACTCTAGGTACCGCCACTCTAGGTACAGCCACTCTAGGTACAGCCACTCTAGGTACCGCCACTCTAGGTACAGCCACATTCGCCCATAAGTAAACTCATACGGCTACCATTTCTATATGTCATGGCCTGAGACTAAATCTGCTGCTAGGTGTGCATTCTGGTCATTGAAATCAGTGTGGCATAAATTGGAATAAGTGCAACAAGACCCTTCTGTGTGAATATGTTTACCAGAAAAATAATTACTAAATGTTTTATCCATAATGAATTCTAAATAAAAATATTTGTCTACTTAGTTTTAATCATAGAGATAGTAGATAATTTTTCTGACCATTTGATTTAATTTATTTTACCATCAGTACAGAAATATTTTTTTTTAATTTTGCCTGTAAATTAAAAAAATGTATTTCACCTGGGAATTTATTGAAAATTCTAAATAATAGAATTTTCCAGTAATACATGGACGTGTATTAATGTTTGTTATTTTTAAGAAGGTTGGTTCCCATTTCCCCCTGTCACACAATTGGGAAAGAAAAAAAAAAATCAAATATCTTAACTTGTATGTTTTAAAAAAGTCGACTTTATTCAATATCAATAAACTATCTTTACTTACTTTTACTTTTGTTTCCTTCCTCCTTAAACCTTGAATTTTAATTTTTGTATCATTTCCAAATGACTTAGAAGTGTTCAGATTTGCGCAAGGAGTCAGTTCCACATCTTTGACTTCTAAAGGAAATAAAAAAAATGAAATGGATATTAAAAAAAAAATAAAAACTCCTTGCACCAAACAAATGTATAGAATTTATGACATGACATAATTATAACATCACATCATTCTGGAGTTGGTGTGTCTTCCATGAATCCATCTCTACAAACATAAATAAAATCCCAAATTGTGTCATCTAATAATCAAGATAGGTGGCCACACCCTTTTTTTTTTTTTTCATTCATCACAATTTCTGTAAACTTTTATATGAAGCCTTTCAGGGTCATGCTAGTGTTGGTTAGGCTGGTATGGCTTAAAATGTTTCTTGAATAAATCAAAAGTATAATATATATTCATATACGAAGCATTCTAGTGTTGTGTGCCATCCACACCGGCCCCCTTATTTGGCCATGGCTTCAGAAACATTTCATATTCACTGACGCCCCCCCCCCCCGAGGGCTAATGGAACTTTACATACTTCTTGACATATTTGAAGCGTTTAGAGCCATAGCAGCCTGATACGCATTTTGATTTGGGCTAAATGTGGGCTAGGTGAGTCATGCAATCTAGGAAATTTTTTTTCTGGTGCTTTTCAGTGAAATTGATGAACTTGGCACTTGCAATTATTCATTTTTTTTTTTTTTTTTTGTTTTTTTTGTAACCCAGTTTTTGCATTTAATTTACAAATCATTGTTTAATCCGCCATAAACGTAGCATCCATTTTTTGTTTTTTTGCAGCAGCAGATCAAGTTGACCAGCCCGACAGTGGACAAGCAGTCCAGCATCAAACAGCACATTGACATTGACGGACTGACTATGTTCTGCGATGAGAAGCAGGATCTGCTGATAGGCCTGACCGTTGAGAAAGACAGGAAGATCAGCGAGCTGGAGACCAACTTGCAGCAGGCTCGGAACTACATCAGGAAACTGAGTCAGTCCCAGCCACAGCATCTGGGCTCGGCATTCCTGGAAGACAATGTGAGTTAGCTGTATTATTGTTTCGTTAACTTTTCTGGGTTTTTTTTCTAAATGGAAATGTCTTGTAATGTTTAAGAACTACATTTTTAAACAAATGGACGGGGGGCTAGAAAGAGGGTATTAGGAAACTACATGTGATACAGTTAAACAAATGGGTGGGGGGCAGTTCTGAAAAGTTGCAATATATTTGTCATTGAATTAAAGAAGAAAATATTTCCGTAAGGATCCCTTTTTTAGAGGCTTTTATTAAACTTAAGTTCTTTCCAAGTATCAACAATGTCTGTGTTGTCTTGTTCTTTACTGCTTGTTAATGTATGTTTTGTGTACATGATATGCAGTCCAACTTGCATAACTCGCGAAGCTGGGGTGGAAAAAACCTGGAAGTTACAAATTGTTGCTAGTTTTCTGATTATTGATTTATATCACTAGACTATATCTCTGTAAGGATAAGATTATATATCACTTAGTCCTTTTAAACCATTGATAGCCAAGTGTTATGGAGGCACCATAGGCTGGTGACTGGACTAGCTGGGATTCAAACCCATAATCTATATCATGTAAGACACATGAGTCATTCTATTATAGAGTTATCAGAGATCATTTGACAATAAAAGGCTTTGTTTTGACATGGCTGATTCATGAAGTTTATTATCAAGTTATCCAGTATCTAGATATGCAAGTTGGACTGTAAAATTTGTTCAGTTTATTTAAGTTGTAAGTGTGCAGTAAAAGTCTGGTTTTTTAGTTTTCATCTACTGCACATTTTAAGATTGTGAGCGACTCAGACGGTGGAGAGCTGTGCTCTCTCGGCTCTTACGGCAACCCAGCATCAGATGCCAGCTGGGAAAATATAGATGAATCAGAGTCAAAGATGACGCTGTGGGTTCCAGATGATGCAGTTACTCACTGTGCAGACTGTGGCTGTTTGTTCTGGGCAGCGAACCGCAAACATCATTGCAGGCAAGTGGCTGTTTTACGAAAATTCTATGCCCACTACTGCAGTTTTGTGTATTGATAATATTAAAAAAAAAACTCAAACCTGGAAAGCAAGTAAAAATATTATTTTACTTTATCTACCTGGGCTCATGGGACCTTCTCCATGATTGTACAAAAAAATGTTCCCTTAGCCCTGGATGGCCATCGGAGCAGGTGAAGTGTTGAATTCATAATTTCTCTAGACATGGCATGTTAAGCTAAGCACATTGCCCAGCCGCCAGTTGAACTCTAGAAGGGGGGGGGGGAGGTAGCTTTCCATTAACTCTCACTTTAGACCTGGGAAAAAAATCCTTGGTTATCGAATCCAGGACCCGCAGTTTGACAGTCTAGTGCTCTGCATGGCTGAACCATCCATCCACCCATATCAATCCAGGACCCGCAGTTTGACAGTCTAGTGCTCCGCATGGCTGAACCATCCATCCACCCATATCCACAATTGTGCATCGAAATGAATGAATAAAATAAATCTGTGGGGCCTGTCATGTCCTGTGGCACTGACCAGTGTTTGGGTCTCCACCCCCCCCCCCCCATTGCTGCCCTGTATCACTTTGGGTCAGGCAAAGCTTTTTGTTACAACTCATTTTAGCCATGACTATTTACCGTTATTCAAGATTTAGCAAAGTTAACTTATAACAATGTACATCTGTGAATATCCTACCTTTAATAATGTTCATCTGCGAATATCCTACCTTTAATAATGTTCATCTGCGAATATCCTACCTTTAATAATGTTCATCTGCGAATATCCTACCTTTAATAATGTTCATCTGTGAATATCCTACCTTTAATAATGTTCATCTGCAAATATCCTACCTTTAATAATGTTCATCTGTGAATATCCTACCTTTAATAATGTTCATCTGTGAATATCCTACCTTTAATAATGTTCATCTGCGAATATCCTACCTTTAATAATGTTCATCTGCAAATATCCTACCTTTAATAATGTTCATCTGCAAATATCCTACCTTTAATAATGTTCATCTGCGAATATCCTACCTTTAATAATGTTCATCTGCGAATATCCTACCTTTAATAATGTTCATCTGCGAATATCCTAACCTTTAAAATAAAAATGGCTTGCATCATAGTGAGAATAATATATTTGTTACCATATAATTTGGATTGAAATAAAAACCTTGAACTTGTTATTAGAAAAAAAAAATATTTTTAACCCATGTTAAAATCAGTTTAGTACAAATGTATGCTACTTTTTTTTTTAATTTTTTCTTTGCAGAAGTTGTGGCAAAATCTTTTGTGGTAGCTGCTCCAATTTCAAGGCTCCTTTGCCAGAACAGCATCTTCACAAACCAGAACGAGTCTGTCGGAGATGTTATTCTAATATATTACCGGTCAGTCCTGGGGCCTCATCGGACGGTCGCATTCCCACGCTGGTAGCAGACGGTTGATGTTTCTACAATTATTACCTTTAGATTTAAAAAAAAAAAACTCATTTTTTTTCCCACTGGTTTGTTTGGATGTTTGTCCAGTTAGTCATTGTAGGCACCCTGTCACAGATAGATATTGTCAACAGCCAGAACACACACACACACACACACCTTCCCCATTTCCCCCACACCCCTCCCAAATCTGACGCCAGCTTGCGGCCAGTAACAAGACTGTGAAAGTATTTTAAAACTAGTAATATCTTGACCTATCTATTCATTCGGACATTTTGGGTTGGTCAATTCAAATGAAGTTCCAGGTTGAAGCTGATCCTCATTTATCAATCTTTTGGGGAAATAGTTGCTTGAGAAATCTTGTTCTGCTTTTAAGAAATCTCTGGGACACATCTTGGTTGAATTACATTATCATCTTGAGAACATCTTCCGTCAAAGACTACTGTCATATTCAGATTGATCTCCTGTGTAATATTTTTATTTTCTACTAGTTTTTATTGACTTTATTCTCATTACATTTGTGCTGGGCAAATGAGACATTTCCAGGGCCGGCCATACGAATGGTGGGGCCCAATTTAACGGGTGCTTGCGAGGCCCCTCTTCTAATTTTGTTTACAATAACATTTACTAATCAATGCTAAATGTAAATTGCGGGGCCCCCCTGCCTGGCACTGGGCCCAATTTTGGAGCAATTGGCCTTAGGCCAGCCCTGGTCATTTCGCCACATACTTTGTTTTTTCTTTACCTGGCTGTTGGCTAATGTTTAATTCCATTCATTTATTTTTTTTTTTAGTTTTTCTTCCTATTTATAACTGCAGATGTTTCTATTAATTTGATAGGATTTCTTTGTGAAGGTTGAACCAGATTACTGATTGTTTTACCTGACTGATAAATGATGGCTCTGACCATACACTTGAAAAAAATTGTTAGTTGTTAGACAGTCAGTTTTACTTGTATTACTTACTGTGACATTTTAACTGACAATGTTTGACATATTTTCACTTTGACTGTTTATTATCCCTGTCTTAAATTTGACAGTTTCCCCTGACTGTGGCAGTTAACCTGACTGTTAAGCTTTAACAGTTACCCTACTGTTAATCTAGACAGTTTACCTGACTTAAAGTCTTACTGTGAATATTTTACCTGATACATCTGTTTAGTGACATCTGTTTTATATTTCAGGTGTTTCACGAGTTAAAAATATTACACTCAGTTATCAACATATTTTTTTTTTTAAAGTTTTTAATCGTAAATTGGAAAATATAAATATAAATATTGTATACAATCAGTTGCTCATAGACAAACGCTGGTCAAGGACGAAAGTCTATTATGATAAGCTGTCGTTCAATGCTATGTTTTTATAACCCCAAACACAACAGTCTTTCAAACAATTAAAAAAAAAAAAAGTGGACAGTGTTCTGCTTGACTAGAGCTAATTACAATATTTATTACATGCATTGTAGTTTGTTTAACTTTATTCCATGATTTTTACTGTTAAGCCGTTTGTAAATTTTCTCCTGAAATCATTACCGGTATAGAAGAATTAAAAACTTTTGTTATTCCCTTTTGTGCTTCAATCGGTAAGATGGTACTTAAAATTTCAATCTGCACCTTCGGAAAGTGTTGCATGTAAAAAAAATTTAATCTGGTCATTGTAACAACCATCATTATAGAAAGTTAAAAAAAAACACCTTTTTTTTAAGAGATAATTTTCATTGATGTATTTTGAAAATATATTCTATGTATTTATTCTGTGAAGCATTTTAAAATTTTTTTTTATTGATACAGAACCAGAATTTTTTTTTGGCTAGTTCCATTTCTGATGGTACCAGATTGTTTTCATACACTGTTGCCCTGTCCACATTGAAGCTGGTTTCGCTTCAGGTCCACATAACATATTTGGCTCTATAGATAACATACAACAGGATGTTTCATTTTTTTTCTAACATACACATTAATTGATGAACATAACTAACATCTGGTGGCTGTGATAGATTTATTTCATCTGATTGGTTCAGTTTATTTATTTCTATCTCCTGAACCCATCATCATCATACCAGTAGACACACGAGTTTTGTTAATTAAATCTGACATAACATTTTCATATGTAGTTTTTATCTTATGCAGCGTATCCGGTATGTTCCATTCATTTTACTGCGGATGTGAAGCTGGCACAACACAATTTAAGATGCGTAGTTTTGATTTCATGCCATACACTCACCATCTCATCATTCATAAATATATGTAACAGATATCGTGTTCATTGTTACACGTTTCAAATTTATAACTTTAAAAAATGTCTTACTATTGGTAAAGTTAAATAAATAAGCCAATGTTTACTGTGGGAGGTAAAAATTTGTTTCATCTGCGCCTTGTGTCATGCTAATGTTTATTTTTTCAATTGTACACAGGGGTACATGTAAATGCTGTATTAATGAATAGTTTCCCTGAATAAATCCAAGCTTTCAGTCTGAAAAGCATTACTGTAAGGTGAGTCACTCACCTGTTTCTGCCATTTAGTCTGAAAATGTTTACTTCCAAATGATTTTGATCAATTTCTCTTGTTTGATTCCATGCACCCATGGTGGCCAGACTTGTTATTGGGTCTTTCAATTGTAGGAGTTTTTAATATAGAACTGCAGTGTTGTAGATAGAACTGCACAGTGTTGTAGATAGAACTACAGTGTTGTCATTATCTTTGGGTTTTTTTTTCTGTTCTGGACACATAATGTTTCTGTCTATAAAACTTTTGTCATGAATTTTCAGCCTGTTGTTCCACTAACCTCCCTTCTCTGTATCAGGAATTAGTTCTGCAGGCTCAAAGGATGACTTGAACCCCCACCCCACCCTTCCTTCCCCAAGTCACATTGAAGGAAGTTTCTCCAGGTGACATGTTGACTTGTTACATACAGCTGAATACACTGTGGCATGTGCAGGTATGGTGGTTGACATTCATGATAGAAGTTTTTAAACAGGTTATAAAGTTCAGAAATCTAGGGCGCTCTTTGATTTAAACAAAAACTTTACCATATAAAAAGGCTTACAAGAACTAAACTTTGTCTTTTGAATGAGAGTTTACATCAGTTTTCGTATGCTCTTCTTACTGAAGTATTTTTTTTTATGAATCGATCTTTTTTAAATTCTGTTTGTCCCCACCTAGGTACTAATGGCAGTACTTGTTTATAAATTTTGATTTAGAAAGAGGTTGTCTGTTTTTGTATTAGATTTTAATTTAAATGGGAAGGTATAGGGTGTCAGAAAATTATATCACTTGTCTCAATTAAAACTTTGGGTACAAATGCATGCTATTATATCATACTCAAATCAGTAAGAGTTTAATCATTGTTTATATTGTCTTTAATAGAAAAAAAAAACTTGAGATTTTTTTATAAAAAGATCTTGTCAAAGTATTGGGAAGAAAACATTGATTACATTCTTTTATCTTACTTTATTCAAGCATAAAGACACACAAAAATTTTTGACTTCTAACATGGAAAAAAAAATCTGTAAATAGCGAAGAATTATTTCTCTAAACTTTGCTTCTAAGATATTTACATATACATGTCGGTGTTTGATAGTCTAAACACAACAATCAGTTGCTTAACTAAAACAAAGTTTTAAAAACTAGATTATTAGTTAATTTTTTTTATTATTATTGAAAAGCCTCTATTTTTCTATAAATGTAATCTTTTTCTATAAAAAAAACAACCTAATTATGTCTGAACAGGCCCGTAGCGTGCGGGGGGAGGGCCAGGGGTGCCGGGCCCCTCCCCCTCTGCTTATTTGCTCTACTTAGTAAAATGTATTACCTGGCCCCCTCTGCTATTACCTAGCCCCTGCTGTAGAATGCCTGGCCCCCCTCCTGTAGAATTTTCACGCTACGGGGCTGTGTCTGATCTGGATAATTTTCCTTAGTACCAGACATGGATGATACAAGTGAATGTATAAATTAAGTACCAAACTCATTTGCTCAAATGTTCATAATTTAGTTCTCATTATTATCTTTGTTATTCAAATAATTTTATATGGTTGTTGTTAAATGTTACTATTTTGTGTTTAAACATTTCTGTTGAATTTTTTCCTATTTGTTATGATAATGATTTGTTACATAGTGACTACTCGGACAGTTTGTGAAGTTTAATATAGCATTACTCTGTTTATGCAATAATATTAAAAGAAAAAGCAGGCTAAAAAAATTTTTTTTATTAATTAAATATTTCTTGTATGGGTCAGTGCAGAACTGATTAAACCCATATTTGGGTTATTATACATTAAATACATTTCTATAGATAGTTCTACTCTTTTTTGTTTACAGTTACATACATGATTGATGTTTTTTTATATTTTATTCACTTTATGCTAATTTTGTAAAGATGATCATTATATTTTTTTCATCTGGCTTTTTGTTTTTGTAGCTTAAAGCGTTAACAAAAGAAACTTTAATATTTCATTTAAATTGAATTAAAAAAAAAAAAATTAAATTTAAAATAAAATTTAAGTTGTAATTTATCAGAGGTTCTTTGGTTTTGACTTTCTATTGTGTGACTTTAGGTTTATTGTATTTCAGTGGCTCTAAAACTTGCAATGTTAGACCCACTAAAATTTTTTTCAAGACCCACCTGTAAAGAACTAATAAATCAGGAAGAAAAAGTAAAATCATATATTTTCGTGATGACGTAATTATTATTATAATTTTTGCCATCCCACTTCAAAATCTGCTTGCCATCCACATTCTGAGAACCATTGATATCAAGTTGTTTTGTTTTGTTGATATCCACGCCCTCTGTGTATTTGCTAACTTACTATATATATATATATATATATATATATATATATATATATATATATATATATATACATACTAGCTGTACCCTACAAAACATTTGCATAGAGTTATATCCCCTTAGGCTTGATCGGTAGGCTAGGTTATTTTTTTGGTTTCGGGCAGATAGGATTTTTTCACGATTGTATTTTAAACTGGAACACTGTTGTATTAATTCTTTACTTTCGATTTAACGCCCAAATCGCTTATGTATATATATATAAACTATTTTTTAAAAAAACTCCGAAACGAGTTACCGCCCTTGGTATCATTTTTTTTTTCCGCGAAAAGAAATTCTATGTCAACGTTGTGAATGTAAACGAGGTGGGGACCGCCAGAAAATAGTCAAAGGCTTTTGACGAGCTTCGGACATCTGAAGACCTTCCAGACCTTTATCTCCACAAATAAAAGGCCCCGCTATACCCCATACACTTAGCAAAAGATTTTGTAAAGTTCTCTTAGCCCTAAAAGCGCCATCGGTGCAGACGAAGTGTGGAATTCATCTGGTTTTTATAAACTCGGCATATGAAGGGATTGTGTGGTCAGAACAACGCCCAGCAACATTTATTTCCCCAACCAAAGTCAGGTACCCATTTTGAAAGCTAGGTGGACTTGTGGGACAACTTTGCACCAAGTTCACCTGGAAAAATTCCATGGGCCTCACCGAGGATCGAACCCGGGAATCTTAGGTCGACAGTCGAGTATCTGCACCATTCGACCACCCGTCCCGCCCAACAATATTTGTAATGTGAATAAATAAAAAAATTTCAATTATAAATTTAGATGAAACAAAGAGAGATGCCCACAAGTTATTTAAGTAAACTTTTTTTTTTTATTTTCCCTCTCCTAGCTGTCTGTAAACATTAAATCACACCCCCCCCTTCCATATAAACGATATCTTTATTTGGTTTTGCGCGAATTATAATCAACGTGCTGGTCACAGTTAAAAAGATGATAGGTTAATTACGTAATGTAATTAACTTGTGATCGACTTGGGTACCTCGCATTCCCTCAGCTACCAAGTCATTTTAACCCGGGCCCCTGACCAGCTCTTGGGCCCCCTGACCAGCTCTCGGGGTTGAGACTGAATAACACCAGGGCTGAGGAAAATCAGTACTTTAATAGTAGAATAAACTGTAAATCTAAATTAGGTTACGGGCAAATATACAACCCCCAAGTTGGAGCTATCTGGCAGTCGAGCCTAGTCTGCTTATTCATACGCCAGCGTTAGGTTACGGGCAAATAAATATACGCCCCAAGTTGGAGCTATCTGGCAGTCGAGCCTAGTCCGCTTATTCATACGCCAGCGTTAGGTTACGGGCAAATAAATATACGCCCCAAGTTGGAGCTATCTGGCAGTCGAGCCTAGTCCGCTTATTCATACGCCAGCGTTAGGTTACGGGCAAATAAATATACGCCCCAAGTTGGAGCTATCTGGCAGTCGAGCCTAGTCCGCTTATTCATACGCCAGCGTTAGGTTACGGGCAAATAAATATACGCCCCCAGTTGGAGCTATCTGGCAGTCGAGCCTAGTCCGCTTATTCATACGCCAGCGTTAGGTTACGGGCAAATATACGCCCCCAAGTTGGAGCTATCTGGCAGTCTAGCCTAGTTCTATTATTCATACGCCGGCGTTTCTCAACCTTTTTTTTCCACGACTGTACCCCCCCCCTAAGGGTGAGCAAGAATGTCTGCGGGAACCCCTCACGCGTAAGTTCGGGAGTAAATTGAAGCTCTCTCTCCCGTCATTGTATTTTTGTGTTCATTCTTTTCAAACCACTTCAATTAATTACAGGGCCAATATATTGAAAGAATTTGACTAAGTTAATTAAGGCATATTATCGCCTGATTCAAAAGTTCACATATCGATACTATCAAATGTTGTATAAAAATGATGACTAAAAAAATATTTAAAAAAAAATGAATGCAGAACCATTGAACAAAGAGGCACTTGTGAACGGTATTTGAAAAGTTCAAAGTTCACGATACTTTCTCAGTCGTTTGGGTTGAACATTGGCCCGTGACCTCATACTCGAGATTAGTCAATTGGTTACAGTGCATCTCAAACCTTATTTTTCGTTCTTAAAAATATTCGAACTAGGCATCTAATTAAAAAAAAAAATCTCTAAGCGTCTCTTTGAAGGACCCCCTAATAAGCCTAAGAAAGTCTCTGTGAAGGGCTCCCTAATAATCATAAGAACGTCTCTTTGAAGGGCCCCCTAATAAGCCTAAGAACGTCTCTGTGAAGGGCCCCCTAAAAATCATAAGAACGTCTCTGTGAAGGGCCTCATAATAAGCCTAAGAACTTTGTGAAGGGACCCTCTAATATGCTTAAGAACGTCTCAGTGAAGGGCCCCCTAATAAGCCCAAGAACGTCCCCGTGAGTGGACCCTGAAAAAGGGCCGTAAAAAGTCTAAAGACGTCTATGAGAATGACCCCTAAAAGCCTATGAATGTCTCTGTGAAGGACCCTGTAAAAAGCCTATGAACATCTCTGTGAAGGACCCTGTAAAAAGCCTATGAACGTCTCTGTGAAGGACCCTGTAAAAAGCCTATGAACGTCTCTGTGAAGGACCCTGTAAAAAGCCTATGAACGTCTCTGTGAAGGACCCTGTAAAAAGCCTATGAATGTCTCTGTGAAGGACCCTGTAAAAAGCCTATGAACGTCTCTGTGAAGGACCCTGTAAAAAGCCTATGAATGTCTCTGTGAAGGACCCTGTAAAAAGCCTATGAACGTCTCTGTGAAGGACCCTGTAAAAAGCCTATGAACGTCTCTGTGAAGGACCCTGTAAAAAGCCTATGAACGTCTCTGTGAAGGACCCTGTAAAAAGCCTATGAATGTCTCTGTGAAGGACCCTGTAAAAAGCCTATGAACGTCTCTGTGAAGGACCCTGTAAAAAGCCTATGAACGTCTCTGTGAAGGACCCTGTAAAAAGCCTATGAACGTCTCTGTGAAGGACCCTGTAAAAAGCCTATGAACGTCTCTGTGAAGGACCCTGTAAAAAGCATATGAACGTCTCTGTGAAGGACCCTGTAAAAAGCCTATGAACGTCTCTGTGAAGGACCCTGTAAAAAGCCTATGAACGTCTCTGTGAAGGACCCTGTAAAAAGCCTATGAACGTCTCTGTGAAGGACCCTGTAAAAAGCCTATGAATGTCTCTGTGAAGGACCCTGTAAAAAGCCTATGAACGTCTCTGTGAAGGACCCTGTAAAAAGCCTATGAACGTCTCTGTGAAGGACCCTGTAAAAAGCCTATGAACGTCTCTGTGAAGGACCCTGTAAAAAGCCTATGAACGTCTCTGTGAAGGACCCTGTAAAAAGCATATGAACGTCTCTGTGAAGGACCCTGTAAAAAGCCTATGAACGTCTCTGCTACTTCTTCATTTAAGTAATGTGGTTAAGAGTCTAAAAGATTGTTTTCTGTATTAGTGATTTTTCATTTAGTTTTGAAAACCGCTGTCTTACACTGGTGTGAAATTCACGAACTGGCCTATATAAGTATATTGCACTAACCTTCTCTTTATTTACTGTCTGCATATTACATTATCAAAGAGGGTAATAAGTGGGTTATTCTGTAACAACTGCTGGTGTTAAAATAATCAAAAAGGTTTGCAGAAGTTAGGATACAGTTCAAGAGGGGAGTGAGTGTTAGGTTAAAATATAGGTGAGAAGGGTGTGCAATATAAATGTGATTTTAAAAAAGAAATATATCAAAACTTACGTTTATATGACAGGCAAAAGAATCTCGATTGTTATTTCTGCCATATCTGAGTGAGACATAACCCAATCGTACAACAGGTAGCTAGTTAAAAATGGAGATGGTTGGATATTCCTTCACAAAGCCAGCTGATGACTCTACAAAGATGGCCTTAAAACCACAGAAATGTTGGCCATCCCTAAGACGACATGGTCGTGTGAAATAGAACATTTAAAGAAAAAAATGCGACTTGACTTTGGAAGTTCTTGGGTCAAAACCCTGTAACATGGAGAACTATTAAGATAAAGATGTATAGATAAAGCTGTTACTAGATAAATGGTAAAGATGTATAGATAAAGCTGTTACTAGATAAATAGTAAAGATGGACAGATAAAGATGTTACTAGATAACTAGCTAGTTAGCTTGCCTGCTAGATATATAGATGAATTGATTAAATTACTGATTGATTTGAAGTGGAGGAAGGGTATCGGGACTTCCAAGTTTGAGACTCAACTCTCCAGTGTAGTTAGTTCCTCACTATGTACATAACGTCTGTGTCAACTAAGTCAACAATTGAGTCTCAATGGCCTTCATATGTGAAGCACACAGACCTGGGGGGGGGGCGCAAGAATCTATGAGAGAAAACAATACTGTCAGGACTGTATACGTTTAACCTGAATTACCTGTTTGTTTATATACAGGGAGAGATCACGCCGTGTTAGGAAACCGACACTTTCAGAATTGATGAAATGGAGTCATTCAAACAGACTGTGAAGTTCGAGAACAACCCTCTGCCCCAAAAAGACAAACGAGTCCATTGTACTTTGGTAGTTAAACATAACTGGGCTAACAATATTGTCTCAGTGAAAACGACAGCGAAAGAGGCACTACAGGGGGTTTCGCGATTACTTGCGTTGCTAGTTAGTGTGGGGCAGTGGTCGGCAAAGTGCGACTCCGGAGCCGCATGTTGCTCCTTGGCTCCTTAAGTGCGGCTCTGGCATTTAGTTGTATTTAGTATACAACTTATTTAGTGTAATACTACTTTTAGTGTAATAAAAGCAGATTTGGCTCCCAATTTTTTTTTTATTGTTGTAATTTTCATATTTGGCTCTAGCTGATAAGTTTGCCGACCACTGGTGTGGGGTAAGGCGGACATTTGAGGGTGGGTGGGGGGCAGAATTTGAGTTTCGCAAAAGTTACGTTACACAATGGCGGCAAGAGAGGACGTCAATATTCCATTAGCTACGTCTCTGTGTGCTACAGTAAGTATGTGGTTGTTAATAACAGAAGAATAAAGAAAACTGTAATTTATTGGGTTATATTAGAATGAAAACGTATTGGGCTAAATTAGAAGGAAGTGGTATTGGGCTATATTAGAAGAAAACCGTATTGGGCTATTAGAATGAAAACGTATTGGGCTATATTAGGAAGGAAACTTGAAGGGATAACTGGCTTGGATTCGAACAGAAACACATCTCCATCATTACTTGACCCATATCAAATCACTCAATTAGTCCAAGTTCTATGTATAATCAAGATTCTATTGAAGAGATTACAAAATGTAACAATCGTAAGCATTATGTAAAAAAAAAACAGGCTATAAATACTAACAGCACCGGTAGGCCTATATAGAAAAGTAGATGGAATTAGCATACACCTGAGACATTTTTTTTCCCCTTCCAGTTTCTGTGTAAAAGAAATAATAATAATAATCCGGGGGATTTTTTGGCAGGTACAGGTTATTGATTCGCTACAAAAAAAAAAACAAATACTGGAGAAATGAAAATAAAATCTTGACGTAGTTTTTTTTTTTGTTAAATCATTGTTACATCAGCTGTTAAAACAAAATGTAACTACATGTATTTCATGGGTGATGCCGATGTGTGTGAATGTAGGCGTTGCTAACAACTTGAAAAAAAAAAGGGGGGAGAGAGAGGGAGGGGATGGGAGGTGGCCACTCCTAAAAAAATTAATCACGCATCCCCCCATTCCCCAATGGGGGTCGGGAGCCCTAGAGTTTGGGGTCGCTACTACTATGTATCAACAAGTATTTCTTTCTACACAGACTGAGTGTAGCATGTATATTATGTGTGGCAGTAGTGATGGTGGTGGTAGCATGGAGCTTGGGTTATGCTGACCCTACAGGCGGTGTGAATCATTAGATCAAAGTTCAGAGTCTCTTGTCTTACAACTGGCCCAGCAGACATAAAATTCAAGTCAGACTCGTTGACTCCACGGGGAGCCATGAGGTTGGGGGGTGGGTTGAGGTGGTGGCAGCAGTCTATCTACAGGTCATTGCAAACTTTATTTTTTATCAGGTTAAAGTGTAGTGTTTGTTGTTTACAGGATAAAAACTTCAAAGAAAGTGATTTAAAAAAAGAGTTCCTTTGAATGAAATCAGTGTACACTTTCAATTTATAGTACACCTAGATATACACAAATCGCTATAATAGTATTTATAGTACACCTCAATATACACACATCGCTATAATAATATTTATAGTACACCTCGATATACACACATCGCTATAATTTAAATATTATTTTTGTTGAATTTCGGTTTCAATTTGTGCATACAAAAGATATAAAAATAACACTATAAAATGTTGTCTTAATATTTTTTTATTGTAATAACAGACACATTCAAACAATTTGAAAACGTGATGGGTTTTTTTTTTTGGGCCCTTAAATTATTTTTTTTTTCAATTTATGATTCCGCGTTGTGTTAAATTAATGAAACATCTCAAGTAGGAAAAAATTCATAACAATATCTGTCAACGCCACTTCATGCACGTTGAATATATCTCAATTAAAAAAAAAATCGCTACTCTCACAACAATACAGCGATAAGACAACATTCAATTAAGCTAATTATAATCATTATACAGACATATTAACAATATTTTTTTTTAAATTGCTGCGAAAACTCAACACGGTAAATTAACAAGAGCATTCATCTATTAACATAATAATTAATATAGTGATTATAATAAATACTAGTATTTTAGCACGAAAAAATACAGTTCTGTAAAAAAATCAGCACCTTTAAAATAAAATCAACTAATCACGCCTTGTGCTTTAATTATTTGTATTCCTCTGAATCAATCCACTTTCATTCATTACCTAGAAACGAGACAGGAGTTTGTTACAGCTAATTAAAACACAGGCTATGGAGTGTCCAAGCACAAGTACTGAGCCACTGCGTGTACTTTGTAGTACTAGTTCACTAACCTCTCACTTTGTAGTACTAGTTTACTATCCTCTCACTTTGTAGTACTAGTTCACTAACCTCTCACTTTGTATTACTAGTCCACTTTCCCTTCACTTTGTAGTACTAGTTCACTAACCTCTCACTTTGTAGTACTAGTCCACTTTCCCTTCACTTTGTAGTACTAGTTCACTTTCCCTTCACTTTGTAGTGCTAGTTCACTTTCCCTTCACTTTGAATCTATCCCAAAGTTCGGCTTACACGTTTTAAAAACCACACAGGTCATTGTGACATGATATTTAAATGAAACCAAATCAAAGATTCTCTTCCCTCTTTTTTTTTCCTTAAAGACTTCCGCAGATGTAGATTATTCTTTCCCCAGCAGATATACTAGACAAGCAGAGCCGTTCTTACTTTTGTTAGAGCCCTAGACAAAGCTATATCTATGGCCCCTATGTAAAGATACGATTGGGGCATTAGTTATAAGTATTTTGGAGTTCAAGGCATAAGTAAATAGGGGAAGGGGGTACATTAAAAACGCAAAATTGGGCCCCCTTATAATCTTTGAAACAGTTTAAACATTTTGTGGCCTTCGGGATGTCTTCTGTCCAAATACAAATCCCGACAGGGCCACCCCACCCCCCAGCATTGGGAGCCCTAGACATCCGTAGTTTGCCCTATCCTTATGAATGGTTCTGTAGATTTGTATTAAAATCTGCGAATATTTTTTTTTTCAAATACAACGATTTTTTTTTAAATTGTTCAATACGACTTTTGGTTGGTCCATCAGGCTGTTTGATTGGCCCGTCAGGCTGTTTGATTGGCCCGACAGGCTGTTTGATCCGGCCAGCACATCAAAACAATCTGCATTCAATTTGCGTTATTTAATATAAACACTTCATCCGTCCCCCTCTTGTTCGGGTCTTTCCGTCGAATTTAAGAACCAAAAAAAAAGTGGCCCGAAGTTCGAAAAAATTTGCCCATCCCTTGATTAGGATAAGTATAACTTAGATCTTTAATTAAGTGTACATATCCATCTAATTTTTAACCTATCTATTGCCGCCATACACGAATCTTTATTTACCTACAACATAAAAGAGAGATGTGTTCATAGCAAGTGATATTGATTTTTTTTTTTCCTTTTCTTAATTTGAAGTTTTCTTCTTGAGCAGACAACATCTGTCTTGACCTTTGCACAGTCCGAACCATTGTACTTCACCTTGACCTTCCTGGCAGACACTGTCGTCCTTGACACATTGGGACTTACTGTTGTAGCCCTCACACGCTGAAGGAGGAGACAGAAGTTGATTAGTGAGTGATAGAAGTTGATTAGTGAGTGACAGAAGTTGATTAGTGAGTGACAGAAGTTGATTAGTGAGTGACAGAAGTTGATTAGTGAGAGACAGAAGTTGATTTCTGAGTGACAGAAGTTGATTAGTGAGACACAGAAGTTGATTAGTGAGTGACAGAAGTTGCTTAGTGAGTGACAGAAGTTGATTAGTGAGTGACAGAAGTTGATTAGTGATGAGGGCCACAGTCCAGGGTCCATAACCCCACTTTTATTTTATTTATTTATTTTGGAGCTTGTGTAGGGGCGGGTCAGGAGGGGGTCTCAGTAGTCACGTCAGTCAGTAGGGACGGAGCTGTGCCGGGGGGGGCCTATCTGCAGTCGAATAGTTTATGCAGTGGCGATAAATTAAGGGGTGGGTCGTTATGGGTACAATGCCAAACGAGGCCATATTGACTGTAACTGTTAAGTACAATGCCAAACGAGGCCATATTGACTGTAACTGTTAAGTACAATGCCAAACGAGGCCATATTGACTGTAACTGTTAAGTACAATGCCAAACGAGGCCATATTGACTGTAACTGTTAAGTACAATGCCGAACGAGGCCATATTGAATGTAACTGTTGAGTCCAATGTGTGAATCAGTTAACTGCCTTCTTCTCCTCCATAGGGTGATACTTGACTTTAACATTGTACCTAGACAGATTAGCTGGGAGGGGTGAGGGCGAAAAGGGGGGGGGGGGGGTCAGAGGGTCTCTGTGGTGGACAAGTTCCAAGATCTGACCATCCAAGTACAAGTTCACACTCTTTTTTATTTTGAAAGTTATAATTATTAATTTATTTTATTTAAAATTCTGTCCTCAAAGAAAGCTTTTGCCCCATAAAACGGCGTAGCCTTGGTCACAAGCCCTAGATTGTCAAAAAACGTTCCATGTCATCGAATCCAAATTGTGTAATTCCTTCGAGTCTGGTTTAAAATATTGAGGCAGTTTTGTTATTCTTGTTGGTGTAATATACTTTGATAATTCTATTGTCTATGTGATGCACAACAAGTAATTACTCAGTTTAGTTCGTTAGGTAAGTGTTGTTTCCAAAGTGGTTTGAATTGTAATAAATTGTACATTATTTTTTTTTCAAATTGTGATTATATATATATATATATATATATATATATATATATATATATATATATTGTACAAGTCGTGACATACATATTATTGTCTTAAGAACCAGTGGCGTCATTTCACCAAAATGTTGGGGGGGAGGGGCAAAAAATGTTTTTTTTGGGGGGGGGGGGGCAAATAGCGTCTGGTTTTCATTTTTCCATCAATTAAGTCATCAAAATCCATTGATTTAACCAATTAATTTAACCCCCCTCCCCCAAATGACGCCACTGTTAAGAACTCATATTTTAGTCCTGCTGACTAACAATGTAATTGCTTTTATTTAAAAAAAAAATAAAAATAATTAAAAAAATCCAAAACTTTATTTTAATTCAGATCAAAATAAAAAAGTTTAGTTCTCTGTGTTTTATTTCAAGTTAAAAAGTTCAGTACAAAGTGTACAAGTGAAATTAAAAAAGGAACTCTTGACACACGCTGCCACTTGCCTTATCAAAAAGACAAGAGGGGAAAAAAAAGTTCGAAACTGTAATTGTTGTTGATAAAATTTATTTCATCGGTTGTTGAGTCTTTGCTTGTTGTTTTATCTAACAGCTGGTGAATGAGAACAACTTCCCTAACACCTGTTCTATCCCATCCCCTTGAAAATTAAAATTTCGTGGGTTTCCCGCCAGTTTGGGCGGTGTTTTTCAAGCGTCTGCGAGTTTTAACTCACTGGCAAAATAATGTTTTTTTTTTGTTTTTGGCTGCTACAATATTTTATAAAAAGCAAATACAAAAAACAAAAAAATGACGCAGTAAATCTATAAATATGAGTACCATATGACATTTCTTTTAAATTTTATTACTTTGGCGGGTTTTTGGCGCGTTTCTTATTGAGTTAGTGCGATTTTCGTTAAAAAAAAACCTGGCAACATAGATTTAATAACAAGATATGGTACAAAGCAATACATTAGAAAGACCCCTTCCAATTTTAATTTTGTTTTAAAGTTCTATCCATGCACAAGAATGACATTAAACAGTTCTTTGAATGTTTTCATTATCTGAGCTATATTTAGACACACTTCATTCAAATGAAAAGAGCGTCTTGCAGTTAGTTATTTTTTAAAAGTTGCATATTTAGAAAGACGCCACCTCCGACCCCCAACCGCCTGTGTCTGTAGTTTACATAAATTTCACTTTTTAAAAATGTTCGAACGTGTGTGTAACTATACACGAAATCTCCCGCTTATTTTTGTGAAAATAGACAATTTTTATTGTGTGAGAATAGACAATTTATTGTGTGAGAATAGACAATTTATTGTGTGAGAAATAGTTGAATTAGCGAAACAAACCGGTTTATATGATGTAAATGTGGAAGGTGTTGAAGAAATAGTCCCAGAAACAGCAGCAAGTCTTTCTATTCATGAGCTCAAGGAATTTTCGAACCAAGAAGTACACACAAATATTGAAAGTAGTGATTCTGAAGAAGAGCAAAAAGAACTTTCAACAGCGTTTCTAAAAACTAGTTTGACCATTATAACAGATATTATGGACCAATTTATTGAAAATGACCAAAATTTTGACAGAAGGCAAGACGGGGTGCTATGGATGCCTTGTCCACTTACCAACAACTTCTTACAGAGTGCAAAAGGAAAACGCAAATAACATTACATACCTTCTTGATAAAAGGCAGAAAATTGTAAATACATAAGAGACTGAATGATCTGAAATGTAAACATACTGACTTAGAATTTTATTTATTTTTATATGTATATTCGTTTATTATGTTTTTATATTTGTAAGACACATTTTTTTGTTTTATTAATATAAAAAACATTAATAAATATAATGGTAAAATACCTGACCAATTTTCTACCCATCTTCCCAAAACGTCATTATTTACATGATGAGACAACCTCGTTTAACGCTGTTTCATATTACGCTCCTACTTTGATGGAACGTATTCCCCGCGTTATGTATATGCATTTTAGTTGTTTTTTTTTTCCACATAGGTCTATCAGTCGCTATCTGTCGTCATTCATGTCATGTGTAGGACTTGAATTCTTGAAAATATTTTAAATTCTAATCGGAGGGGGAAAAAAAGTATTTATTACAGCAGCGACATTTAATTTTATTTTAATAAAAACTGGAGGTGGTGGGGGGGGGGGGAGAGGAGACGGCCTTGACCTCCAGGCACGAGATGTACATTATTTAGTCATCACGTTCTGCCACAACTCTTATGACACGTGGACATTTATGACACGTGGACATTTATGGCCCGATTCATACAAGTGGTGCTGAAGGACAGGTATGGTGCAGATTCAGGTAGAATTAAGACTACTTTAATTTTTAGGGGGGTAAGCCAGCATTGTGGACGACATTTTATTTTTTTATTTCGCTGCGGTAAAACTTAGTCCTATATTTTTACAATCATGCACTACCAACATTTAAACATTTTCCAATGACTAAAGGTTGGGGGAAAAAAATAGGTTGACTTGCATGAAAAATGCTAACGAGCGTCGAACCAAAAGACATATTCAAATATAATTGTCCTCTGCCGAATGTTGTCGCCCCCCTCCCTCTAATTCTGATGGTATTGACTATAATATATATTCTAAACCGGCCAATGTGACCATTGACTGTGTGCGACCGGCCAATGTCAAAGTGACAATGGGGGAAAGTATTTTGTATGAAAAAATATAACATCACTTACGAACTTTGTGAGTATTAAAGCAAGATAAATTTACTGCCAACAGTAAACAGCGTGGCCTAGATCTTTTATCAAATTTGAACAGATTTAGCTGAGATTTGTAGTTCTTTTTGATACTAATTGACATAATTAAATTATAATCAATTATTATTTTCTTTCTTATCCCTATGATGATAAGCATTTTCGGTTCATTTTTTTTCTATGTTACTGAGTTAAAAATATATTACATAATAATACTCATTTCCAGTGTGCGTTAAATCGAAAGTAAAGAATGAATACAACAGTATTCCAGTTTAAAATACAACCATAAAAAAAATCGGATATGCCCGAAACCAAAAAATAACCTAGCCTACCGATCAAGCATAAGGGATTTAACTCTATGCAAAGGTTTTGCAGGGTACAGCTAGTATTATATGATAAATCATCCTTCTATGAGATCATTTGTTACAACAAGATGAACTTTTATTCCTAAAAAAACATAAAAGCCAATTTAAATTAGTTGAAACAGATTGACCGCTGGGCGTGGTCGACTGTCTTCATTTAATATAATTTGTTGGCATGTTTGTGTGTGGTCAGTACGGTTGGAAACTTACTATCCCGAAGCAATTTTAATTACTGACAATGTCGATGTGAACAATACTGGGTTAAAATTGTGACATGATAACGAAATTTTAGGTGGGGAAAGTTTTAGTTCTGTCAATCAGTTCAAAAGAACTTAAAATGTCAAGTAAATCTGTTCAAATTTAATAAAAGATCTTGGCCACGCACTGTGGCTAATCTGTTTGCAGTAAATGTATCTTCGCTTTAATGTTCAAAAAAAGTTCGTAATTGATAGTATCTCGTTCACACGATACTTTCTTTCCCAATTGTCACTTCGGTCGCACCCAGTCAACCTTCACATTGGCCGCCTGGCAGACATTGGCAGTAGCATTGAATAATAAATGGGTTCGATACTTACGCCTGTAAGGACAGTTTGCCTCAACCCGTGACATCTTCCCCAGGATACTGTAACACGCCAGGGATGGCGGGGGGTCAGCGTTTCCTGACACACAACCAGAAGCGATAAATTCGCATTTCAAAAGTTCACACTTCCGGTATAACAATCTCTCTTGGTATGAACCATAAAAGACTGGTCGCACTGTGCACTTAGCAACCAAGCTGTAGTACGGATGTAGAAAAAAAAAATAATTGCATTACCTGTTTCACAAATTAAGAATGTTCACATTTTAAAAGTACAGATTTAGCTATACATATTTAATACAGGGAATGTAAATTAATGACAGTTTAAAATGTTACAAAAAGATAATTCGATTACTGCTTAGTTCGGTCTCTATATCATATTATGTACGCAATATATATTTGTACATATATTTCAGGGTCGTTCGTGTGTATATAGGCCCCCCCCACCAGGCATAGACTTCCAAAACTGTCTGGGGGCCAGCCCCGTAGCGTGAAAATTCTACAGCAGGTGGCCAGGCATTCTACAGCAGGGGCCAGGCAATAACAGGGGGGCCCCAGGTAATACATTTTACTAAATAGAGCAAAAACGCAGAGTGGGGCCAGACAATAAGCTGGGGGGTCCCGGCCCCCCTGCCCCCCCGCACGCTACGGGCCTGCTGGGGGCCCTCAGCAAAAATACCTGTCGTGGCTCTCTAAGTGTCAGATTTAATTATAAGAATGAATGCTAAAAGGATGCCCTTGTTTGCTAACCAATAAGAGCGGCCCTGAATATTTGAATAATATTTGACAAAGACTTATATTAAAGTGTTTCTCATTGGATGAAACAAATTTTATAAACATCCAATGAGTGTTTTGTCCATTTTATGACCTAAGATCTCCCCCACCTTCCATTATTTTTCAAGCCTCAATAGTACATCCGAAGCGCGGGGAAGTATCTCTTGGAAAGGGTTCTTTCTACTTCTTACCAGGGCCGTCGCATAAGGATTTGGAGGTAGGGTGTGTCAAAATGTGTCCCAGGGTACTGCGTCCCGTTTAACTTCCACAATGAAGTATTAAATGACATTTTTTTCGGTTCAGAAAAGGGGGGGGGGGTGTCCTTTAGCCAGTGCACCGAGGTTTTCTGAAGTCTGGCCTGTCCTTACTGTGCTTGTCAACTTCTCATTGTGTTGATATAATATTCACAGCTTGTGTCATTTCTTTCACGCATTCACGTATAATATTTAATACTAGCTGTACCCTGCAAAACCTTTGCATAGAGTTATATCCCCTTAGGCTTGATCGGTAGGCTAGGTTATTTTTTGGTTTCGGGCAGATCCGATTTTTTCATGATTGTATTTTAAACTGGAATACTGTTGTATTGATTCTTTACTTTTGATTTAACGCAGAACCCAAATCGCTTTTATATATATTATTAAAACCAATAGGCTACAGCTATATGGCCTTGCCTGTCTATCCATAAAAACAGCTCTGCTATAAACAACTGTGAACATTGTTTCTAATTAATTAAAAAAAATATTCATTTGTAGCATTGCCGGACTTGTATTATGGCATGTGTGTGAGTGTGTTTGTGTGTGTGTGTGTGCGCGCGTGTATGTGAGTGTGTGTGTGTGCTTATTAAATCTCAAGCAGTGGTCATGTGACATTTTATGAAACACATGTAACAGCTTACCTGGTGTTTGCGTAATTAGCCAAACATCTTTCTTGCACATCGGTGCTCCAAACAGCCGTGTCGCTGCGGTGGAACCAACAGCAGCAGAGGAACAGCACTTCAAACAACAACAACAGCATTTGAGTTAAAACAAAAAGGCGCATCGGGATGAGTTTAATAATTTTTTTTCCTCCGGATATTCACTGCAGAATTAATAAACATTCACCGTTTTATTTTTTCATCACCACCTGCTGAACCTGTCTTTTGTCTTCAGCACACAATAGGTCCGTTTGACCCACTGCTCCCTGCACCAACAACTCCTTCATACTAATGAGCTTAATGAGGAAAAACACCAAGTTATGTTTTTGGTGTTTTAATACTATAGGTAGGCGTGTACCATTCTGACATTTTACAAAACACCGAGTTATGTTTTGGTGTTTTAATACTTATAGGTAGGCGTGTACCATTCTGACATGTTACAAAAAAAAAAGGGTCGAGACAGAGAGAATTTAAAGAAAAAAAATTAAATGTCACATTTGTCACAAGCAGAAGACACGGGAGTGTAGGTTAGGATTTCCAGGTAAATGGAGGTAAATTTGAAGATGTGTGTGTGTGTGTGTGTGTGTTTCAAGCTAAATATAAAATATTTAAGGTATTCTATTTTTTTTTTAATTTATGTACGTCTGTGTATTGGTCACGACGAGACATGAAAAAAATAATTTTAAAAAAAAGCAAAAATTTACAACACACCTAAAAATTCTACCACATAGCTTGAAAACTGTGTCGTAGGTAGAACCATGGGTAGAACAACTAATGGATACCTGGCTGAAAATAAAGTTCATGAGCTTTGAAATAGTGCCGGAACTAGGAAAGGGTGGTATGTTCAACCCGCCGGCTTTTACTTTGCCACCAGAAAGGGGGCAGCATTTTCTACTAGCAAATCTCCACATATGCCATCCTATGTCATTAATTAAAGCAATCTCCACATATGTCATCATGTGTCATTAAAGCCATCTCCACATATGTCATCCCACGTCATTAAAGCCATCTCCACATATGTCATCATGTGTCATTAAAGCAATCTCCGCATATGTCATCCCATGTCATTAAAGCAATATCCACATATGTCATCCTCATGTCATTAAAGCGATCTCCGCATATGTCATCCTATGTCATTAAAGCAATCTCCACATACGTCATCCTCATGTCATTAAAGCAATCTCCACATATGTCATCCTCATGTCATTAAAGCAATCTCCGCATATGTCATCCTCATGTCATTAAAGCAATCTCCGCATATGTCATCCTCATGTCATTAAAGCAATCTCCACATATGTCATCCTCATGTCATTAAAGCAATCTCCACATATGTCATCCTCATGTCATTAAAGCAATCTCCGCATATGTCATCCTATGTCATTACAGCAATCTCCGCATATGTCATCCTCATGTCATTAAAGCAATCTCCGCATATGTCATCCTATGTCATTAATTAAAGCCATCTCCACATATGTCATCCTATGTCATTAAAGTAATCTCCACATATGTCATCCTCATTTCATTAAAGCAATCTCCGCATATGTCATCCTATGTCATTACAGCAATCTCCGCATATGTCATCCTCATGTCATTAAAGCAATCTCCGCATATGTCATCCTATGTCATTAATTAAAGCCATCTCCACATATGTCATCCTATGTCATTAAAGTAATCTCCACATATGCCGTCATGTTCCATTAAAGAACATTGGCTGATGTGTGACAAGCGTTACAGAAGAGTTCATTACATCATCTAAACAAGAGCAGCGAGTGAGTCCTTCCTTAGTTCGTGTTCGTCCAGCCATAATTCGTATGTAGAATGTTCGTCCAGCCATAATTCGTATGTAGAATGTTCGTCCAGCCATAATTCGTATGTAGAATTTGTGGCGGTCGCCCCTGGTGGTGCTGACCTTCTGGCCTGTCTACTTAACAAAAAAAAAATGTATTTAATCGGTAATTTCGGTGTACGCAGCCCTGTTAAAAAAACTTCCCTTAGCCCTCGGGGCAGATGAAGTGCAGAATTCACCTAGGGATATGAAGGGATTGTGCCGTTAGCACAACGCCCAGCCGTCTTTACGTCCCCAACTTAAGTCAGGTACCCATTTAAAGCTGTGAGGACTTGAGAGACAACTTTGAAACATATTTCACCTGGAAAATTTCCCATGGTTCTCACCGAGGATCGATCCCAGAACTCTCAGGTCGACAGTCGAGTGTCTACACCACTCGGCCATCCGACCCACACGCAGCCCTGTGTTGTAATATTAATAGTTGCCCGTTCTCCGAATTGCCCAGAATTAACAAGGGGATAGATGTGGTACTGTGGGTGGATGGTCGCTTGACTGTCTACCTGAGGGTCCCTGGTTTGATCTTCGGTCAGGAGCAATGGATATTTCATGTCATGGTTAAAGTCTTCGCCGTTTCTCCCGTGTTGCCTCCAAGTTTATTGAACTATCGACTATGGTGGGGATGGAAGAAGGGCACTGCAAAAAAAAAAACGTCCCATTCGTGGTTTATAGGATCTAAGAGATCTCATCTCATCCTTACACACTGGTGGTATTGTGAACGGATGGTCGTGCGGTAAAACGCTCGACTGTCGACCTGAGGATCCCTGGTTCAATCTCCTCTCCGGTCAGGACCAGTAGATATTTCAGGTCATGGTGAAAGTCTCCTGCTATATCTCCGTGGTGCCTCCATGGTCATTGCAATATCGGCTATGGTGGCGATGATAGAAGGTCACCATGAGAAACGTTCCGTTAGTGGTTTATAGGATCTAAGAGATTTCATCTCACCCTTACAGGAACTTCACTTCCACTCAGGGCCGCCGAGAAGGGGTGAGCAGGGGGGTCATTGCCAGAGGGCCCGCATCTGTAAGAGGGCATAAAGGGGGCCCGGCAGCCCCGACCATGTCAATTTTTTCACGACTCATTGTTTATTAAGGGGCCCGCAATGATGGTCTGCCCTGGGGCCCGCGTTGGCTCTCGGTGCCACTGCTTCCACTGGTGCAAGTTCAACGAAACGGTTTTTTGAACGTAGTTGTTTATTTCCCTCTCTTTTTCCTGTATTATTCGCCGCTCAGCTTATTTGGCCCCTGAAACTTCATTGAACCTGTCGTTAAACTGTTTGAATCCCACCAATGGATAGAGATAGAAGCAGGCGGAAGTAGAAAAGTTACGATACTTGGTTAATGTACAATACTTGGTTAATATACGATACTTGGTTAATATACGATACTTGGTTAACGTACGATACTTGGTTAATGTTTGGCTTGTTAGCTTTTATATTTCTAAACTTTAAAACATGAAATTTCCAAATAGATTGTTGGACATTACTATTACATTGTTAGGAGGAAAGAGTTTTATTTTTGCTTAACTGAAATTAAGCGAGGGGGATGGGGCTGGATGAAGGGGGTGAGAGGGGTTGCTGACGGTAAGTTCTAAGCTAAAACAACGTAGACATGCCCCTCCTCCCCTACACCCCCCTCTCTTCGTCACTTGAATTACTTTTCATAATGATGTTAACCCGCTGTCAGGGAAGGTCATTAGTTTATGTCGTTAGGTGTCGTGAATACAAACTGTGTGGCGGATAACCAGTCAATGACCTCACCAGTCCCTTTCCCCCCCCCCCAAAACTTACCCTACATTAGGCAGGGCCGTTGTTAGGCTGTTTTTTAAGGGGATCCTAGGCCTGGCGCTTAAAAAAAAAAAGAAAAGAAATAAGTAAATCAAAATTATAGTTTATTTACAAAGTTAATGAAACCAAAATATGTGTGCACTACTATGGGCTATTATTTTCTTCAGGTTGTGTGCTACTTTGATCCACACTTCCTGACAATACTTGATGCTATCAGAAGATATTTATGTTGTGGATCTGTGAGAGATTAGTAAGAAGTAAGAACCCACGTGATTATTTTTTTTTTTACTATGGGAGGGACTAAATAGTAGAACATAATTAGTAGGACATAATAAAAGAACAAGATAGTAGTACATAATAGTAGGACATGATTAGTAGGACAAGTTAATAGGACATAAATTAGTAGGACATAATAGCAGGAAAAGATAGTAGGACATAATAGTAGGACAAGATAGTAGTACATAATTATTAGGATATAACAGTAGTACATAATTAGTAGGACTTAATAAGAGGACAATATAGTAGGGACATAATACTAGTAATGTTAAAATAACTTACATGAATTATCTGCTCGTCAACCAAACAGTCGTTTCATTTAAAAAACAATAACAGTACGACATATGCTTCATGCGTAAATGTAAATAACGCCTGTATATTTGGAAATGACTAATTATACTTTTGACAGAACGTGTTTCTCTGTCACAGACCTACATATTCACACACAAACAAGCAATTAAGCCTGTTCCATTCTGGACACAGGACGTGTTAGAGCATTTTCGTATTATGTATCAGTACGTTTGTTAGCTTTCAGTAAATATTTGTAAATTTTGGAAATGTTTATAAATTCAATTGTGTAATGCATATATTTGTAAAAAAAAATTTATAAAGACGTTTCTTTATATTTGAAAAAAAATTATTGTCTCTTAAATCTAACTACAAGTGGTTTGTGGTTACTGAAATAGGACTCATAATTGAAAACATTCTAAATTATAGTCATTTAATCGTCCGAAAACTCCGTCAATTGTTGCATAGCTCTGATACTTTCAATTAAACTCAGAACACAAATTTACTATTTCATCTGATGAGTTTCTTAATAAATCTTGGTGAAACTACGTTCTGCAGTATTTCGCACCAAATGAACGGGTTATTGAACGTACAAGGTGTATATATAATATATAAGCCCCTTAGGAGCCCTGAAGCCCGGCCCTCAGAGGTCCTATCGCGAAATGAACTTTTGATGTACACATGGCAGGCCAAGACCTACAAAATGATATATACATCATGGGTCTAGGACTTATGGTTGCTGAGATATAGCGCTCCTATATTAATATAGCTTATATAGTAAAAAACGGTACTAAGGCCCCTTTTACGGCCCTGAGAGGTCAGATCGCGAAATAGAAAAAAGTCATTTCTTGGCAGACCAAGACCTACAAAATGATATATACATCATGGGTCTAGGACTTATAGTTGCTGAGATATAGCGCTCCTATATTAATATAGCTTATATAGTAAAAAACGGTACTAAGGCCCCTTTTACGGCCCTGAGAGGTCAGATCGCGAAATAGAAAAAAGTCATTTCTTGGCAGACCAAGACCTACAAAATGATATATACATCATGGGTCTAGGACTTATAGTTGCTGAGATATAGCGCTCCTATATTAATATAGCTTATATAGTAAAAAACAGTACTAAGGCCCCTTTTACGGCCCTGAGAGGTCAGATCGCGAAATAGAAAAAAGTCATTTCTTGGCAGACCAAGACCTACAAAATGATATATACATCATGGGTCTAGGACTTATGGTTGTTGAGATCTAGGGTGATGACGGACGGACGGACGGACGGACAGACATAACGGGGACAATAGAGCATTTTTTTTCGAAAATGCTCTAAAAAAACGAAACATTTTGTTATTTAGCGTTATAGGAGTAAAGTTTATATGTCGAAAACAAACCAGTAATAGCCTATTAATTTCAACCCACGTCATTATGTTAGATAGAGAGATACAATGCTGAAACTCAAGAGCAAAAACAGTCGAGATGTTTGTGCAAATGGAAATGCAAAATTACATTTAATGAACATACCATTTGGAGCAGAGGTTATGAATTTTATTTTTAACAGCATTAAAGTTCATCTTCTTCAAAAAGAATGTATGCAGTGATCACTGATCAGAAATATTCCAAGTACTGACCATGCAAGTACAAGTGCACAATGTGCAAATACAAGTGCACAAGGTTAAATACAAGTGCACGAGGTGTAAGTTCAAGTGCTACCACTTTAAAAATTGCATTTAAGACTATAAATACAAAATACCCATCTCTGTCAGTTATCGGCCATTTCCATTAAATCTGCAGAAGTGGGCTACACTATCCGGGTTTTTTTAAGTAGCTAACTGACGCAGCCAATCAATGGCTGACCAAAAAAAGTTAATTAAAATTTGAAACAAACCCAGCGAAAAATCTAAATGGAAAAAAAAACAGCTTCTTAATATAGTTAAACATCAACAACAACAACATTAATACAAACTATTTTAAAGAGTTAAAAGATAGTCCGTTTAAAATTATTATCTCCATAAATAGACTTATGTATTTAGTGATATAACCTTGCTCATAACTTATATCACTACACTACATTAATTACTTGGCCTCCTTCTGCTCTTTACGCTGGTCATGTGAATGGCATAACTACAATAAGTCAAAACTAACAATTTACACATGGAACCTTGCCTAGGTCTAATATTCTGCTCAATTCACTCATTAGGTCCATTTTATCATACTAATATAGTCATTAAACATTAATTTGATAATCTAAATGAAATCCAAGTGTAGCATAAAGTATTTTTAAAGTATAACAATAAAAAATGGAATCTTTGAGCGATAAATGTTTAACTTGACACCAAAAAAAAAAAAGAAAAGTTTTAACTTTGGGTCAAGAATCAAGAATTCACGATGGCTGTTAAATAAGAACACGTCAGAACACAGAATTTTCTTTCCTCATTAAGGCTCGTGCAGGAAGACATTTTAATCATTAAGGCTCGTGCAGGAAGCCACTTTCCTCATTATCGTGCAGGAAGACACTTTACTCATTAAGGCTCGTGCAGGAAGCCACTTTCCTTATTAAGGCTCGTGCAGTAAGCCACTTTCCTCACTAAGGCTCGTACAGGAAGCAACTTTCCTCTAAAACAGTTGTCATTACTTCCTTTTATTTATCTACACTACATTATCAATCATGTGTTGTGCACTTTAACCCACGTTCCAATCGTGGCTGGCCTGCTACATCTATATAACGATGGTGAGCCTGCTACATCTATATAACGATGATGAGCCTGTTACATCTATATAACGACAATGCGCCTGCTACATCTATATAACGATGATGAGCCTGCTACATCTATATAACGATGGTGAGCCTGCTACATCCACTGGCGGCGGAGCAGGGGGGGCAGGGGGCAGCGGCCTCCCCTCTAAAATTTCTAAGGGGTGGCGGCGCCCCTTGAATTTCCAGTCTGCCCCCCCCCTTAAAATTTTAACTTTGTTTAACTTTGTAATTCATTTTAGTTTATATGTATCATTTTCATTTTCATAATTCATTTGATTTATTTCTAAAATTTAATATTTGAAAGAAATTATAGTTAATTTACATTTTACAGTAATCATATTATTGAGAGTTGTTGTGGCATATTTTAAAACTAGTTGCAAGTACCCGGCTTTGCCCGGGTTTAAAATAATGTTTTCTGTTTATTTAAGAAGCGTAATTTGACGTTTAATTAAGATTTAAAATAAGACGCGTAAAAAATGGTTTATTTGCATGCAACAAAAGGGTACATTTATCTTAAAGCAATGTGATACACAACATTTTTGGCAGTTCCTCTCTCTCTCTCTCTCTCTTTCCCCTCCCTCCCTCTCCCCTATCTTCCTCCCTCTTTCCCTCCCTCCCTTCCTTCTCTCCCTCCCTCACTCTCTCTCCCTCCCTCTCTCTCCCTCCCTCTTTCGGTCATAATTTGTCTTGCCCCTCCCCCTAAATTTTCAAGGGGGGCGCCGCCCCCGCTTGAATTTTGTCTTGCCCCCCCTTAAAATATTTCGTTCCGCCGCCGGCTACATCTATATAACGATGATGAGCCAGATTGAACATCCCAAGTGCAAAATAACCGTATAGTAATGGTCCAGTTTGCTCTCTAGTTACAGTCTCTGATATACTCAGCATGTCCAGTATACTAAGACCACAATCAGACCCACGGGATTTTGTTGTTAGATTATGATAAAAGTTCTCTTTATCTCCCCCGTGTTGCCTCCATGGCCATTGCGCTTTCGTTCATGGTGGAGAGAGTGAAAGAATGGCACGATAACGAAAACCCGTCCCATTTGTGGGTTATAGGGTTTTATATATTATATGGCAACATTAGAAACTAGAAAGTAAGGGCCGTAACTCATCGTTATCAAACCAAAACAAAGAAGATATAAGGTGCCTTCTGAATTACAGTCATAAATAACATGAGCTTACAGCAGTTAGATATGCATGTATATATTTTATTTGCATTTTTTATAAGCCAACTATATATTACATGGACGGTGAACATTGCAAGTTTCAATTACATGGACGGTGAACCATGGACGGTGAACATTGCAAGTTTCAATTACATGGACGGTGAACATTGCAAGTTTCAATTACATGGACGGTGAACATCATTTTTTATATATAAGCGAAACAATAAACTAATGCAACAATATTTGAGCCGTCCTCCATATATGGTCGGAACTAACGTTAGTCGCTCCCGGGGCGAACGCTAAAACTGCCGCCTCATTATCGTAACAAAAAAAAAACGTCATTCCTTGATGGTGCAAAGTAAACGCCACACCGTGCGATTCCTGGTTACGCCGCTGCATTTAAGCAACATTCCCTGCCTCCATATTTTGTTACATTTTGAAAAGCCTGAGCTACGTAGCCAAAGCACGTTGGATTTTAACTTAAAGTAAACAGAATGTTTTTATTTGACCACAGCATTTCCTTTAGTTTACGTTTATTTCTCATATTTTGTTTACAAACACATTTACCAATTAGGAACGGGATGTCGGCCTTATCTATTCACTCTCTCTCTCTCTCTCTCTCTCTCCGATTTCGCATTTTTGTTTTACCCATTTTTAATTTGTCCCATTTTTATTTTTTACCCTTGTTAAATTAACTTGTTCACTGTTGAATCAGATTTCGACTGACTCCTACATTTATAAAAACACTCTCCAACGGCACATGTTATTAATTACACACGAAAGGTTTAAAAAAAAAAAAAAACTCAACACATCTTTTGTCGTTAAGGCAATTCAATTGTTTCATGTAGGCCTACATGTGGCACTCTGACATTACACTGCAATTAGAAGAACGTGATAATGGGCCGAGTGAGTGCGCATGATTCGCTGCTTGCCGGAAGTCCTCAAGTTTTAAATGACAGACAGTGGATGGTGATCTCACGATTCAATACATCGAGCCACTGGCAGTTCGGCAGACACCCCCCCCCCTTTCCCCTTTCCTACATCCCTGCCAGAGCTGAAGCTACTGTTCGCATGATTCGAAACCTAGAGCCCAAAGTGGTGGCCTTGTATGTATTGCACCCTATAATGAGAGTGGCATTTAGCAGTAGCGCGTGTGGATGGCAATCGCCCTAGCCACCAGTGCCTATGAAGGGCCCCGTGAAAGGGGCATACTTGGTACGATTTACAGCCACGCCGCATTCATCTTGCAATGCCAATGTTTCTCCTCTCCATGTAGTAAAGCTGGCGTCATCGATGTAAATAGCGTTAACAAAAAATCAAAATATAACAACGCATACTTACAATCAGAGCTATTCTAATGGATCAGTAAACAAGCGGACATTAGTCTTAGTCATACATTGCTACCTCGTTCTCAGTTGTAAGTAAATCTTTAGTTTTAGTTGCAACATAGGATTGAATCGGTTATAGCTGCATAACAGAACTGTATTATAATGAGGTGTGCGTCTTTGTTTATTTAATATAATAAATTTGGAAAACCGTTTTGATCCCCTAGACAACACACTTGCTGATCCCTTCCCTCCGGTTATTTTTATCTATCAAAAATATCACATTAAAACAAAACATAACTTCCCTCCGGTTATTTTTATCTAACAAATATCACATTAAAACAAAACATAACTTCCCTCCGGTTATTTTTATCTAACAAATATCACATTAAAACAAAACATAACTTCCCTCCGGTTATTTTTATCTAATAAATATCACATTAAAACAAAACATAACTTCCCTCCGGTTATTTTTATTTAACAAATATCACATTAAAACAAAACATAACTTCCCTCCGGTTATTTTTATCTAACAAATATCACATTAAAACAAAACATAACTTCCCTCCTGTTATTTTTATCTAACAAATATCACATTAAAACAAAACATAACTTCCCTCCGGTTATTTTTATCTAACAAATATCAAATTAAAACAAAACATAACTTCCCTCCGGTTATTTTTAACAAACAAATATCAAATTAAAACAAAACATAACTTCCCTCCGGTTATTTTTATCTAACAAATATCAAATTAAAACAAAACATCATGTGCAAAGATCAGTTCCTCTGGACGAAAAAGGTCTCAATTGGTTTTATTAATCACTCTTCATTATCTTCAAACTTAAAAAAAAAAAAAATTCTGTCACTAGATTAGATGTTAAATATGGAAAAAAAATGTTTCGAACTTTTGTTTCATACCTCAAGTTATCTTTTTTAAATTATAATCAATTTCCTTATCTGTTGTTTTTTTTTTTCTCCTTCGTTCACCTCATAATTAGTCCCATCGTTCAAAAATTTTCCCCACATCTGGACTCGACAGTCCAATATAAAATGAATACTTGTATATAAATAGAGTCTAAGACACACTTTACATTATGTATATATATCAACATATAAAAAGTAATGTGTCTGAAACCCGCTACACTTATTGATGTGTATTTGTGCTACTTAGGTTTTCATCAAGGTTTGTGCACTCTATTCCAGTGGTCTCCAGTCAGTGCACCTATGGGATCTTAACAAGGGTTCTGTGTGCATTTAATAAGTTCTCTATGGCCATACCAATAATACAATTTATTATCAATTATCTATCTATATATATCAAGTATCTATATATATGTATATATATAAATCAAGTATATATATATATGTGTCACGCTGTGTTTTTATTTGTTTATATATTGTTTACATCATAGAATTCTAGTTATCAAAATATGTGACTGTATCCTGGGCCCCTGAGCTTTCAATGTTGCCTTACCCACTGAACAGTGGTTCTAAACTTGTATGGATCTATCTAAAGCTATTGTTACAATATGTAACATTCGTCACTGCCACAAACTGTCTGAGAATGCACACCAAGTTTACAACTCTTAGTCAATGACACTACAACCTTCTTCAAACATAAAACATTACATTCTTGATTCTACATGAACACATTACAAACTAATGTCTATAAAATAAAGCCAACGCCCACTTTCTACTCATTTGTAAAATGTAGGATTTATTACCTCTAGAAAAACAAAATAACACCAATTTTTCATCAAATACATTTTTTTTTAATTAAACAAATCGAACAAAGTTCATGTTAAAAAGTCATCTTTCAAATAGTTTAAACTATAAATACAATCTTGTACAGCATTCAGCTTTCATATTTTAAAAGAATTAAAAAAAATCTGTAAGGTAAGGTAAAAAAAAAAACATGATCTAGTTCTTTGTCACTTAAGGCCTGAGTTTTCCAACCAAACAGGGTGGGGGGGGGGCACATGTACCCAGGCACAATAAAGCCTGGCAAAAAAAAAAGTTATTTACGGCAACTCTAAACATCACACACAATGAAAACAAAAAAAAGATAGCAAATACTGGCAGCTGTTAAAGAAAAGCACACAATTCTTTTGTAAACATTACAAACTATTTTAAAGAGTTAAAAGATAGTCCGTTTAAAATTATTATCTCCATAAATAGACTTATGTATTTAGTGATATAACCTTGCTCATAACTTATATCACTACACTACATTAATTACTTGGCCTCCTTCTGCTCTTTACGCTGGTCATGTGAATGGCATAACTACAATAAGTCAAAACTAACAATTTACACATGGAACCTTGCCTAGGTCTAATATTCTGCTCAATTCACTCATTAGGTCCATTTTATCATACTAATATAGTCATTAAACATTAATTTGATAATCTAAATGAAATCCAAGTGTAGCATAAAGTATTTTTAAAGTATAACAATAAAAAATGGAATCTTTGAGCGATAAATGTTTAACTTGACACCAAAAAAAAAAAAAGAAAAGTTTTAACTTTGGGTCAAGAATCAAGAATTCACGATGGCTGTTAAATAAGAACACGTCAGAACACAGAATTTTCTTTCCTCATTAAGGCTCGTGCAGGAAGACATTTTAATCATTAAGGCTCGTGCAGGAAGCCACTTTCCTCATTATCGTGCAGGAAGACACTTTACTCATTAAGGCTCGTGCAGGAAGCCACTTTCCTTATTAAGGCTCGTGCAGTAAGCCACTTTCCTCACTAAGGCTCGTACAGGAAGCAACTTTCCTCTAAAACAGTTGTCATTACTTCCTTTTATTTATCTACACTACATTATCAATCATGTGTTGTGCACTTTAACCCACGTTCCAATCGTGGCTGGCCTGCTACATCTATATAACGATGGTGAGCCTGCTACATCTATATAACGATGATGAGCCTGTTACATCTATATAACGACAATGCGCCTGCTACATCTATATAACGATGATGAGCCTGCTACATCTATATAACGATGGTGAGCCTGCTACATCCACTGGCGGCGGAGCAGGGGGGGCAGGGGGCAGCGGCCTCCCCTCTAAAATTTCTAAGGGGTGGCGGCGCCCCCTTGAATTTCCAGTCTGCCCCCCCCCCTTAAAATTTTAACTTTGTTTAACTTTGTAATTCATTTTAGTTTATATGTATCATTTTCATTTTCATAATTCATTTGATTTATTTCTAAAATTTAATATTTGAAAGAAATTATAGTTAATTTACATTTTACAGTAATCATATTATTGAGAGTTGTTGTGGCATATTTTAAAACTAGTTGCAAGTACCCGGCTTTGCCCGGGTTTAAAATAATGTTTTCTGTTTATTTAAGAAGCGTAATTTGACGTTTAATTAAGATTTAAAATAAGACGCGTAAAAAATGGTTTATTTGCATGCAACAAAAGGGTACATTTATCTTAAAGCAATGTGATACACAACATTTTTGGCAGTTCCTCTCTCTCTCTCTCTCTCTTTCCCCTCCCTCCCTCTCCCCTATCTTCCTCCCTCTTTCCCTCCCTCCCTTCCTTCTCTCCCTCCCTCACTCTCTCTCCCTCCCTCTCTCTCCCTCCCTCTTTCGGTCATAATTTGTCTTGCCCCTCCCCCTAAATTTTCAAGGGGGCGCCGCCCCCGCTTGAATTTTGTCTTGCCCCCCCCCTTAAAATATTTCGTTCCGCCGCCGGCTACATCTATATAACGATGATGAGCCAGATTGAACATCCCAAGTGCAAAATAACCGTATAGTAATGGTCCAGTTTGCTCTCTAGTTACAGTCTCTGATATACTCAGCATGTCCAGTATACTAAGACCACAATCACAGCCACGGAATTATTTTTTTTTTAGGTCATGATAAAAGTTCTCTTTATGCCCCCTCCCCCGTGTTGCCTCCATGGCCGTTGCGCTTTCGTTTATAGTGGAGAGAGTGAAAGAAGGGCACTATAAACAAAAAAAAACCCGTCCCATTTGTGGGTTATAGGATTTATATGGACTTCACACACTTTTATATATGGCAACATTAGAAACTAGATCGTAAGGGCAGTAACTCATCGTTATCAAACCAAAACAAAGAAGATATAAGGTGCCTTCTGAATTACAGTCATAAATAACATGAGCTTACAGCAGTTAGATATGCATGTATATATTTTATTTGCATTTTTTATAAGCCAACTATATATTACATGGACGGTGAACATTGCAAGTTTCAATTACATGGACGGTGAACCAAGTTTCAATTATATAGACGGTGAACATTGCAAGTTTCAATTATACGGACGGTGAACATTGCAAGTTTCAATTACATGGGCGGTAAACATCATTTTTTTAATAAGCGAAACAATAAATTAATGTAACAATGTATGTGCCTCTCCCCCCCCGCACTGTCGGAACTAGCGCTAGTAGCTCCCGGGGCGAACGCTAAAACTGCCGCCTCATTATCGTAACAAAAAAAAATGCCATCCCTTGATGGTGCAAAGTAAACGCCACACCGTGCGATTCCTGGTTACGCCGCTGCATTCAAGCAACATTTCCCTCCTCCATATTTTGTTACATTTTGAAAAGCCTGCAGCTACGTAGCCAAAGCACGTTGGATTTTAATCTAAAATAAACAGAATGTTTTTATTTTACTACAGCATTCCCTTTAGTTTACGTTTATTTCTCATATTTTGTTTACAAACACATTTACTAACTAGGAACGGGATGTCGGCCTTATCTATTCACTCTCTCTCTCTCTCTCTCCGATTTCGCATTTTTTGTTTTACCCATGTTTAATTTGTTACATTTTTTTTGCTACACTTATTAAATTAACTTGTTCTCTCTGTTCAATCTTCAATCAAATTTCGACTGACTCCTACATTTATAAAAACACTCTCCAACGGCACATGTTATTAATTACACACGAAAGGTTTTTTTTTTAAAAAAAAACTCAACACATCTTTTGTCGTTAAGGCAATTCAATTGTTTCATGTAGGCCTACATGTGGCACTCTGACATTACACTGCAATTAGGAGAACGTGATAATGGGCCGAGTGAGGGCGCATGATTCCTGCTTGCCGGAAGTCCTCAAGTTTTAAATGCCAGACAGTGGATGGTGATCTCACGATTCAATACATCGAGGCACTGGCAGTTCGGTAGAACCCCCCCCCTTTTTTTTTCCTACATCCCTGCCAGAGCTGAAGCTACTGTTGACATGGTTCGAAACCTAGAGCCCAAAGTAGAGTGGCCTTGTGGGTATTGCACCCTATAATGCGAGTGGCATGTAGCAGTAGCGCGTGTGGATGGCAATCGCCCTAGCCACCAGTGCCTATGAAGGGCCCCGTGAAAGGGGCATACTTGGTACGATTTACAGCCACGCCGCATTCATCTTGCAATGCCAATGTTTCTCCTCTCCATGTAGTAAAGCTGGCGTCATCGATGTAAATAGCGTTAACAAAAAATCAAAATATAACAACGCATACTTACAATCAGAGCTATTCAAATGGATCAGTAAACAAGCGGACACTGATCTGGTCATACATTGCTACCCCGTCCTCAGTTGTGAGTAAATCTTTAGTTTTAGTTGCAATATAGGATTGAATCGATTATATCTGCATAACAGAACTGTATTATAATGAGGTGTGCGTCTTTGTTTTTTTAATATGATAAATTTGGAAACCGTTTTGATCCCCTAGACAACACACTTGCTGATCCCTTCCCTCCGGTTATTTTTATCTATCAAAAATATCACATTAAAACAAAACATAACTTCCCTCCGGTTATTTTTTATCTAACAAATATCACATTAAAACAAAACATAACTTCCCTCCGGTTATTTTTATCTAACAAATATCACATTAAAACAAAACATAACTTCCCTCCGGTTATTTTTATCTAATAAATATCACATTAAAACAAAACATAACTTCCCTCCGGTTATTTTTATTTAACAAATATCACATTAAAACAAAACATAACTTCCCTCCGGTTATTTTTATCTAACAAATATCACATTAAAACAAAACATAACTTCCCTCCTGTTATTTTTATCTAACAAATATCACATTAAAACAAAACATAACTTCCCTCCGGTTATTTTTATCTAACAAATATCAAATTAAAACAAAACATAACTTCCCTCCGGTTATTTTTAACAAACAAATATCAAATTAAAACAAAACATAACTTCCCTCCGGTTATTTTTATCTAACAAATATCAAATTAAAACAAAACATCATGTGCAAAGATCAGTTCCTCTGGACGAAAAAGGTCTCAATTGGTTTTATTAATCACTCTTCATTATCTTCAAACTTAAAAAAAAAAAAAAAAAATTCTGTCACTAGATTAGATGTTAAATATGGAAAAAATGTTTCGAACTTTTGTTTCATACCTCAAGTTATCTTTTTTAAATTATAATCAATTTCCTTATCTGTTGTTTTTTTTCTCCTTCGTTCACCTCATAATTAGTCCCATCGTTCAAAAATTTTCCCACATCTGGACTCGACAGTCCAATATAAAATGAATACTTGTATATAAATAGAGTCTAAGACACACTTTACATTATGTATATATATCAACATATAAAAAGTAATGTGTCTGAAACCCGCTACACTTATTGATGTGTATTTGTGCTACTTAGGTTTTCATCAAGGTTTGTGCACTCTATTCCAGTGGTCTCCAGTCAGTGCACCTATGGGATCTTAACAAGGGTTCTGTGTGCATTTAATAAGTTCTCTATGGCCATACCAATAATACAATTTATTATCAATTATCTATCTATATATATCAAGTATCTATATATATGTATATATATAAATCAAGTATATATATATATGTGTCACGCTGTGTTTTTATTTGTTTATATATTGTTTACATCATAGAATTCTAGTTATCAAAATATGTGACTGTATCCTGGGCCCCTGAGCTTTCAATGTTGCCTTACCCACTGAACAGTGGTTCTAAACTTGTATGGATCTATCTAAAGCTATTGTTACAATATGTAACATTCGTCACTGCCACAAACTGTCTGAGAATGCACACCAAGTTTACAACTCTTAGTCAATGACACTACAACCTTCTTCAAACATAAAACATTACATTCTTGATTCTACATGAACACATTACAAACTAATGTCTATAAAATAAAGCCAACGCCCACTTTCTACTCATTTGTAAAATGTAGGATTTATTACCTCTAGAAAAACAAAATAACACCAATTTTTCATCAAATACATTTTTTTTTAATTAAACAAATCGAACAAAGTTCATGTTAAAAAGTCATCTTTCAAATAGTTTAAACTATAAATACAATCTTGTACAGCATTCAGCTTTCATATTTTAAAAGAATTAAAAAAATCTGTAAGGTAAGGTAAAAAAAAAAAACATGATCTAGTTCTTTGTCACTTAAGGCCTGAGTTTTCCAACCAAACAGGGTGGGGGGGGCACATGTACCCAGGCACAATAAAGCCTGGCAAAAAAAAAAGTTATTTACGGCAACTCTAAACATCACACACAATGAAAACAAAAAAAAGATAGCAAATACTGGCAGCTGTTAAAGAAAAGCACACAATTCTTTTGTAAACATTACAAACTATTTTAAAGAGTTAAAAGATAGTCCGTTTAAAATTATTATCTCCATAAATAGACTTATGTATTTAGTGATATAACCTTGCTCATAACTTATATCACTACACTACATTAATTACTTGGCCTCCTTCTGCTCTTTACGCTGGTCATGTGAATGGCATAACTACAATAAGTCAAAACTAACAATTTACACATGGAACCTTGCCTAGGTCTAATATTCTGCTCAATTCACTCATTAGGTCCATTTTATCATACTAATATAGTCATTAAACATTAATTTGATAATCTAAATGAAATCCAAGTGTAGCATAAAGTATTTTTAAAGTATAACAATAAAAAATGGAATCTTTGAGCGATAAATGTTTAACTTGACACCAAAAAAAAAAAAAAGAAAAGTTTTAACTTTGGGTCAAGAATCAAGAATTCACGATGGCTGTTAAATAAGAACACGTCAGAACACAGAATTTTCTTTCCTCATTAAGGCTCGTGCAGGAAGACATTTTAATCATTAAGGCTCGTGCAGGAAGCCACTTTCCTCATTATCGTGCAGGAAGACACTTTACTCATTAAGGCTCGTGCAGGAAGCCACTTTCCTTATTAAGGCTCGTTCAGGAAGCCACTTTCCTCATTAAGGCTCGTGCAGACAGACACTTTCCACTAAAACAGTTGACATTACTTCCTTTTATTTATCTACACAACATTATCAATCATGTGTTGTGCACTTTAACCCACGTTCCAATCGTGGCTGGCCTGCTACATCTATATAACGATGGTGAGCCTGCTACATCTATATAACGATGATGAGCCTGTTACATCTATATAACGACAATGCGCCTGCTACATCTATATAACGATGATGAGCCTGCTACATCTATATAACGATGGTGAGCCTGCTACATCCACTGGCGGCGGAGCAGGGGGCAGGGGGCAGCGGCCTCCCTCTAAAATTTCTAAGGGGTGGCGGCGCCCCTTGAATTTCCAGTCTGCCCCCCCCTTAAAATTTTAACTTTGTTTAACTTTGTAATTCATTTTAGTTTATATGTATCATTTTCATTTTCATAATTCATTTGATTTATTTCTAAAATTTAATATTTGAAAGAAATTATAGTTAATTTACATTTTACAGTAATCATATTATTGAGAGTTGTTGTGGCATATTTTAAAACTAGTTGCAAGTACCCGGCTTTGCCCGGGTTTAAAATAATGTTTTCTGTTTATTTAAGAAGCGTAATTTGACGTTTAATTAAGATTTAAAATAAGACGCGTAAAAAATGGTTTATTTGCATGCAACAAAAGGGTACATTTATCTTAAAGCAATGTGATACACAACATTTTTGGCAGTTCCTCTCTCTCTCTCTCTCTCTTTCCCCTCCCTCCCTCTCCCCTATCTTCCTCCCTCTTTCCCTCCCTCCCCTTCCTTCTCTCCCTCCCTCACTCTCTCTCCCTCCCTCTCTCTCCCTCCCTCTTTCGGTCATAATTTGTCTTGCCCCTCCCCCTAAATTTTCAAGGGGGCGCCGCCCCCGCTTGAATTTTGTCTTGCCCCCTTAAAATATTTCGTTCCGCCGCCGGCTACATCTATATAACGATGATGAGCCAGATTGAACATCACAAGTGCAAAATAACCGTTTAGTAATGGTCCAGTTTGCTCTCTAGTTACAGTCTCTGATATACTCAGCATGTCCAGTATACTAAGACCACAATCACAGCCACGGAATTATTTTTTTTTTAGGTCATGATAAAAGTTCTCTTTATGCCCCCTCCCCCGTGTTGCCTCCATGGCCATTGCGCTTTCGTTCATGGTGGAGAGAGTGAAAGAATGGCACGATAACGAAAAAAAACCCGTCCCATTTGTGGGTTATAGGATTTATATGGACTTCACACACTTTTATATATGGCAACATTAGAAACTAGATCGTAAGGGCAGTAACTCATCGTTATCAAACCAAAAACACAGAGAAGATTAAATGGTTTCAAACGTTATACATAAGGAGCCTTCTAAATTACAGTCATAAATAACATGGACTTACGTAGTTTGATATGAATGTATATATTTAATTTATATTTTTTATAAGCCGAACTATCTTATATGGACGGTGAACATTGCAAGTTTCAATTATATGGACGGTGAACATTGCAAGTTTCAATTATACGGACGGTGAACATTGCAAGTTTCAATTACATGGACGGTGAACATCATTTTTTATATATAAGCGAAACAATAAACTAATGCAACAATATTTGAGCCGTCCTCCATATATGGTCGGAACTAACGTTAGTCGCTCCCGGGGCGAACGCTAAAACTGCCGCCTCATTATCGTAACAAAAAAAAAACGTCATTCCTTGATGGTGCAAAGTAAACGCCACACCGTGCGATTCCTGGTTACGCCGCTGCATTTAAGCAACATTCCCTGCCTCCATATTTTGTTACATTTTGAAAAGCCTGAGCTACGTAGCCAAAGCACGTTGGATTTTAACTTAAAGTAAACAGAATGTTTTTATTTGACCACAGCATTTCCTTTAGTTTACGTTTATTTCTCATATTTTGTTTACAAACACATTTACCAATTAGGAACGGGATGTCGGCCTTATCTATTCACTCTCTCTCTCTCTCTCTCTCTCTCTCCGATTTCGCATTTTTGTTTTACCCATTTTTAATTTGTCCCATTTTTATTTTTTACCCTTGTTAAATTAACTTGTTCACTGTTGAATCAGATTTCGACTGACTCCTACATTTATAAACACACTCTCCAACGGCACATGTTATTAATTACACACGAAAGGTTTTTTTTTTTAAAAACTCAACACATCTTTTGTCGTTAAGGCGATTCAATTGTTATATATACATGTGGCACAACTCTGACATTTCACTGCAATTAGAAGAACGTGATAATGGGCCGAGTGAGTGCGCATGATTCGCTGCTTGCCGGAAGTCCTCAAGTTTTAAATGACAGACAGTGGATGGTGATCTCACGATTCAATACATCGAGCCACTGGCAGTTCGGCAGACACCCCCCCCCCCTTTCCCCTTTCCTACATCCCTGCCAGAGCTGAAGCTACTGTTCGCATGATTCGAAACCTAGAGCCCAAAGTGGTGGCCTTGTATGTATTGCACCCTATAATGAGAGTGGCATTTAGCAGTAGCGCGTGTGGATGGCAATCGCCCTAGCCACCAGTGCCTATGAAGGGCCCCGTGAAAGGGGCATACTTGGTACGATTTACAGCCACGCCGCATTCATCTTGCAATGCCAATGTTTCTCCTCTCCATGTAGTAAAGCTGGCGTCATCGATGTAAATAGCGTTAACAAAAAATCAAAATATAACAACGCATACTTACAATCAGAGCTATTCTAATGGATCAGTAAACAAGCGGACATTAGTCTTAGTCATACATTGCTACCTCGTTCTCAGTTGTAAGTAAATCTTTAGTTTTAGTTGCAACATAGGATTGAATCGGTTATAGCTGCATAACAGAACTGTATTATAATGAGGTGTGCGTCTTTGTTTATTTAATATAATAAATTTGGAAAACCGTTTTGATCCCCTAGACAACACACTTGCTGATCCCTTTCCTCCGGTTATTTTTATCTATCAAAAATATCACATTAAAACAAAACATAACTTCCCTCCGGTTATTTTTATCTAACAAATATCACATTAAAACAAAACATAACTTCCCTCCGGTTATTTTTATCTAACAAATATCACATTAAAACAAAACATAACTTCCCTCCGGTTATTTTTATCTAATAAATATCACATTAAAACAAAACATAACTTCCCTCCGGTTATTTTTATTTAACAAATATCACATTAAAACAAAACATAACTTCCCTCCGGTTATTTTTATCTAACAAATATCACATTAAAACAAAACATAACTTCCCTCCTGTTATTTTTATCTAACAAATATCACATTAAAACAAAACATAACTTCCCTCCGGTTATTTTTATCTAACAAATATCAAATTAAAACAAAACATAACTTCCCTCCGGTTATTTTTAACAAACAAATATCAAATTAAAACAAAACATAACTTCCCTCCGGTTATTTTTATCTAACAAATATCAAATTAAAACAAAACATCATGTGCAAAGATCAGTTCCTCTGGACGAAAAAGGTCTCAATTGGTTTTATTAATCACTCTTCATTATCTTCAAACTTAAAAAAAAAAAAAATTCTGTCACTAGATTAGATGTTAAATATGGAAAAAAAATGTTTCGAACTTTTGTTTCATACCTCAAGTTATCTTTTTTAAATTATAATCAATTTCCTTATCTGTTGTTTTTTTTTTTCTCCTTCGTTCACCTCATAATTAGTCCCATGGTTCAAAAAGTTACCCAACATCTGGACTAGACAGTCCAACATAAAATTAACAATTGTATATAAAGAGCGTTTAAGACATGCTTTACATTATATATAAATCAACGTATAAAAAGTAATTTGTCTCAAACCCGCAACACTTTTTGGGGTGTATTTGTGCTACAAAGGTTTTCGTCAAGATGTGTGCACTCTATTCCAGTGGTCCCCAGTCAGTGCACCTATGGGATCTGTGTGCATTTAATAAGTACTCTATGGCCATACCAATAATACAATTTATTATCAATTATATATCTATATATATATATCAAGTATCTATATATATGTATATATATAAATCAAGTATATATATATATGTGTCACGCTGTGTTTTTATTTGTTTATATATTGTTTACATCATAGAATTCTAGTTATCAAAATATGTGACTGTATCCTGGGCCCCTGAGCTTTCAATGTTGCCTTACCCACTGAACAGTGGTTCTAAACTTGTATGGATCTATCTAAAGCTATTGTTACAATATGTAACATTCGTCACTGCCACAAACTGTCTGAGAATGCACACCAAGTTTACAACTCTTAGTCAATGACACTACAACCTTCTTCAAACATAAAACATTACATTCTTGATTCTACATGAGCACATTACAAACTAATGTCTATAAAATAAAGCCAACGCCCACTTTCTACTCATTTGTAAAATGTATGATTTATTACCTCTAGAAAAACAAAATAACACCAATTTTTCATCAAATACATTTTTTTTAATTAAACAAACTGAACAAAGTTCATGTTAAAAAATCATCTTTCAAATAGTTTAAACTATAAATACAATCTTGTACGGCATTCAGCTGTCATATTTTAAAAAGAATAAAAAAACAAATTGTAGGGTATGGTAAAAAAAAAAAAAACATGATCTAGTTCTTTGTCACTTAAGGCCTGAGGGTTTCCCAACCAAACAGGGTGGGGGCACATGTACCCAGGCACAATAAAGCCTGGCAAAAAAAAAAGTTATTTACTGCAACTCTAAACATCACACACAATGAAAACAAAAAGATAGCAAATACTGGCAGCTGTTAAAGAAAAGCACACAATTCTTTTGTAAACATTACAGGTCACAGGTTGATGCTTTTAAATTATCTAGTACATCAATTAAATACTGTGTAAGTATAGTCCGTGTGAATCGTATTATGTATAATAGAATAAAAAAAAACACAGTAAATATTACTGGTGTTAGGGTTGATAACAACAGAAGGTAGGTTAAGTAGTTACCTCAAATAGGTTATTGTGTACAAATAAAAACACTTGATATTGTTTTCATTAATTTAACAGTTAAGCATTGCACAATTTATTATATGCATGGGTGATGATATTTAAATATGTATGTATAAACAACCTTTGGTTTGTTAAGTATGATAAACACAATAAGTAAAGGCTCATGATATTTGGCTTGATAAGTTTGTTCCAATTCATGAATACAGCATGGATAACATTGGGACCTTTTTGGTCTTTTAAGTTTATATTGGAATAAAGAAGCTAACGAATCAGACTAGCGAATTGTGACCTTTGATTTGTTAACTTTGCACAATTACATAACCACTTCTAGTACTGTTAGACAAAGTCCAATGTCAATGAACTATATATTAAACTCTGACCAGGGTACAGGGACAATGTTCTGATTTATTGAATGCAAGAGACAACATATTACATATGTTATCAGTGCTTTATTGAACCTATAGATATCATGTTATCTTATGGCTGTTTAACTCACCAGCTTAGAAACAATTTACAACCAATATAATTTTCTGCTAGCTCTACAGGAATGATAAGTTTAACTTTTAACTTCATCTGTCTTGTCATAAGATTCATGTTCTCACCTGATACCATTCACTATTACACAAAAGTTAAAAGACAAGATTTCTTGAGTACAGACTATAAGACCAAATGGAGATTAAAAAAAAGGATAAAATCTGATTATGAAATACTTTGTGTCTAAAGTAACAAAACTTCATAATTAGCATGCTAATTCAATGCATATGCTAGTTACACGGAATGCAAAAAAATGACCCCAAAATTTATCTCTAAGATTTTTCCACTTCAAACTGGAAGCCAATAATTAAAGCAACACTTTTGGACAGGAAGAAACGGGTTATCTTTGACCAGATAGCATGGTTTTAAAAGTACACGTAAGTGGGTCAGTCAGAGCCCACTGGCTGCAGCTGTTCTTGATTTCAGACAAGATTTTTATAATCACTTGTTATATATTTGACTGTATCATAAAATCTTTTCATAATGATGCAATTTAAAGTGGTGAGATGGTGTGATATCTAGAGGACAGAAGAAAATTGCCAATCAAGATGTGAATTCTTGAAATGATCAATTTGGTGAACTGAAATCAATGCGAAAAATGTATGATGGGTAGAATAATAGTTACATTTATAACCACCCATTGTGTCAAACTAAGGCTGATAGTGCAAGGGCACCTCTGGACTTAAGAGGCATTTTAAGGAATGGCCATTAACAACCCCGCTGATACCATGACATTTAATTACAACACCAGAAATAATCAGCAGAAGCTTTTGATCGCCAGTGCATGCAAGAAAAAAATAATGCACTGAATTATTACTGAAAACACTCTTTCATCGCTAGTGTCTGAAAATGTAATGGTATGAAGGATTAATGAATATAGAAGCTTTCCCTACTAATACTGTAAAATACTCAACCAAAAATAATTCCAACTATCAAAATCAGTAACAATGACTGTATGTGCTTATTGTTATGGGGAAATTGCAAGTTTCTAAATCTGTGTTAAAACTTTGACCAGTCTTGCACAATGTTACTCATGCTATATTCAATATATCTTAGGCCTCTCATTAATAAAACAATAAAACATAAGTGACTATAAACAACTACAATAAAGTAATAACTGGATTTCAAGATCTAAGCTATAAATATTGTTGAGGTTTAAGTTATGTAATATCCCAATGATATTAGTGAAACACACTATTTGCTTCTGCTTAGAAATTTTATCTAGTGAAGCAAATTACTAAAAACTGCAGTGATTTATTTAAATGGATACAAACTGCAAAATAAAAACACTGGAAATAGATTTTCTGTACTAAAAAATATATATACAATTACGTATATTTGTGTATACTATATATATATATATATATATATACACATACATATCAATTTTATATATATATATATATATAATACACAAATTTATAAAATTGTAATTAAGATTACAAAATAGCTATTCGTCTAGATAAATTAAAGCAAGTAAAAATGTAAGATTTTAAAACAATAAAACTTAATGTTACAAACAGATTTCAAGGAGAGATTCTTATACAACTTTCTTGTAATATCTTTTGCACTCTACATTATTGGCAGTAAGGGTCTGAAAGAAAAAAAAAAAAATTTTTACATAAGTCTACAGCATAGTGTAAAGTAAAAGGAATTTCATGTGGATAGTGACGGGATAACTCATTTGATGCCAACTTCTGTCTTCAAAGTCTTGATGGGTTACAAGCCATTAAAGAAAACTACAAACACACATCCGAAACAAAATATGCCAAGGTTATAGAAACAGATGAATTCTACACTTCATCTGCCCCGAAGGCCCGTTAGGGCTAAGAAGGGAACTTTTTTTTTACCCCCCTGACATCACTAAATGGTAAATAGAAATGAGCGGTAAAAGAGAATTTAACAATCAAATTATGTAGATAATATCAAACACAAATTAAGTTAAAAAAAAAAAAAAGAAAATATTGGACAGACCCTATTTTAAGTGGGTATAAAATGCACACAGATGCCCTACAGTGATTATAGCACTACAGATACACTGTTAGTGACCAAAATTTATTTGCGAAATGCAATACACTGAAGTAACATCAAAACAAGTAATCCCATCATTTTAGGTGCAAAGAAAATTCAGCGTAAGGGAGTTATTTATTTATATATTTTAAGACAGGCTTAAAATAAAATATTTTTTTTTACGTCATTTATTTATGTTACTCAAGGTAAAAACTTCTTCACCAGGGTTTTTTTTGTGTGTGTACTATAATTGTGATGTCCACAAGATATGATAAAATATAAATTACTTCTCAGTGATACATCCAAAACAATGTATCTGATTATTTCACATCAAATAAAAAAATATTCTGCTCCCACATTATTGCTGCTAAATTTAACACTAAAACTGCAATTTTGAAATAAATAAATAATGATTTAAAGTTTGCACTCTAATGCATCAAATGTTTCAATCTTAAAATGTATTTGATTTTTGATCATCATATAAAAAAAAAAAAAAAATTTTAAGTAAAGCTCACCATTATAAAAGAGTCCTTGTTAAAATCTCTGACAATCAAACTATTTGTGGAGCCTTTCTGATCTTGGACCAGTTTATTCTTCTCAACTTTACATGTAGTCTACATAAAGAAAACATTTTACCTAAATCAGTATCACCTGATAAACATGCTAAAAAGTTTTAAGAATGATAAAAGGTGTTAGCTTTTGTTATAAAACGGAGCAAATTCATAAATGTGTTTCTACATTTTTTTTAATATGGGAATGTGTTATTTTTCAATTACACATTTTTTTGTTACCTTTTATAAAAATTGCTAACAATGTCACCAATTATTACTTTGTATAAGTTCTGCCATTAGGGTGAAATGGAGAACACTTTTTTAAATTGTTGAGAAATAAATGCTCATACACGAAGCAGAGAAAAAAAAGTTTAAATTTTTCTTCAAAAAAAGAGGTATATCTTTTTTTTTAAAGTTGAATCCATTCCATATAAATAAAAACTGCACTCAAGATTAACTTTGAAATGTATAACCCAACTAAAGGCAATAAAAGCTGTAATATTTCTTGGAAGACAACCAGTCATACTTAAAATATTTGTTTTTACCTGAACTGTTCTACCATCCGCTGTCTTCTCTTCAAAAGGCTGATTAAGTTTAAACTTTATTTCTGTTTTACTCATGGCAGTTGAAGTAACTATGGTCCATTCTCCATCATTTATACTTATCTCTTGTCTTGGTTTTGCCTTGTTACCAATCAAACGCATTGCCATACCAACACCTGGAAGTAAAAATTAAAATATATATTTTTATAATAATGTATGTATCCTCAATTTTGAATCATTTCAATCATAAACTGTAAGTGTAACAGGTTTAAGGTGCGAAAAAAATAGGTCTAGTCTACTAGTGTCTAACATTGTCTGACTCTACGTATTTAAGTTTTAATAATTTAAACAAGAACTGAAAGATGGTGAAAAATTATAATAAAATGCACAAGGCTAAACACTGCCTAACTTGTCTAAAAATTATTTTGACATTATCATGTTAGTTACTGGGTAAGTTTAATAGGTTATTAATAAATATTAAAAAACACATTTTTATAATTTGGCCAATTTAGGTAATTCTACAGACTAAAAGGTTCCTGGATCTAATTTAATTCCATCCTCTTAACAGACCCCGACACGAAAATATGTGTAGACGACACTAATCAAACGAGCACCAAAGAAAACGCCAACTCCACACCACTGATGACAACAGTGTCAACAGTGGTATTGTCGGGATGGAAATTGTTTGCACATGTCATTAATGAATTTTTAAAAATCGACATTTACCTAATGTTTTCATGTATTCGTCGAAATTTTCTGATTTCTCTAAATCCCATTTGCCTGGAGCGAAATCCGTAGCGGACATTTTAGGTTTAAAATTGCAATTAACGTTTGAGGTTGTTTTATAGCAGACGTTTTTTAGCAACAAGCGTTGAAGCGAGACTAACCCAGATTGCATGGTCGCACTATTTATAGTAGCTCGTTATTGCACTTTAACCTTCGGGTTTAAGATTTCAAGTAGAAGAGCTACTGTAAACACAATGCACTGATATGTATAACATTTTCAATGATGAAATATTTAATTTCAATGCACTAATGCGTATTTAAAGGTTATAAATCGTACACATTATTATTTACAATGCACACTATGCATTTATTATTTATATTTAAAATAACGAAGAGAAGACGCTTCTAGAATTTCTGGAAACCTTAATTGCCCGACGTCCCTCCCAATCCGACAGTTTGGTCAGTCTACTCCACTTGAGCTGCTCATTGACCCTCATTCGGTAACAGGCAGATCTGGCGAATCTAGATAAAGAAAAAACTTGCTCGAAGTAAACTTAGGTATAAAGATACAATACAACCGAGCCGTTCTTTGGCTTTAGGAGGGAGAGGCCCATGCAGTGCTCGATTTACCGCCGGGGATGCCGGGGATATCCCCGGCACTGAGGAGTGTCACCCCCCGGCTCTGGTTTAATTAATTTCATCCCTGCCGGGGATGGCATTTGTCCCCGGCTCTGCAGACAATTTTTTTCATCCCCGGCAGACAAAATACACGCTACGGGCCTGGCTAGGGATGTGCTGAGTTGGTATCACGATAGTTGTATAAGAAAAAAAAACGAATCCTGGCTTTAGGTGTTGTTGATTTATTTTGAACAACTGGCTTGAGACTGTCCAACGATAGCCCCCCACCCTCCCCCAAATCCCTGCTATTTACAACAACAACAACAACTAAATAATCTACAAACGTCTGTCCCAGTAGTTTTAAGTGAAACACGAGATTAAAAAAAACCTCTGTTCAGGTCGCCGCTTGTAAATCTTGGTTCTTCTAATTATCTTTGGCAACATGGCTCACGTGAGTTACCCTATCCTCTTATAGTCTTAACTGTTTAACTATGCTATGATACAAAGAAAGTGAGGGAAGAGGGATATGCCAGTGCCTCCTACAGTACTGGATATGCCCGCCTAGTTAGTATATCTATAGTTACGGTCCTTGTATATTGTATAGTGTAGCGAAATAAATCCATCAAATTTGAAACTTTAAAAAAATATTATAATGAACGCAAGTGAAAAACACTGAGGGAAAAAAAAAGGAATTATTATTTTTTTCGCCAATGTTTTCTCCGGAATGTTTCCACAAAACATTCTGGACATTAGCTGCCAACCTAGGGTCGCTATCGGAGCAGATTAATTAAAAACATAACAGAAGAAAAAAGTTGGAGTCGGAAAATGGAGCGATAGAAATATTTCTATTAATAATTGTTATTAATTATTAGCCTTTCTACACTTCGTTTGGCTATGCACGGTCCGAATTTAAACATCATTTTCGATTGATTGGTTGAGAGTATAGTGAAAGAAATCATGAACCGTTCTTGTGAATGATGTCCCCTGTAAGGATGAGATGATATCTTTTATATCCTACAAACCACTAATGGTACGGTTTTTTATAGTGATCTTCTTTCATCTCCAGCATAGCTGAAAGTGCAATGCCCATGGGGGCACCACGGGAGATAATACGACGACTTTAGCCATGACCTGAAAAATCTATTCGTCTTCACCGGAGGTCGAATCAGGGACACTCATGTAAGCAGTCGAGTGCTTTGCCACACGACCACCCGTTTATTTTTTGTGTCGTGTTGGTTCAAATGTAAAATGTGTCACTGAGATCAGTTGGGGGGGGGGGTCCCTTACGCCCTCAATTATATATGTCACCTACCTAGAATGCAAGACCAATGAGTATGTCTGGGGAAAGTATTTCCTTAATCGTGGGCCCTCAGGAAACGATTATGGCAACAATCAAGTGACGTAAGATGGCAAGGTCCGGACATGTGTCAAGGCATGATAGTCTGCCAATCACCAGGCCCGTAGCCAGGTCAAAGTAAGCAGGGGGGCACCAATACCCAGCAAGGGGGGCAGTTTTTCTCATTTTAGTTACTTTTTCTTTATTTTTTCCTTTTTCTTTTTTAAGCGGGGGGGGGGCACTCCACACCTAGCGGGGGGGGGGCACGGCCCCCAGTGCCCCCCCCCCTTGGCTACGGGGCTGTGCCAATCACCATTCTCTAAAGGACTGTAGAAGTAGGTCGTCGCCGAGGGCACCAGCGATATTGTCGGGTTTGACAATATAAAAGAACGTACAGGGCTACCAGTGAATGAACTAAAGACAACCGCGCGGGATAGAGAACAATAAAGAAATATGTCTGTTGAAGTGTCCACTCGTTCCCCCAACGACCACATCGGTTAGGGTATGGTTTGATGTCAATTAAAAAAAAAGGTATTTTAACCCTTTGAGAAAATGAAAATAAAAGTAATTACGCGAATAATTAATTATAAAAATATTTTCACAATGAAATATGTCAAATCGTCCCATCCGTATACCTCCAGCACAAGTAAGGTAATAAAATAAGGGATTACCCACAAATAATATGTTAGCCTGATTCTAAAATGGCATTCTGATTTCTGCATTGTACCTTACAGTACTATTAGTTGTAAATTCTCACAACACCTCTTTCTTTAAATAAATGAATAACTCACTGTGTTAATAAGTGGAATCATTTCATGCTAGCAACCTTTTAAATATTAAATTGTGATACATGGTTTTTTTCCATGTATATAAGGGTGGGGCAAACTGCTGTTGCCTGTCAGACAATTATAAATAGCTGCTCCCTCATCTAGTGATCAATTTAACAATTCATGTTCATGTATTATTTTCATGTCTAGGGGTCGCAACTTTGAAAAATACAGTTCTTATAGTACATTTTATGAATATTAACCCATAAAGCGCCAACTAATATTAAAGAAATGCATCTAGAATAGTTATCATATGTATGATTGGTATAATTGTACAGCTAAATGATAACTGTTTAGATTACTATTATTATGTAAGCTTTTTGAATTTTTATTTTATTTTTACTATAAATATTTGTGGGTATTAAAATGTGCCGCTTCTAGGCCCCCGTAAAAATAATTCAGTGGAATTTCTGGGTTGATCAAAAGACTGTTAAGAAAATGGTTATTGGTAACATTGATCCAATTGTGACAGGTAAGCTGCAGAAATTAGAAAACAGAAAACAGAAAGCTGCAAAGTTTGAAACAAAAACAAGAGCGCAGATAGATGAAGGCGCCGTTGTTACAGAAGACTTGAAAATGGAAATTTGTTCAGGAAACGATTCAGAAGATAAACGAAATTATGACAGCAGTTATGTGCAAGATGAAGACACAGAAGAAGATAGTGACAAAGAAACGCGTTTCAGCACTGTTCCACAAAATAGATGGCTGTATCCAGAGCTTTACAAAGTTGTTGATAGGGCCAATGTCAACAATCGTGATACAGTTTTGAATGTAAATGTCGTCTTGAAAGATCTTGGACTGTTGACACCTGAAAATGCTTTGCACCCCAGCAAGCTGCGCCGTCAAAGAGATGCTTGGTGGAAGAAGTCAGTTCAGGATCACAAAGAAGAAAGTGAAGGAATTGTTTGTCTCGGTTTTGATGGCAAGATTGATGTCACTCTTAAGCATGCTGGGTCTACTCGTTGTAAAGTCAAAGAAAAGCACTACGTCTTAGTATCATTTCCTACCCGCATCTATGTTGAACATGTTGTTCCAGCATCAGGACATTTCTAGATAAATTATGTCAGTGGTTGCAATTAGCAATTCGGAACTAACTTTACAAGCAGTTGTTTGTGATGGAACACCAATAAATACTGGTAAACATAATGGTGTAATCCGATAACTTGAGCTTCAGCTACGAAGGCCACTTCAGTGGTTGGTTTGTTTACTGCATGCCAACGAATTGCCTTTAAGGAAGCTAATAGAGGTCGTTGATGGGAAGACCACTGGTCCAAAGATCTCAGAAGGATAGATAGCAAGCATGCTGGAATTTGATCCTCAGCAGAAATCGATCATCGAATTTTCTCCAGTTTCAGGTTCTGTTGTTGAGGTGATGAAAGATCTAAGTACAGATCAGCAGTATTTACTGAAAATGTGTCTGCTTATTCAAAGTGGTTGCAACGCTGGTCAGAGTTACATCTCATACTTAGAGACTGCACAACCTGGGACAATCATTCATGCCAGATGGTTAACTAAAGCTAACCGAATACTCAGGTTGTATGCCTCCGAACAAAGTCCTTCTGCCGACCTTCAACGAATTGTGAAATTCATACTGAATTTGTATGCTGCATCATGGTTTTGCATCAAATCTCATCCAAGCTGCCAGGATGGAGCCAAGAACTTCTTCTTCATGATTTTCTCATGATCAGGCTTTCGTGGCTCCATTGCTTCAAAACAACAGCTACTTTTGTCATCCAGAAAATATCTTGTTGGCGGTTGTTGGCGACGAAGACGAAAACATTAGAAAATTTGCATACGAAAAAATGTTGCTGGCTCGAAGTACTCATTCAAGTGACACGTGTAAGATTCGTTGTTTAGACAAGAACAGAATAAAAATAAACTTTTCAGTTGAGTCGTACATTAGCATGGTTAACTGGAAACTGGTCGAGTTTGACTCTCCTCCACTGCTGGAGGACATCACTACCAAAGATATTGCCAGATACGGCCTGTTGATTCTACCTCACTTTCCATGCCATTCGCAAGATGTTGAAAGAAACATCAAGGATGTCACAGCAGTTTGTGGCAAAGTATACGGACATGATAGACGCCATGTTGCTATTATTCAAAGGAAGAAATCAAGATCGGAAGTGCCAACAATAGAAACAAAGGCAGACTTTCTGCTCTAATTTCACATTTGAACTGCTGTACTGTTGCAAAAAACTTTTTTTGTATTTTTACTAGAGATTGAGTTGTTGAATATGTTGTGTTTGATTTTAAGAACCATTAACAATGTTAATAATACACTCTGTTCAGCAGTGTTATATTTTCAGAACACATTTAATTGCGTTTTTTTTTAAAGACAGAGTTGCTAGAAAACGGTTATACAGAAAATAAAACTGTTTTTGTCTACACTTTTACTTTCATATGGATCACTGATTTTGGTTTGTCGGAGACCTAAACTCTAAAATTTGTCAGTTTTTGCCGCACTCTAATAGGTATATAAGTAGGTAAAATTACAAGAGTTGGCAACCCAAATATAAATTTCAAGAGTACTTGCCCTTTTCGAAGAATTATTATGTACGAAGAAACATACTTGATTGAATAAGTCAAAAGCTTAAACTGCATTTTCTAGGTATTTTATCGTAATGTAAGTGGGTTAAAATTATCGTTATTGTAATTTATTTTGATTTATGTCTAATAAGGATTGATCATCGGCCTTACCGGACTTGTTCCACTGTAAACAAAAATCCGTTTTCGTTTTACCAGAGCTTAATATTTAAATAATAAATATATGTATGGACGTGCAATAAGTTGTGTTTAACTTATGATTGGCTTTATCATAAAGTTTATGCATGGCTAATAAGTTATTAGGCACTTTGACTTTGATAAAAATGTCAATTTTTTTTTATTGTTTTGATTGTATTTAAAAATAAAATGTGCGCATAATTAGGTAGTCCTAGCTGCACGCTTTCAAAAGACACCAAGTTTATGAAATTATCTTAATTTTAAGAAAAGTTATGAAGTTTTTAACATCCTTATTTATTCATTGTACCTATAAAAATATTTGTGATTGAAATTTTGTGATTTTAACATTTAAAAGCAAGTAAAATGCACTGTATACATCTGAAAAAATGAAGTGCTTTTTATCAACAATCAGGTGAAAGAATGAGCCTGTGGAGTCCAGACACCTTTCCCTTTTGCATATTTCTGACCCCATGGTCCATACTAATTTTTTGCGACCGAATATGTCTCCCCACACCCTATGTCTATACTGGTAAGCTTATTTTATGTTATGGTTGTAAATTCAGATAATTTCATCTGCTCAACCAATAAATGCTCCCCGGAAAAAGTAATCACTAATCGTATTTTTTAGGGCTATACCGTAATCCGATTCCGGTTCCTGTTAAGCTAATTTCCGGCAGTTTTAAGAAATCCAATTCCGTTCCGGTTAAAATGTGCCGAATTTAAGCCGAATTTCTTTGTTGTTTGAAATTTGTAAGAAATTTTTTTTAGCGCAACATAATTTTGAAATATTTAGCGCTATACAATTAAATTAAAACAATAACTTCCTTTGATTTTAAAACTACAATAACGTCAATCGCTTTTAATTCTATATGTAAGTACAAATATATTAAAAAGGAAGATTTGAATCGTATTTAGTCTAGTACAGGGGTCGGCATCCTACGGCTCGCGAGCCGAATGCAGCTCTTTCGATGTCAAGTTGTGGCTCTTTTGATGTCAAATTGCGGCTTGATCAAATACCGTAATATTGAAGCAACAAATTTAGTGGCTCTTAAAAAATTGAGAAAATTATAAATTATAACTTTAGGCTTTTCCATCTCAAAAGGTTGCCGACCCCTGGTCTAGTAATATGACACCTTATCTTCCGCTACTTTTGATTCCGTGTTTTCTATAAACTATATTTAGCTATCAAAGTTTAACTTTTTTTAAAGAGCAGACAACGATCTATTTTTGGGTTTTTACAGATTTAAAAAAGTTCAATAATTTATTTTTCTGCACATTTTTTAATTTAGTGGATTTTGTCACGATTTAGATAAAATTCCTCGCAAATTTAGATATTAACTTGAAGATACATTTTTAATTGAACATTAAAGTGATGTTGATTTTGATTTGAAATGCATTTTAATTTGCGTTTTTATGGGAAATAGTCAGATAATGGTTTAAATGAAAGAATGAATGAAATAACACGGTTCGGTGACGTCACTATGGAAAACTGAAGAAAAATATGCTATCGGGTGGTGCCACAGTATATATATATATCTCTATACTTATAAGAGGCATTTGTTGTCTGTCTGTCTGTCTGTTCCCTTATAACTCAAGATCCAGATAACCTAATAATGTGAAATTTGTTACACGTACACATAATTACATGGGGAAGGTTATAGGACAGGTTTCGTTTCATCTCGATGGGTAGTTTAATTGTAATTAATTTTTTTTTATTTTAGAATTTTACTATACTAAAGTAATCTGCCATAAATAAAATTCCTCTGTGACGTCATTCCCCGATGATCGAATAGAACTTGCGCGCTGGTGCTGTATTGTGCCTTTATGATGCAAAGAATTGTTGATGTTTTTTCATGCTTCCTGATTTGTACAGTTTGAGGAAGATAAAGGAATGAAGAAGGATTTTAAAAGTGTGAAGCCATAATAATAAGTATATATATATATATATATATATATATATATAGAGAGAGAGAGAGAGAGAGAGGGAGAGAGAGAGGGGGAGGGAGAAGATAAAGAGAGAGAGAGAGGGGGGGCAGGAGGGAGGGAGGGGGAGAGAGGAGGGAGGGGGATGGACAGGGGGGAGAAAAGGAGGAGGAGAGAGGGAGATGGGAGAGGGAGAGAGAAAGGAAGGGAGGGAAAGAGGGAGGGAGAGAGAAAGGAAGGGAGGGAGGGAGGGAGAGAGATAGAGTGATGGGGGCAGGGAGGGAAAGAGGGAGGGAATGAGGGAGAGGATGGAAGAAATGGGAGGAAGAGATAAAGAGAAAGAGGGGGCAGGGAGGGAGAGAGAGGGAAGGAGGATGGACGGTGGGAGAGAAGGAGGGGGAGAGGGGAGATGGGAGAGAGGTAGGGAGAGGGAGGGAGGGAAAGGGAGAGAGGGGGGGGGAGGGAGAGGGAGAGAGGGGGTAGGGAGAAAACAGAAGGTAAACAGAAAACCTTATTTTAAACCCGGGCAAAGCGGGGTACTTGCAACTATATGTATATTGGAATTCATTTATTAATAAACATGTTTATTATACTTTCTAAGATATGTTATCCATTTCTTTGTTTGATTGTAATAGAAATTCTAAGATATGTTATCCATTTCTTTGTTTGATTGTAATAGAAATCAAGTTAAAATTAGGTACAGCTTTATTAAATAAATTTTTAAAACGAAGAACCTGTTATTTTGACAGAGTTATCTTTCTTAACTCAAGATTGGGGAAGGGGTTTTAGTCACAGTCTTCAAAATCTAAATGGTTAATACTGTTTTTGGCTATCTAGAAGATAAAAACTAAATTTTTTTTTTCTATTTTTCATTCTTATATCTTTTTTATTTTAGGCGAGAAATTACTACTTCGTTCAGAAAAATTACTATTTAATTCGGTAAAATCCGGTTCCTGTTCCGATTCTGGCAGGATTCAAATATTAAATCCAATTCCTGTTCCGATCCTGCAGGATCTAAAAATTAGAATTCGGTACAGCCCTAGTATATTTACAATAAAATCTCAAAAAGACCACAAATTTTAATTGGGAGAGGGGAGGGGGGGGGGCAATGGAACATTTTGGAAATTTAAGTTTTCTCATTATATTCTAATTTTATAAACTTTCCTATTTTTTTCTTTAAATAAGACTATGACTGTGATTTTTTTAAATGAGTGATTTTAGCACAAAAAGAGACTATATAGTAATGTTGTTTATAATAATCTGTCATTACTGCCAAAAAATTTTAATAAACGGCCTATCAGATGTTAAAAAGAAATATGTTCACATTTTATTTCCCAAATTATTTATTGATATTAATTAGTCAAGTATTTCTACTTGTTTCTACAATTTAATTTTTTTTTCTATTCCACAGAAGATTTTTACAGGCATAATGAACTAAACCGTTGCCAGTCAAACAGAGTGAGATTATGCATTTCGCTTACCAGTTTCATCCTCAACTGAAATTTAAAAAAAATTAATTTTTTTAAAAAGCTACAGGTAAATTAAATTAGAAGAAAGTTTGTTCTTTCTAGCTCAAAAGAAGTTTAAAAATAAAACTTGTTTATCAGATTTCTCAGTAACAATTTATCAAAGAATTTTTTAATTGTATGATATGTACCCATTAATTATGTTTTGAAAAAAATTGGTACTGTACTACTCTACAAATGTAAAAAAAAACATGTCTCCAAAAATAAAATATCATATGAATGTAGGATTTAATTAGCAATATATTTAGGCCTATTGCATTTTAAGGTAATGATTAATATAATGGTAGATGTATAATTATTAATAGAATGAGTATTTTTTGCTAACTTAATTCCAAAAGGAGCAAAAGTGTAACAGGATAACCCCAACTTCCAGTTTAAAACTCCTTTATTTTTATTTGTTTTATCAACTGTTTACATCATCTTTCTTGAAATTAAATTTAAAATATTTTCGGGAGAAATCAATAATTTCTTTGTGCTTATGGATGTCATGTTATAAATAATTTATAAAAAAAAATATATTTCTTAGGGGTATTTTAAGTTAATCTCCTTTCCAGTTTATTCATATTTAGTGTGTACTATGGGCAAGCTGCCTATGCAGTCATATTTTGAATTTTACATCATTAAAAAGTAAAATTTAAACTTCTTTATATTAAAACTATGTCACTGTTACGATGTGGGTTATTTTAGCACAATAGTTTACGGTTTAGGAACAAAATGTGCGTGGGGAGGGGGGTGCATCATTGTGACCAGATAGAAGAATAATTTACGCGAAAGCACGCCCCATCGTCCTCCCTCCCATGTTAATTAGTTGTGAGTTACCGGTGATACTGAGCTCACGGAGACAATTTACCTGGGAAATAATGTTCGTGACCGTGACACGTAGGATGAAGTTGGAACCGTTACGAACGTCGTGGGGCAGAATCTTCTCACGAGGGATAACTGAGTTGGAGGGTGTCATAGGTTTCCTTATTTAGATTCCCCACCCACAGACCCGTCACATAAATTACCCCGAGTGTAGAGTCAGTTGGACTGAGAATTAATTAGGAATAATTAATCACCGGTGTCAAAGCCAATCGTTTACTGTATATAAGCTGGACGATTTTGTATGTGAGATAGAGAGGAGGAGAGAGAGAAGCGAGACTGAGGACTAGGTAGTCGAGTGAGCTAGGAGAGTAGGACGTAAGCTGAAGTACTGTATGTGTGAGAACTGGCATCAACCAGCTACATAATAAACTTGTTCTATCAGCAAAGAAACCGGTATTTGTTGACTTATTAGTGGAGACTGTACGTGAGCTGTGAAAATAGAAATATTGTCACCAGAACATCTACATCTACTCTCTCATACTTCTAGACAACGATCTGTACGTGGCCAGGATTAGCATTAAGGACTATCCGCGGGACGTAACAGTTACTATGCCACCTTCGGTTAGAAATTCTGGTATCTAATTACTTTACTGATTCGATGTCTGTTTTAAAGTAATTATATTTTTATGGAAACATGCACACCAGTCAGAATTATTTCTGCAGAAAATTTTCGCTCTTTGTACAGTTTTTTCCAGAGAACTATATTTTCTGCATGGGTAAACAAACCAAAATTGCTGCTTAGTATTCTAAAAAAGAAAAAGTTTAAAGAAATATTTATACATTTTTTAAAATACATAAGGGTTGGATTTTTTACAGTGAAAGATTAACTAAATAAATTTTTATACAGAATCTATCTGATATATGAAATTTGCATGGAAAAGCTTATCCATGTTAACCTATCATAACCTTATACATTAATCCCTATAATATGACTTATCGATGGATCAAGTTTTCAAAGTGATAGTCTTACAGAGTTGTATCAAATTTATACCAAAAAAAATTTTTAAGTATATAATTTGTGTAATGTATTATTGTGATGCTAGGTTTCATGATTATAATGTAGCTATAGACAAAAAACATTTTTTTTTTTTTATTATTAGGTCAAGCCAATTGCCTACATCTAAGACTTTGGGAAACTGTAATCTATTTTAAATTGGAACGATCTTCTTATGCCAAAAGATAGAAATTATAAAGTCTTCTATTCAACTGACTTGTACTATAATGCATATTTTAGTATTGTGTCTATGGAGAGAGAGTTATTCTGGCTTACAGAACTTTCCTGACCTGTGAAGGCTTAATAAGTACGATCAAATTTAAGTTCTCTAGATAATTCTTATGTATGATAGAGCTGAAAATCAAAACGCTTTGGATAAATGTTAAGCAAAAAGGGTCAATGAGTAATGTTAATGTATAGGTCAGTGAGGCCATTAAAAGTTAAAAATTTCACCTACTGATACCTGCACCACCTAGGCGATTTGTTAAAAAAAAACACATTGGATAATAATGACCCATTGAAGACTTAATGATGAATGCAATGTTAAATAAATGAATACACCATGTCTCAGTATAATATGACAATAACACTATAATGTTCAAAAATGAACTACTTTGAATGCATTTTAAATTAATAAATCATATTTATTTATTTTTTAAGTGGATTTAAAAAATTTTTATTTTGGGTACAATTAACAATAAACTTCATACAAACAAGAACCTTAAACTTGCATATTTTTTATTTATTAATCAGATAAATCAGCTCATCTTGCTGCATGTTAACTTTTTCAAGCAAATTATAAGCAAGAATATTTGAACAATCCCTTATAATTTACAAAGACCTCTCTATAAATACACACAACTACTGAACGCTATAATAAATATATATATATATATATTAGTAGTGCTTATTTATTTTTTTGAATAGAAACACAGGTGGTCGGACTTTTCGACCCACCGACACTTCAACCCCAGGACAGTTCAACCCATTAGCTGATAAAAATAATATTTGAATAATTATATGTTTGTTTTGAATATGTTTAGTAACTTTGTTCAACATGTTTTTAATTGTTAAAATGATTGTTTTAATTGGGGAGGGAGAGAGAGAGGGGGAGCGAGAGAGGGAGAGAGAGGATGGGAGAAATGAGAGGGAGAGATAAAGAGAGAGAGGGGGGCAGGGAGGGAGAGAGAGGGAAGGAGGAAGGGGGAGGGACAGGTGGAGAGAGAAGTTTTTGTGATGTCTTATCAATAGAAACAAGTTGTGTGATTATGTCACGTAATTTTTACACTCAACAAATCTCCTCTCTTCTCTTTGATATTAACCCAGCTTTGATAAGCGAAGATAGAAATGTGGTGATGTCAGACAGGTATACGACAGATCTTTATACTTATAAGATGCATTTGCTGTCTGTCTGTCTGTTCCCTTATAAGTCAAGATCCAGACAACCAAATAACCTGAAATTTGGTACACGTACACATAATTACATGGGGAAGGTCATGGGACAGGTTTCGTTTCATCTCGATGGGTAGTTTAATTGTAATTAATTATTTTTTAGTATTTTACTATATTAAAGTAATCTGCGCCATAAATAAAACTCCTCTGTGACGTCATTTCCCGATGATGCATTCTACATTTTTTTAATTTTCCTACTAATAAAGCCGAATAGAACTTGCGCATTGGTGCTGTATCGTGCCTTTGTGCTGCAAAGAATTGTTGTTTTTTCATGCTCCCTGATTTGTACAGTTTGTGGAAGGTAAAGGAATGAAGAAGGATTTTAGAAGTGTGAAGCCATAATAATATGTATATCTATATATCTATATCTATATATCTGTATCTATATCTATATATATATATATATATAGAGAGAGAGAGAGAGATAAAGAGAGAGGGGGGCAGAGAGGAAAGGAGGGGAGGGAGGGGGAGAGAAGAAGTGAGGGAGAGAGAGAAGGAGAGAAAGAGAGGGAAGGAAAGAGAAAGGAAGGGAGGGAGAAGGAGGGTGGGAGAGAGATAAAGAGAGGGAGGGAGGGAGAGAGGGAATGAGAAAGGGAGAGAGAGGGAATGAGAAAGGGAGGGAGAGAGATGGGAGAGAGGGAGAGAGAGGATGGGAAAAATGAGAGGGAGAGATAAAGAGAGAAAGGGGGTGAGGGAGGAGGAGGGATAGGTAGAGAGAGAAGGAGGGGGATAGGGAGATGGAGGGAGGGAGGGAAAGAGAAAGGGAGGGAGGGAGAGAGGGGGTAGGGAGAAAACAGAAGGTAAACAGAAAACCTTATTTTAAACCCGGGCAAAGCCGGGTACTTGCAGCTAGTATAATAATAATGTACAGATAAGGTGTGAAATAAACGTTATACTGGACCTATGACCTATCCACCTTGGATATTAGTCACTTATATCATTTGTGCCAGAGGCTAAAGTAGACACAAACCATTGGTCAATGAAAGTCATGTACAAGCATGAGAAGTGTTTGTAAAATATCATATCGGTCTTTAAAAACTTTTGAACGTGCTAAGAGCATCAGAACTCAAACCTTACAGAAAAACATATTTTAAACAATTAAATCACATATTTTAAACAAAATTAATACAATTTAAATATTTTAACAATTATACACATGTTGAAAAAAGTAAATTAACATATTTAAAAAAAAAAAAGAAATAGTAATTCAAACATTCTTTTTATCAGTTGATAAGGTTGAATAGTCTGGGGTCGAACTGTCCTGGGATTGCAAGGTCAAAATGGCGGGTTTGAACCTTCCGGGGTCCAAAAGTCGTTGAACCAGAAACTCAAATTTCATTTTTTTTTTTTAAATTTCTGGAAGAGGCAGTTTAAATGCAGAACTGATTGAAAATTAAGCCAGATCCCCATTCAAACAAAATAACAGAAACCCCAATAGGCTTTGTGGGACGGATGGCCGAGTGGTGTAGATACTCGACTGTCGACCTGAGAGTCCTGGGTTCGATCCCCGGTGAGGCCCATGGAATTTTTCCAGGTAAAATTTGGTGCAAAGTCGTCCCACAAGTCCACCCAGCTTTAAATGGGTACCCGACTTTAAGTTGGGGAAGTAAAGGCGGCTGGGCATTGTGCTAACCACACAATCCCTTCATATGCCGAGGTTATAGAAACAGATGAATTCTACACTTCATCTGCCCCGAAGGCCCGTTAGGGCTAAGAAGGGAACTTTACTTTTTTTCCAATAGGCTTTAATTGTGGGGCAGAGTTTTATACTGCTTTGAACTGACACAGGCTGCAGAGCAAAGGTCTAATCTTTCAAAGTAAATAGCCATTTATACACCCACACATCGGGACGGATGGTCGTTTGGTAAAGCGTTTGACTATCAACCTAAGGGTCCCTGGTTTGATCTCCAATTTGGGCCAACGGATTTTTCAGGTTACGGTCAAAGTTCCCAGCTATATCTTCCGTGGTGCCTCTATGGCCATTGCACTATCGGCTATGGTGGGGATGAAAGAAGGGCATTTCAAAAACAATCCCATTAGTGGTTTATAGGATCTAAGAGATTTCATCTCATCCTTACATGGACTTCACACACAGACAAATTACAGTTAATGAAGCTTTGAATATAATATTCAGCTATCACAGCTGCCTATAACAATAAAAACTTTATATAAACAGGTATTTAAAAAAGTGTATGCACTTAAATTTCATTCCAATAATTTAATGACATGAATTAGTAACATATTTAAACTTCTCTCTATAATATATATATTTTTTCCACAGAAAATTTCAACAGACATTCAAATTAAACAAACTGAATTGTTTTCATTAGAACACAGTGAGCTTGAGTAAATATATATACTTCTCGGTAACAACCATGTAGTTCTCAGTAACAACCCCTCTGTTTGCATTAGGAAAAGGATATTTATTGGTTTTGTTAATCATAAACAATGGTGGAATCTTGAGATACTTTTGCACTAACTAGTACTTATCATTTGAGAGAGAACAAAATGACTGAACTTTAATGATATTGATGTCTCAAGAAATTGCATCTCATGATGTTTACATTAAGATGTGATTTATGTAATCAATGTTTTATCGAAAAACGACATCTGAAGTACCATATTGCAGTTCACTCTTTCATCAGAACATTTAAATGTTCAACATGTAATAAAGGTTTTGTGCACAAGTCAAGTCTTATAAATCACCTAACAATTCATACTGAACCTTTTAAATGTGAACTATGTAATAAGGGTTTTTCTCAACAAGGACATTTACATCAACACCAGTTACTTCATACTGGAAAAAACCCATTTAAATGTGAACTATGTAATAAAGGTTTTTCTTGTCGAGGAAATTTACTACGCCACCAGTTACTTCATACTGGAGAAAAACCATTTAAATGTGAACTATGTCATAAAGGTTTTTCTCAACAAGGACATTTACATCAACACCAGTTACTTCATACTGGAAAAAACCCATTTAAATGTGAACTATGTAATAAAGGTTTTTCTCGTCGAGGAAATTTACTACGCCACCAGTTACTTCATAATGGAGAAAAACCATTTAAATGTGAACTATGTGATAAAGGTTTTTCTCGACGAGGACAATTACATCGACACCAGTTACTTCATACTGGAGTAAAACCATTAAAATGTGAACTATGTAATAAAGGTTTTTCTCATCGAGGCAAGTTTACTCAACACCAGTTACTTCATACTGGAGAAAAACCATTTAAATGTGAACTATGTCATAAAGGTTTTTCTCAACTAGGAACTTTACTACGCCACCAGTTACTTCATACTGGGGAAAGGCCATTTAAATGTGAACTATGTGATAAAGGTTTTTCTCGACGAGGAAATTTACTACGCCACCAGTTACTTCATACTGGAGAAAAACCATTTAAATGTGAACTATGTCATAAAGGTTTTTCTCAACAAGGGCATTTACATCAACACCAGTTACTTCATAATGGAGAAAAACCATTTAAATGTAAACTATGTCATAAAGGTTTTTCTCAACTAGGACAATTACATCGACACCAGTTACTTCATACTGGAGTAAAACCATTAAAATGTGAACTATGTAATAAAGGTTTTTCTCATCGAGTAAGTTTACTACGCCACCTGTTACTTCATACTGTAGAAAAACCATTTAAATGTGAACTATGTAATAAAGGTTTTTCTCGTCGAGGAACTTTACTACGCCACCAGTTACTTCATACTGGGGAAATGCCATTTAAATGTGAACTATGTGATAAAGGTTTTTCTCATCGAAATAATTTACAACGCCACCAGATACTTCATACTGGAGAAAAACAAATTAAATGTGAACTATGTAATAAAACTTTTTCTTGTCGAGGAAGTTTACTACGCCACCAGTTACTTCATACTGGAGAAAAACAAATTAAATGTGAACTATGTAATAAAAATTTTTCTTGTCGAGGAAGTTTACATGACCACCAGTTACTTCATACTGGAGAAAAACCATTTAAATGTGAACTATGTATTAAAGGTTTTTCTCATCGAAAATATTTACGGCGCCACCAGTTACTTCATAATGGAGAAAAACCATTTAAATGTGAACTATGTAATAAAGGTTTTTCTCAACAAGGTCATTTACGTGACCACCAGTTACTTCATAGTGGAGAAAAACCATTTAAATGTGAACTATGTCATAAAGGTTTTTCTCGTCTACAACATATACAACGCCACCTGTTACTTCATACTGGAGAAAAACCATTTAAATGTGAACTATGTAATAAAGGTTTTTCTCAACAAGGACATTTACATGACCACCAGTTAGTTCATACTGGAGAAAAACCATTTAAATGTGAACTATGTAATAAAGGTTTTTCTCATCGAAAATATTTACGGCACCACCAGTTACTTCATAATGGAGAAAAACCATTTAAATGTGAACTATGTAATGAAGGTTTTTCGTCGAGAACTTTTATCACTGTTGAAATATTTCCAAATTAGAAAAATACTTCTGAATGGAATCATAATATTTCTGTCTTTAAGATATTATAGATCACATCCAAGTTATTCATAACGAAGATAATTGAATAATGATTGATGAATATGTTTGCCCTCCACTATACAAAATGTTGTTAAACCATATTAGGAAATTAGATTATGTTGAATGTCAAAAACTTCCTACCATGTTCAATATACAATATAGTTTTGTTGATAGAAATCACCAATGAACTATGGGAGAAGGTTTTTTCGGACACGATTTGGATAAGCCACTTGGTTATTATACCAGAGAGCAGCAATTTGAGGCTGTTAATCATATCATAGTAAACATATTAAAGATATTTTGTTATGTCTATTTTGAATGTGAAAGAACAGTTTTAAATGTTCAATTGTTGCAACTTTGATTTAGAGTAAAATGAATCAACACCAGTTGAATCAACATATGATTTTGATGAATGAGTCTGTCACACACTCCACCTTGGTATGCCTTCGATTATAAACACGATGAGGTCTCACTGATATTACAGAAAGAGATTCCACATCCATTGAAAGACTGACACGACACAATTAACTAACCTACAAATAATCACAAATGTTTTGAAGTTATATTGTTTAAAATTCACAACTGCTTTTTAAAGAGATTTATAAAAAAGAACTTTAGTCGTTTTCCTGAATCTATCAAAAATGATATTTTAAATGACTTTCATGATATTTAAAAATCAAACGAAATGATATCATGAAATGAATGTATGAAACAATAATAACTGAATGTTGAATGGAATACACAAGTGAAAGAATACCACAAGCCATGAAATGTCTGCCTCCTGTCATCCATTGAAATATACTACTGAATTCAGATCAATCCTGAACTTTGATTGAGGGCCTTCATAATCACTTAGCATGAAAAAGTGAGGTAAATGCTGTTAAATCAACTTACTTTCAGCACTGCAGCTCTGTCCTGAGATTTCTTTGAGGATCTCATGTTTAATCGCTTGAGTTTCAGACCACATGAAAGTATAAAATATAACTCTTGATGTTACTGATAACAAATCCAAAGTAATCCTCCAACTGAGGTTATTGAATTAATATCGTTGATTTTCTTCCCATTACTATCGCTCTGGCTCAGGATGGAACCATAATATAATTATCTTTACACCTTTCCATGCCATATGCATAAGAAACCATAATGATGGTGATATTAAAGTAAGATGCTTATAACTGGTATTAGCAATCATAACATACAAATGAGAGATTTATCAATAGCACTGCAAAGGCCTTCATAAGTTGCAAACAACAATGTCACTGATCTGTTATGAGTTTTTCATCAGCACACAAACTCACCATACCTTGTTTCTTCATTAAGCAAGACAACTTGGACATTTTTTAATGCCTGCTTGTTTTTTTTATTTCATATTATTCTTTTAAACTTACGTTTTACAAGAGTAGGTTGGGTTTTCAGATTACCAGATGTCCCAAATTGCACACTCTTGGTTTCGCATCATCAGTCCCCTTTTTGGTCATACAGTATTAAAATGTACAGCTGGTACATTTGTCTTTTGCTTTTCTTTTGAGGCGGCTCCCAGGTTAAAGCAATCCTCCCTCCCCCCATCCATAATTCTTTCATGTCCCCTGTGGTTTACTCCCTGGGAGTTTTGTCCCCTGTATTTTAAACATTTACTGTATTGTTGGTGAAAGTACTGGCATTGAAGAGCGAAATAATATAAACTTCTGCAGTTACTAAAGTAAATGGCATTCAGACAGAGTGGCCACTCCTTTAATTCTTAAAGAAGATTTGATGAAGATATGTATATCTAGCTGTAACTGAGAATACAGGCCAATGCAGCATACTTCGACATTTTGCATCAGATCTAAACCACAGAATGTATATCATGCAGAAAATGCACCTCTGTTTAAAAAGTCCTTTACCAATAACTACAAAAAAGAAAATGCCGCCATTAGTGTCATTTCTCTTTTTTTATTAAATAGTATAGTACTAATAATAGTATTACTACAGTAATGTAAACTTTGACCACACAGTGCTGTCAGTACCACATTAATGTACACATTGACCACACAGTACTGCCAGTACCACATTAACATAAACATTGACCGCACAGTACTGTCAGTACCACATTAACGTAAACGTTGACCATGCAGTACTGGCAGTACCACAGTAACATAAACATTGACGCTTTCGGAAAATGTTGTCAATCCAAATTGACAAAGTGCACTCTAATCTAAATAGTTATGTACCTTCTGAATGCTAGAAAATGATGCCCAGAATATATATGTCATTTTAGATCATATTTACGGCTTTGTTTCAACTTTCCTAAATTATTTTGATTTTCTTTTGGGAAATAATAGGACTCAGCTGTGCATGGATCATATTTTTACTTGCTAAATAAAAGTCGAAGCGACGCCGCTCCCCCCCCCCACACACTTCGGACGGATTTAATAAAAACTATTACTGGAAATGGGGGCCCCATGCAGCCTCCTAGTTTACAGATTTATGCCCCCCCCCTTCCCAATGTAAGTGCTTAGACGTTTAAATGCATTAAGAGTTAGTCTATTCGACAATTTCGGTGGGGAAAAAACAATATATTTTTATTAGGAGCCGCACCAAATTCAACGCAGTTTTGCTTCCGGACATTAGGTAATATAACTTGTCAATACCATTTAGGATTAGTAGCTTATCGTGTCTTATTACTTATCTCTATACTTATAAGATGCATTTGCTGTCTGTCTGTCTGTTCCCTTATAACTCAAGATCCAGACAACCAAATAACCTGAAATTTGGTACATGTACACAAAATTACATGGGGAAGGTTCTTAAACAAGTTTCGTTCCATCTCAATGGGTAGTTTAATTGTAATTAATTATTTTAGTATATTAAAGTAATCACGGTATGGGAACGCCGTCGCCGAATAGAACTTGCGCGCTGGAGCTGTATCGTGCCTTTGTGCTGCAAAGAATTGTTTTTTCATGCTCCCTGATTTGTAGTTTGAGGAAGGTAAAGGAATGAAGGAGTTTAGAAGAAGTGTGAAGCCATGATAATATGTATATATATATATAGAGAGAGAGAGCGAGAGAGAGGGAGGGAGAGAGGGGCTAGGGAGGGATGGAGGGAGAGGGGATGGAGGGAGAGATAAAGAGAGAGGGAGGGAGAGAGATAAAGAGAGGGAGGGAGAGATAAAGAGAGAGGGGGGGAGGAGAGGGAGAAAAAAGAGAGAGGGGTAGGGAGGGGGGAGAGGGGGTAGGGAGAAAACAGAAGGTAAACAAAACCTTATTTTAAACCCGGGCAAAGCCGGGTACTTGAAGCTAGTACCGTATAATATATGTCGTATTCATAGCCAACTACAACACAAAAATGCATTAGCCTAGGAAAAAATGATTTGGAAAATTATTTCACGTGTTAATTATTTCTTTTTAGAACTATTACATATAATAATTCATAATCATAAAAAGAAATTATTATATAATTTATTTAAATGCATTTTTATGTTCCTTTGATCGAAAAGAAAGCTTTTATGGTAAGTTGTCTGCCCGTCTCATTACAATAATAGGAAGTATTTTGCGAATCGATTGATAAAATATGCGGAATGATATATTCAACACCAAATTGATCAAACTTAAAGCTTTAGATATTGTTTTATATTTTAAGTTTTAAATTATTACGAAATGATGAATACATTTAACGTATTGACTTTCTTGTTATCAGTTAATAGTTATAATAAAGCGGAATATTTTCTATAAAAGCCGGAAGTTACTTTTGAAATGCACGAAAATAGAGTAAACAGTCCTTTGTCTAGTGGGAAGATAATTTTGTTGACAGAAAAATTGACTTAAACAAATATTCTGATGTTCCGTTATTGATGAAACAATGACAGAAGCAAAACATCACCAAGCTAATTATAAAGGTTGGCTCTATAAATGGACCAATTATTTGAAAGGCTATCAGAAACGTTGGTTTGTCCTTCAGAATGGTTTGTTGTCGTATTACCGGTAAGTAATATAAAATTATAAATGTTTACCCCTATTTTAGGGATTGTTAAATAAATATTATTAATGTTTATGGTGACGTAATCTTCTAGTTAGATACATCTTACGACATTAGTATGATGCCATAATGGCTTCTTATTCTTACATTACAAGTATCAAAGACCCAATAAAACTTTAGTGTTGGACTTGGTGTTCAATTCATTTACTTTACATCTTAAACACTTAATTATCAAGTCGACAAGTGCCTGAAAGAAATTTCTGCTGTCTAAAAATTATGTTATTATTTTCTAAAGTCTAAGGGCTAATTAAAGGAAATCAAATCTAACAAAGTTGTTAACTATGGTAAAATATTTAGAAAAAAAAAACATCACTTATTATGAATGAATGCTAATTTTCAGGAAATATTTGTGTTCTAAATAAAAAATTTATTTGGATAACAACCACTATTCATGTTCTGGCTTTTTCTTAGGAACCAAGCTGAAATGGCACATACATGTAGAGGAACAATAAACTTGGCCAATGCTAGCATACACACGGAAGACTCAACAACTATAGTCATTAGTAATGGTGGTGCTCAAACTTTCCACCTTAAAGCTGCTTCAGAAGTGGAGCGCCAGAAATGGATAATGGCTCTAGAACTTGCTAAAACAGAAGCGAAGAAGATGGCTGATGCAGGTATTGGAATTTATTTTTTATTTTAAAATCTTCAATATAACTAAGGCTTAGCCCTAGGTAGGGATTATAAAAAAAGCCATATTAACTCTTTCCCTACCATGGAATGCATTTTGCGTTTCAGAAAGACTACGTTATAATAAAGCTAAAATGCAAGATTTAGTAAGAAATGATGTTACTTACCTGTTTCTATATTTAGAACACACAATGCCTTTATTTAAACTAGAAATATCAATCCAATATATTTTTTGAGTGTTTACAAGTTGATTTTCCCCCAATTCTTTTCCTAAAGTTACATTGGGCCCGTTATGGCCTACCTGCTAATTGGTTTAAGTTGTCTTTGGTGTAATTTTTTTATTTATCATTCGATTTGCTTGAAATTCATGTTGTTCATAATCAATAATAGATTACATTTTAAATGTATATTACAAATTCATATTATTGAAAAAAAAAATTATTGATGATGTATGTAAGCCACGGGCATCAATACTTTTGTTTTGTATTCAGATGTGTGTCACATAGAAATAAAAATGAACTAATTATGTGTCACATAGAAATCAAAATGAACTAATTATGTGTCACATAGAAATAAAAATGAACTAATGTGTCACATAGAAATAAAAATGAACTAATTATATTAAAATAACTTGATTTTGCATTAAATATCCTGTCATTATGAATTCATTTTGGCTTAAGAAGACATACACAAAATCTATGTTTAGTTAAATAATTTGAGTTAACACTTGATTTTATCGGATGGGAGTCCAGTAAAGAAAACGGTGCAGTAGGGCATGAGTTAAGTGGCTGTATTGGACCCAATAAGTTAGGCTCTATTTCAGATGGCAGCAAAGATATAATTGTATATATTTATTTTCTTTTACTTCTTTTAGAAGGGAGTCTTAATAATGAGATAATAAAAATTGACTCATTTTATTGAGATCTTATCTCTGTTTACTTTTCATTGCAACTGGCTAAAAAAAATTAATATACAATTATGAGAGGATTTATTTGTATAAATTGATGTCTACAAAGTAAATAATCAATTTACACCAGAATATATAGTTTATATAAAAAAGATTTAAGAAAAAAGTAGGACGTTCACATTAGAAACAATATTCAGACCTGTCTTAACAAAGTGAACAGCAGCATATTCTACTCAGAACAGTATTTAAGTTTTGCCATACATATAATTTTACGTGAATATTATTTATTTTTAAGGATGCTCTTAATGACTCTTTTTCCAGAAGCCTATGACACAGGCAAGTAGTCATATTTGTGTAATTTTGCAGGTTCATACTTGGGTTAATGCTAACTGTTATATATTTATATTTTTTTTTTTAGTTGCTTTCTGTTGTTCTTTTTTTTTTTTTTAAAGCCTGTTTGACGTGAATGACTATTAATTTTGATTATTTGGTGGATTCAGCCCAATATTTCTAGCGAATAATAATTTAAAATGTAAATTTGGGTTAACTCTCGAAACAAGAAAACCTTTTTCAATGTACAAACTGATGTAGCCACTTATAATGTTCAGTAAGTAGAGGCTATAGATTGCAGTTTTTGTTTTTCTTTTATTTTAATTTCTCTCACAGCAACTGAATTGTTACACTATGTTGTATTATAATTGTGATATAATACTTGATAGTGATAAAAGTCATTGCTGAAAATGATTTTTGTTATCTCATTAGGGCTAGCTTTAAATCAATGAAAAGTAGTATGTCTTAACTGGGAATTAATATTGATGATGCATATGATGAGACACATGCATTCTGATTGATACTTATTTTGTTTGACTTAGTGAACCTTATTATTTTAGGAGCTTGTACTATGATATGGCATTTGCTTTTAACATTGGTTATAATTTTCTATAGTGATTTAGAATTGTATTTAATTCATAAAAAATTACACATGCTTCATACTTGGTAATTTGCTTTGTTTTGTGAAGATTTATCAAATCAGAATAATGTATGAACAGTTTTTTTTTTTTTTTGTTGAGATTTTTTTCATCTTTGCTTGCTGTGGCCATTGGATTATTAATCATTGAAGCACAACATATTGATCTATATGCATTTGGAGTGCATCCATTGGCTTAAAAACAAGCATGTTACTTTTGCTAATATTTTTTACAATAGTGTATTATTAAAAAAAAAAACACCCAGTAACATGAGCTTTTGGAGTATTCTTTAATTATGGACTGTTGTTCAGTGTAGGGATGTAAATTGCATGGATGTGGGGTGGGGGTGGGGGGAAATGACACCCCCACCTCTGTGACAAAACAAAGATCCAGACCCCATTGTTAACCCTACACTTGTATATATCATGCTCATCATAACTGCCCCCCCCCCAGCTCGACCCTAAATGATTCTCCCGGCTCCACCCCATTATATTAGCTGGGGCATTATTCCAGCTTTCCTCGTTACTTAAATATATTTCAGTAGAAATACATGTTGATGTGCACATGCTATATATATATATATATATATATATGTATACACATATATTTGTACTGTGTTGTACAAAGGTGTGTTTATTTCTGCACCTTGGCTGTAAAGTCTAGCTTTAGAATAAATGAGCATACTGTGTAATCTAATGAATAAATTGTGGTGACAGACTAACACTCATTACTGGATATCACTGTTTTAGACACTATATCCTAAGCTGACAAGGAAAAATATACCATGTTTCAAAGAGATAAGTGTATTAATCGCTGATTCATTTAGTCATAGACTGTCTATTGATTGAAGTCATGTTTATATAAGGAAAACATTGATATTGGACTCTGCTAATGGCAAATAATGTAAAAGTAAATAATTATCAGATTGTGTCTGAATCCATAACAAGTTAAAAAAGAATTACTTTCAAAACGGATCCACACATATTTATTTTCCACACATTTTTTTTTTTTTGGATTTTCATTCGTCATTATTTTTGTTTACGACACTGGTCAGATAGATATGAATGAAGGATCCATGTAAATCAGTGACTTATCATTGCTTTTGTTTTATAATCATATCTTGCTGCTGTTAATTTAATTAAGAACTGCCGTACTATTACCTGCTCAAAACTAGATGGCATCACCAAGATTTATTGTTTGCCATCAGAATACATGTATATCCATCAGTCTATGAGTTGTAAACATTTTAGATTAATCATTATTCTGGCAGAGCAAGGGATCTTATTCATCTATTTGATAGCTTGGGCATTAATTCTGTAAAAATTTAAATAAACCTATGATTGTATAAAAAAATGGCTGATTAGCCACATTTCCGTTATGTATTATTGTTAAAAATCAAGCAGCTTTATACAATTCTATATTTATGTTTTTACTGTTGGTTTTTTTTTTTCACTATTGAACATGAGTTTAAATTTTTTTCATACTGCGTATTTGTTCAGCTTCTTGCCATTGTCTCTGCTAAAGTCCCATAAATATTAAATGTTGTGTAGTCATTGTCTCCCCCCCCCCACCCCATTCTCCGAATCTCCAACCTCATTACAGGTGTGTCACTCACACATTATAGTTATTGTTCTTGATTCAGAGAGTGATGAAGAAGAGGTCCAGCAACCGGACAAGGCTGAGCTGAACATAATGCTGCACAACCTAAACGTCAAGCTGCAGGATCTCAACACCTGCAATGACCTGATTGCCAAGCATGGGCAAGCGCTGACCAAAACCTTATCAGAGCTTGAGGCCACCCATAACCCTGCTGATGCTGCAAGCAACATGAAAGCTGTAATGGAAAGGGCTACTCTTTTTAGAATAACGGCCAATGCAATGATAAACGTAAGTCTATGAATCATCCACAAGTAATATATATTTAATTTATCTCTGTTGTGACTATTCACCATCCATAACTCGGTTTGTAACCCTCTCGTTACCCGAAACATCAATATAAATGAACTGTCCTTTCATCTAAAGCCTTGTGGTTTACCAGGCAAAACACGAAGAATGTGCATACTTCGAGTATTACCTGTAGAGAAAAAAAAATTAAATTTGAAAATATAATGAATCTTTTTTTAACAAGAAAACGATCATGGAGAATCAGTCACATTCTTCGCTATTCTGAATCATGAGTTTCTTGTCGCTGTTTCTTGGCAGTAGACTGGGAATCTTATGGCACCTTGAAACAATCACAGAAAATTGGTTGATTTCTTCGCCGGAGAATCTTTCTGTTGTGTGGGTATCAAATTATCATGAGTCTTCAGGTTTACTGCCCTGCTCGCTACAAGTTTGTTTGGATGAAGGCGCATGATGAAGTCATACTTCTGTCAATCCCTTTAGTTAGTGCTCTACATTATAGTTTGCCTCTAATGTTAAACCTTGCTCTCTCTCTTTCTTATGTTCGTTCATAATACATATTACTGTTTGTTACCCAAGATTGAAAAATTTCAAAGTGATCGTTCGTAACCTGAATATTTTTTGTGACCTCGGGCTTTCGTAACCTGAGGTCTCATGTTGCTTGTACATTTTTCTATTCCTAGCATCAGTTATATTGCATTGTACATCAACATATTAGTAACATAGTTTTTTTGTTTTTTTATTTTGGTTGTGACAGAAATCAAGCAAGGTTAAATCTGTAGTCATTATTTCTTTCTTCATTTTACTCTTTTTTTTTTTTTTTTAAATGTTCAGGCTTGCAGTGAGTTCAACCAGCTTTCCCAGACCCAGGGTAAACGCTGGCAGAGGATGATTCAGCACGAACAGGAGCAGAAATTAAAGCTGGAAGAGATGGTGGAGCAGTTGGCCAAGAATGTTGTTTCCTTGGAGAAAAAGGCTCGGATGTCAATCAGTGGGCTGCCTGTACGAGAAACAGGTATGTGAAAGATCAGAATATTAATATTTGATAAGGATATGAAGAATCTCGGCGGTGGTGAGAACGTAATCGAGTTTAACCCTAATTATGTATGATTCTTTCGTTCAAATGAGTAATAAGATATAATATATAATAAAATTTAATAAACCAAAAATTCTTTTTTTGTATGGAATATGTAAAAAGATTGATGAAGATTTCTCAAATTCTTCTTTCAATGCCACAGTTGCGTAATGTAATTTTTAAAAAGAAAAGCAGCCATGACAGCTGTTGTGAATAACACTGTGATTGGTAACAGCGTTAGTCCCACTTGCTCCACTTACTCATTGCATCATGCCAACGTGTAAATAAATCTTTTTTTTTTTGTAAATATTTCTAATCATCATGGCGTTCTGTGAAAATCATGAGGGCTTGAATGATCAATGTAGATTTACTCACAGGGCAATGAAATGTCTTGTTATCCACACACGCACATGTTAAGATGTTCGCCCTGACATTGACAGTCCTAGAGGGATGAACAAGTTAAAAAAAAACCAACAAAAAAAAAAACCCAACAGTTTGTAGAATGACATTCAGATGTACTGTCGAGTGTTGAACTGTGTCTGACAGACAGAGGCTGCTGTTGACTTGACTCGGTTATTTATGTGTTGGTTACATTCATCCAGATCTCTCCCCTCCCCCCTTCCCCCAGGCCCCTGACAATTTATTTTAAGACCCAAAAGTAGTGCTCATCTGTAGATGACCTAAATAAATGGGAATTTGTTGGTTGTCTTTACTTGTTTTACAAATACTGTTTAGTTGCAACTTGGTTTAAACTGTGAAAATGCGCAAAATAAGACAAAACGTATATTACATGTACATTGGAACCCATGGGCTATTTTTTTTTAGACAAAACGTCCATCAATTTTTCTGTATCTCTAAAAACTGTTCTTGGGCAACAGTGTAGATAGACCATGCATGGATCAATGACATGAGTTTCGAGACTTGTATTGACCAATCAGTGAATCATGTTTTCTAGAGGATTATTCTTCAAAGATATCTGCCCTACACTCTCACCTCCATAATGACCACATTCAGTTAATGGCTTTTGCTACTTAGTATTGCTGTAAGTCACATAATCGGTTGTAGACTGTCTTAATATGTCCACAATATAAGACATACAGGTGTTAAATATCATCATGCCATGAAACAGCTTGTTTTTCCACTTAGAGACTTGAACGTATTTCTTACCATGTTGTCATTAAGATTTAAAAACTTAAAATCGCATACAAAGTATATTAAATAAGTGATTTGTCAGAAAAACAGGCTCGGAACATTAGGCTGTTTGATCCAGTCAGCTCTTCATTCTCCTCTGCTAGTTCAGATCCGGGATGCTTACACATACTGTTTATATTTCCTGTAAATACTCCATCCATCAGTTCTAGGTTTTTAGCCCTTGTGTCATATTTAAGAAACCATTGTGGCCAATTCCTGATCTCTAGACTCTGAAAATAAATGATATTTGAAAAAAAATGTTTCAGTTTTCAGTCACTTTTTCAGGTTGTTTAGAAAAAACAGAAAAGCGTTGAAAACAGAAGGTTGATTGGTTAAATTGGGTTTGATACTATTCTTGTTTTCAAACGCTTAGTTCAGTGGTTGAAAAAATAGAGGGAGTCATTCTGTGACCAACTGATAAGACAGAGAATCTTTTGGGTTGTGTTGTGTTTAGATTAAAGTATAGCCAGTAGATAAACACTGCGCTTGTTATGCAAATGAAGATCATGATGGGCAGATAGGACCATTTTATGAGGAATACTTGAAACAAATTCTGTCTTGTGTATGATGGGGGATTAGTGTTGATCTTTGGTTTGTCTTGTGTATCATTTCGGATTAGTGTTGATCTTTGGTTTGTCTTGTGTGTGATTGGGGATTAGTGTTGATCTTTCGTTTGTCTTGTGTGTGATTGGGGATTAGTGTTGATCTTTGGTTTGTTTGCTGACTGGCCATTCACTTGATCATCAGGGTGAACTAAGGTGTTCGCCAGGCGATTATTACAAAACTGATGAATTTTTATTGTTTTTTTTTTTTCTCATCTTTTTCTTTTACCTTTCTTTTATTTTTTTTTACTCTCAACAAAATTACAATGACAAGTAACATGATGTAGCATTATTTACATAGTAAAAGAAATGTAATTTACACATTTACATACAAGTCAGTTTAAATATTTATTGAAATCTTAAGTCTCTTAAATAAGGGAACAATATTAAGAATGGTTTTTCCAAAATGTACATTTAAGGAACACACCAGGACTGCCCTCGCTTTCTTTCAATAGTAACTTCATCATATAGTTTTGGCAATTAACACATGCTTCATAAAAATGCCCGTAAAAAAAATGCACATCATATGAGGGAGGGGGGTGGTGTACTTCATCTCGTCATATTTTTTCACAAAAAATGTTTTTTCACGTGTTTCTGTAAAAATAAATAAAATAAATAAATCTTTTTAAGTTGTTGAGTGACACATTACAGCCTCTCCCTTCCCACACAACAACCGTTTAAAACCATATTTATTTTTCGTGATTCCTACATAACTTAATTCATTTATTGTCTCCCTTAGTAACGCCTGGAAATCGGGGCGTCTTCATTGGGAGACGATTTCTTCCGCAGCGGTTCTAAACTTCTTAACACTTAACGGATTTCATTTTTCTCGAATCTCTGTTACGGGGATCCCAGAGGCGTACCCGATAATTTTTCAAGTGGATGGAGTTTTTAGATTCGTTATCAAAACTGCTAATTTCCTGAAATGGTCTCTAAAAGCGGCCGTGGGGAAAGTGCAGTTGGGGCACAGTCTGGGAATCACCGTAGTACTTAACATAAATAATGTCGATTCGCGTGCATTAGTCTCACGTGGATAATTCCCCCCCCCCCACACCCCCCCTTTCTTTGCCTCAGTTGTTTTATTTCCATTTCACTGTCACTGGAGATCTTAAGTCTGCAGTTGATACAGCATGCAGAGTTAGTGCCAACGGTTAAAAGATAACAACTAGACCACAGAAACTTGCGTGTGTGTGTGTGGGTGTGTTATGTTATCGTGCGCACATATTTCTAGCCTATCATCGATGGTTCAAAAAGATGAACCAAATACAATAAAATAAACGCTGCAGCTGGGAATGAACAGTGTCCTGTCCGTAGCGGCAGAGTTGTTGCCCCCCCCCCCCGGGCCTCACAGGCTCCGGGGGGGGGAAGATACAAAACGTTTCTATATTTAGCCAATCTGTCCTGGCCACATCAATAACATGGTTGTCCCGAAATCTTGATTTGGATTTTTGTCTGCCAGACTCGAAACCCAACAACACTCCCCCCGCCCCTTTCCCCCCTATCTCCATGTCTATGTATCTTTCGTTATTACTTAAGTCCTCCCCCCACTTTAAATGTAGAAGCGCCGTCACCAGTTATTGTCATTTGTTTAATTCAAAATATATATTGATGGAGCATTATTGCGGGTAAAAGAACAGACACACGATGTAAGCAGAAACATTGGAAGAGGGAGAGAGAAAGGGGAAAAGGGGTGGGGGGGGGCATGGCGAGCTGGATGTAACATTTCAAGAATTAAAAAAAAGAGGCCGCTAATCGAACTATTGGAACTCTTGTGTGATGGAAGGGAGCTAAAATAGACACAACTCTCGTCTGCTGCCAGTGAGAGAGGAGAGAGAGAGAGAGAGAGCTCGCCCCTTCCTGTCGTGTGAACTCTTCATATTACTTGACATAGAAAACAAAACAAGGGAAGAAGAAGAGGGAAAAAAAATTAAAACCAGTGGCTGAAAGAATAAGATAGGTAAAGTTTGTTTTATTTTTAAAATATATATATATTTGAAAGTCCGTGTTGTTATTTCGGAGATGTTCAAACGTTCAATAGTTATGTAGACATTGTGTGTGTTTTTTTTTTGTATATAGAGGAAACTAAAACTTTCATTTCTGTTGACTACGTTGTTTTTTTTTCAGGAAGATTTCGGTGAAACTGTTTATATTTATATATGATATGTCGTTACATTAAGTAAGATGGTTGATGTAAGTCTGTATGTGAGGTAATACGCCCAGCCAAGTCTCAAAACATAACAGGCAAACAGCTGAGCTGTTATGTATTTATTTTTATATTAGTTTTTCGTTGCGCGGGAAGGGGAAGGGGGGGGCGGGCTTCTATTGTCGTGGAATGCTGGATTCCTGTTCACTTCTGCACATGAGGGAATATTCTGAAACAATGAGGTGTGTGTGTGCATTATATAATGCGATAGTAATCTCCATTAGGATTAGAAAAAAAAATGTTCCATGTTTGTGCATGCCTGTTTCACTTTATTGGTGTGCATGTCAGAGAGGTCCCAATGCCATGCGTGGCCAGTGCCACGTGTGCTCACTGCCAGTGGTGTGCATGTCAGAGGTGGCCCCAGTGTCAATGCGCGGCCCCAATGCCAGTGTGCGGCCTCAGTCCCAGTACGCGGCCCCAATGCCAGTGCGCGGCCTCAGTGCCAGTGCGCGGCTCCAGTGCCTGCGTGCTTTGCTGGGCTGAGCATCAGTAAGTATCAGGTTATATATACTGAATTATATATACACAGAATTTCCCCCTCCCTCAAATTCTCTTCAGAGGGCGAGGCATGGGGTGTTGGCCCTAGTGTCGCCCCCCCCCCCCCTCATGAGCTGACACCAGACAAATGTGTGCACCAGTATAGTTCATCATCGGTGTACGTTTATCTTGAAAATTGCATTGATGTGAGACTTGGATGCCTTCCCATCTGTCTTCGCACTGGATGTTTATTAGGGGGAAAGGGGGGGGTCAGATAGGACGGCACACTGGGTCAAAGATAAGTACTATGATGATGGTGGGGGGTATCACAAAGTTCATTCTAACAATAGGCCAGTGAGAGGCAGAGAGATCATACACACAGGATATTTGTTTATTTTATTTTCCAACGTAAGTCAGAGGATTGAGAACAGAGGATAAAACAGGGGTGGCCCTCATGAGGTTGACGAGAGCCGCGATGTTGACGAGAGCCGTGAGGTTGATGAGAGGGTGAACGAGAGCTGTGAGGTCGATGAGAGGGTGAACGAGAGCCGTGAGGTCGGTGAGAGCCGTGAGGTCGATGAGAGGGTGAACGAGAGCTGTGAGGTCGATGAGAGGGTGAACGAGAGCCGTGAGGTCGGTGAGAGCCGTGAGGTCGATGAGAGGGTGAACGAGAGCTGTGAGGTCGATGAGGGGGTGAACGAGAGCCGTGAAGTTGACGACAGCCGCGAGCTCGATAAGAGCCGCACATTTTTTTTTAAATATATATATTGTAAATAAAATATTTAAGAGAGCCGCTGCATTGACGATGTTGTAATATTTAGTAACTATACCATAGCAACATTGGCTCATCAGGAGCCACACAAAGGTCACCGACGAACCGCACCCTCCCCCTTTCCCTGCAATAGAATACATACATCTTTTATTTCCCCCCCCCCTTTCCTCCATTTCCAGCACACATAAAAAAATCCTCAGCAAGATTCACAAATTGTAATTACTAGAACACATGAATAATGGAGCTGTGGAGCATCCTCTTGACATCATATCACACGTGATGGCTGGGGGGGGGCACTTAAATAACTTCGTGAGTGAATTCTGTTTCATATGTCTGAGTGTGTGTGAGCGTGTCTTAGAACTGCATCACGAGGTTCATTGTGTAAAACATAGGTAGTGTGTGTGTGTGTGTGTGTGAGAGTAGCACACGTGTCGGTTAAGCTGGGTGTGTGTGAGTAGCACACGTGTCGGTTAAGCCTAAGCTGTGTGTGTGTGAGTAGCACACGTGTCGGTTAAGCTGTGTGTGAGTAGCACACGTGTCGGGTAAGCTGTGTGTGTGCCATTGCGACGTACCGAGAGGGTGACACAGATACCAGTCATCTGTGGTGGCGGTACATCATTGTGTGAGATCCGGAAATGTACAGAATGTAAAAACATTTCACCAAGGGGTGGCTGAAAGGATTGTATCAAAGTGCCGTAAAGAAAAAGCCAATTGTTTCTCGTCATAGAAATAAGGGATTGTCCAATAATTACGTCAACACACTTTTTAGATTTTAGACCCCCCCACACACACACACTCTTTCCCTTGTTATCAACTGTCAAACTTTCGGTGACCCGCCTAGTGAAATCACTCAATTTATAAATACAAAATTTAATTTATAAATTATAATTATACCCCCTCCCCTTCCACAAACAAATATAACGTACAATAACAAACTTCAACCCCCCCCCCATTGTAATCATTGACATCTAATTTGACTAATATAAAAAAAAAAAACAATCAACGAGTCTCCTTCCCCAAAATAACGAGCTTTTCAATTGAAACTCACTCCAGCCCTCAAATAGTATCTAATAGTATGCCGCTCTTCAACGAGTTTAGTTTGTATTCGGTTTCCGCAATGACTCGGCCACCATACTATCCTCAGAGCCGTAGTTGGCTATTGTGACGCTAGGATTTTTTTTGCACCCCCCCCCCCCACCACCACCCCTTCTCCCCTTCATAGGCTCATACCCATTGTTCTGGAAAGTGTGGAATCCTTAACAATGCAGAACATTTTTAAACTACTCATTTCACGTTTTATTAGTGTGTAGTGTACGATCACTTCCTTCATACATTGACTGTGCTGTATATAGTGTACTCACACACCATTCTCTCTTCTCTAAGAATAGGTCTGGAACATCCATCTGTTGTCATGGTCTGTGGCCCTTGCCACGATTTCAGTCCAGCCTTTTGCATACTCCGAATGTCCATGTACAATATTCCAAGTATCATAGCTGTGGTGGTATTAGCCATGTCCTTCCTTGGAGTGTGTTGCTACGCAACAATTTAAACGTCACAACATTAACGTGGCGGGCCGGATTAAATAGTCCGACGGGCCGGGGTTTGGCCCACGGGCCGAAGTTTGCTACGGCCGGTCTATTGCATCGCCATCCTCCCGACTTCTCTGTGTGTTTGTGTAAAACCAAGGAGGGCATTTCAATAATAAAGGGGGTGCTAAAAGATAAACGTCTTGTGTAGAACAGATTCACGGTTTTTGGAATAAAGAGGTTTGTACATATCTCAAAGTGTGTGCGTGCGTGTGCTTTAATGACAACCAGAAATATCGAACACTTGTTTGCATGCTACTACTTTCCACACCATCTGTCATTAAACAAGATTTTTTTTTAACCTGGTAAACGGTTATTTAGCAGCCAGCTTCGTCATCGTCACTCATCGTGCACACCTAAAAAAACGAAATCGACCATTTCCTAGTCTCACCAACCGACGTCTGCGCTAACTCGTCAAAACCACTGTTGCGAAGAAAATTGGTTGTGACACTTGTGATGTCAGTGTGTGGCTGGTACAGCGACGGTGACGTCATTGGTACAGTCTGTCGATACCTGTCCTCGCACGATGACAGTGCGACGGTTCTCAATCAATTGCGATTAATCGGCCCTACAGAGACCTGTTCGCGGTTTTTGCTACCCGCCATTAGCGATTATAAAAAAGGGCTAAATTGAATGTTATTTAATTGTCGGTTGAGAAATTATTCAACTTTCTGGCTACCCTCTTCAGGTAGGCTCTCGACCCACAATTTGAGAAACACTGTGTCAGTGAGCTCTGACCCAGTGACATTTCAGACGACATTTTTCTTAAGACCGGCGATGAATACTGCTGGTTTACTATGGGCAATTGATCTTTATATAGAAAGCATGATTAGCTATCGTCTCAGTCTGGAAGAACTGTCTTAGTCTCGAGTAACCGTCTGTCTCGAGTAAGCGAGTTAAATGAATGAAGCGATGCCTTCATTCTTGTGTTTCTGTTAGTCTATGTTGGGAACCCCGACCATCGTTGTGCTTGGCTGTGGGTTGGATTCGATCTACCACCAAACCTGGATGGCATTGGCCTCGTTCATGCCTTCACGTTGCACCTGGTATGGATGTAAAAGGGAAACTGTCCCAATAGTGGGGAAAGTTCTCCGATACATAGCCCCGATTTAAGGCTATTGTGGGCCTGAGGTTTTTAAACAAAGGGACCAGTTTTGCTTACCCATTGGCATAACTGGTATCGCATGTGAAGTAATTTTATGCCCTTTCTCATATGTTGGTTGTTCCACATACAAAGTAGGTTGTTCCTGACAGGTGTCAGTTGGAATTCTCGGCTTAAGACATATCAACCAATCGTGTCAAAGCGGGTCAGTGGACACTATATAAGCGAGGATTTTTAGTACCGGGAATGGGGGGTGGGAGAAGAACCGTTGGCTCGAGTATAAGAGGGTAACGGGACAAGTTAACCGTTACACTGGCCCTGTACATTTAACTTGTGTGGTGAAGGAAAAATTGATGTCCAGCGCCAGTGTTTCTTGCTGTAGTGCCGGCGCCCTTGTTTGTTGTTGTAGTACCAGCGCCATTGTTTGTTGGTGTAGTACCGGACCAGTGTTTGTTCATTATTGAGGGTGCGTCGAACGTGATCTGTAAATATGAATATTGTCACCGGAGATAGTGAGTCACCCATACCCCCATCTAACGGGCCCAGGTTACGGTACGTACCATGACGTACACAAACTCTGGTAACAAGAATCCCTTTAAAGTCTGACAGAAGGCGGACCTGTCTGTTTTCATGCGCCCGAGGCTACGGCCTTGTTTGTCTAATGGTTCCTCCAGCCCTGACTCGATATGGTATGGACCTGGCGAGATGCTGCTTTAGCCTAACATGGATATCTTGTATTCTTCCCATGCAATTCGTCTCTAGTCGTCTCGAGATACAATACAAATAGTTATACGCTCGCGTCCCCACATACTTTGTAGTTCTGTGGCAGTCTTTTAATTGAACTATTTATCTTGCTCAGCTACTGGCATCGATGGTGCCCGTGTGTCGCCCCATTTCTTTACGCAAGTACGACAGATGCCGCTACTGGCTGGGAAACGCCTCCAGGGGCGTTCAACCGCCACATAATTTACACGTACGAGACTTGGCAACTGGGTGCTGTGGTGTAAATGGTAGTTAAAATAGTGGTATCGATCAGTGTAAATCTCCCACAAAAAGTATGTATCGTGGCTGCCAACTATGTCCCCGACAATTATCCAGAAATTGATGAGAATTATCCAGAAAACTGTGTATATTTGAGCAAAAAAAAAATTAGTTGAATAAAAGAAATGTAGATCTGTCAAAAATAAAAGATTTTTTTTTTATTTAGATGGCTCAAACATCATCTAGATCTGGATATTAAATATTGCAGCCCCGATTTCTGTATGCACTTTAATATCAGTCTTACAGTGGAGGATCTTGTTGAATTTCTCGAGATTTTTTTTAAAATCTAATAGCCATTCATAAATCTATTAGGCAGTCACTGTAAACACCCATGAACTCCATATTTGTATTTAGTGCTGAATTGCACGTATTTAAATGACACTTGTATATCCCAGGCGCGCTAAATAATTCACTAGATGAGAAAGTTTGTAAACAATAGGGCCTGTTCAGGAATGCACTAAACATATCTACTCTTAATGTGACCTGAGAGTAGTGTAGGTTGCAGGACTTTATTTCGAATCTCGGGTCGGAAATGAATAACAAAAACAAACAAATCCAAAAAGGCTTGTAATTATTTCTTTGGTAATTATTACTTAAACTAGCTGTACCATGCAAAACCTTTGCATAGAGTTATATTCCCTTCGGTTTGATCGGTAGGCTAGGTTATTTTTGACTTCGGACAGATCCGATTTTTTTTCATGAGTTTCATTACTATTGTTTACGTTTGACGATTTTAAACTGGGATACTGTTGTATTAATTTTTTTACTTTCGATTTAACGCAGAACCCACACTACTATTATTTATACAGAAACGTAAATATTATTGATTGCATTACAGCCTTGTTATGAAATGCATTCATGTCTTTATACAGTGTTGAAAAAGTTAAGCAATACAATTTATACCAATGCAGTCGAAATGGTCGCCATTCGGGCGTGGTACGGGGGTCCTTTTTGGGTGGTACCTTCACATTCTCCCAATGCTCTCTCGACCAATGATGAGTGTCTACAATAGCACGTGAGGTTTGACGTCTATCATTCCATCCAAATCGGAGACTATGTAAATGCCGAAGAAATTGAACGCATTAAATATACATTAGTGGCTTCATTCTGACATTTTTTTTTAAGTTATGCCACCCCCACGCCCCCTCACGTGCCACCTTGTGTTCAGGCTCGGTGCGTGTCCACTTATTGAACTTTGACCCGCCAGTGTGTGTGAGCAGCTGGGTTTTTTTTTTGCGTGCTTTGTAGTGACGTGGTTTTGATTTAGACCTTGCTGCTTTGACAATACCTCTGGCTGGTCTACAGGGGAGGGGCACAGAACGGTTTATTCACTTCTCGTGTGTCGGCGCCTGCGTGTTGTGATTTTATTTGTTACTTTCAGATGGAATTATAAAAAAGAACACACAGAACAACACACAAACAACAGCATGGAAGTCTAGGAGAGTGAATTCACATTTTTGCACCGTCGTTGTTTTTTTTTTCTCTGTTATGACTATTTTCACTCGACACCGTTTCTATATTTAAAGTGTTGTGCAGATCACATGTAACACCGTGCCGTTTGATATGGAGAAGTGTTTGTCCTGTTTACGCTGGTGACCCCGAGATGTTCATATGTGTGATAAAGAAAAGTATTTGTTTTGTTTTCACCTGACGAGATTGTGGTAGAGCTTGTCACGGCCAGCATGTCACGTTGATTCAGAAATAGATGTCTGTATCCTACCCCCCCCCCCCTTTTTCAGTTATGATTTTATAATTGCTTTAAATGCATCTATTCTTATTTTAATACAGGTACATTCTTTGACTTCAAATACCAGAAATGTTTAGTGATATGGTTAAGGAATTTGATCGAAAAAATTTATAACCTCGGTCAAAAAAAATTCGATGTTTTTTTTTCTATAGCAGCATGGCCACTTGGTCCGAGGTTTTATTTGGACTTCATGGGTTCTAGGCTTGGACTTTATTATTGATAGTTTAGGGCCCTAGGCAAATTACATATCGGGGCCCCGATAGCTCCAGTTTTAACATGGATTAGTACACGGAAGGGGCTTCTTTTGACTGTCGCCTGGTTAGCCCATCCAAAAAAAAAAACAAACGGCCCTGCTTCAATACCCTTAACATTGTATTTCCCAATACTAATCTTCAACCTGACTGACACACGTATTATTTTTGTCAACACTCGTGGTGCTGTTGACTTGACCCCCGTCCTTCAGCCTTTTGTAGGTCATTAGGTCAAAGGTTTCTTCTTTTTTTTTTTTTAAATGTAATCAATGCGCCGATGCATTATTGTACAAAAATAAAATAAATGAAAACTTACGAGCATATCTCAATCTCCCGTTCATGTCACGTGGTTGAGATAAAACGAAACACCAACCTGGTTCGTTTCACCTAGAGAGAGGGGTGGCTACGTCCTGTGTGTGTGTGGGGGGGGAGGTTTGTGTCTAACCAGTGACCACAAGTCTACAGCCCCCCCCCCCCTTTTTTTTTACTGTGCGCACAGCCATCGGTGACCAGTGCAAGTATTCAGCAGACGTCACGCCGCGGTGAATGACTGTGATGTTAAAATATATATGTATATATTTCTACTGCACCTGGCGCAGTTTTGTCAATAAGACCTGCCCCCCCCCCCTCCCCCTCTACCTATCATTCCACCCATTATGTTTTATTTTTGTTTTCCTGCTGCCTTGACACATCGCTTTGTTAAACGGGAATACCCGTGTGTTGATGGCGATTTGATTTTTATATTTTCTACTGCTGGTGTCGTGTGCACATAAGACTGTAACCCACCACCGCGCACACACACACACACAGGTTATTTTTATATTATGCGTGTGTCACTTTATATTTTTTCTCTCGCCCAGTGGATGTGTACTAATTACGTTTTCACTATTAGTCGGACTGGTTTGCTCGAACTGAACCAGTTTTGTTTTTTTCTCCGTGGACGGATTTGTTTTCTCTCTTTCTGTGTCCCTGTGTGTGTGGAGGATTATTTGTTTATTTATTTTTATTCGTTTCAGGTATTCCGAAATTTCTAAACGGACCTGCTTTCTTTTATGTATTCCCCCGGAATTGTTGATACATATTTATTCATCGCCGGTGTGTCGTAGTTAGCCGCTTCTCCCCCCCCCCCCACACACATTCACCACCGCCACTGCCGTGATTCCAGTCTTGTGTGTGTGGTGTATGTGTGGCGACCATCCAAACATATGGAGGAGGCCCGACGCTCATCTGTACCATACAATCATCAATAACAACACACACAACAACAACAACAACAACAGAGTATTGAGTGCCGGTTTTTTTGGTGAGCGTAAGAAAAGGACGAGTAGAATTTTTTTTTTTTTGCTTTTGTTTTGGTTCCGTTTTTTTCTTTCTTACTGAATGGAATGTTTGGACCCGACGCCTCGGGCGTCCACGCCTCCTCCCCCCCCTCCCTCCTCCGCGGGACGGTTTCAGAAGGAGGGCGATGATGAGGAGGATGAGGGTAGAGATAATTACAACGACGATGACGACGAGGATGAGGCTTACGCCCAGAGAGAGGAGGAGGAAGAGGAGGAGGACTACATAATCAGGGAGATAGTCGTGGTGGAGGACGGAGGCGAGGGATGCAATCATGTGATCGATGGTGAGCGGCAAGGCAAGTATATGTATAAATAGCCGGCAAACTGAGTTCTACTTTTTCTTCTTTCTCTCTCTCTCTCTCTCTCTCTCTTTTTTTTCCGTGCCTTTAGCCAAGTATTGATTTGTTTTTTCTTTGGCCGTGGCTGAGAATCGGGAATGATTCATAGTCGCTACTTGTCCGTACATTTGGGTGGATGGGGTGAAGGATTAACTTCTCTCCCTCCCCCCTCCAACCTCATAGGGACTCCCACAGCACCCTCTCCCCCATCACCATCCACAGGAACTTTGTGTAAAATGTAGATATTGAACATTTTTAGGCTCCGGATTCCGGACTTCATTATTGAGGTCAAAGGTCATACCGCATTTGATCTAAAAACAAAAAGTGTTCATTGTTTGCATCACCCAGTAAAAATATCATCGTGTCTCGTCTTCACTCAAACGGCGCTGACATGAATAAAAAAATAAATAAACACTGTTTGAATTTCACTTTTGACCCAGTGCCAGACTGTAAGGGTCGTGTTAAGTTGACCAGATATCGGTCAAGACAAAGATGGCCGGAAAGTGGTCAGCAGGATCAATATAGCCTTGAGGTATCGACTATTGGGTCATCTGTCATACTTGTCAAATTTCTTCTCTGGCATTGTCCTCACTGTGGTAACTCTAAGATGCAACGGCAGTAGTCAAATATGGGATGGTTTCAGACTTGGTATTATAGCACATTGATTTTGTGCTGTATCATCTATAACACAAGATCATATAGAAGGGATATATATATATATATATATATATATATATATATTTACAGTATTGTATCTGATATATCTTTATATCATATTGTGATGTGTTGGATATATATCTTATCTTATTGTATCATGTTGGCCCGTGCTAATTTCATTTTTATATTTTGATTTTTCTGATGCCATGAGGAAATATTTAGAAATATTTTTGTTTTGTGTGTGGATACTACAGTTGTGTCTTGTGTGTAGTTTCACACTAAGTTTGTACACGACTAAAACATAAGGCTTATTTTTTATTTTGTCATAGTCATACTTGTATGTGAAAAAGTTCATCTGTCACAGTGTGTAAATGAAATATTCAAAAATCAGTCTCTGACTTCAATATGCAGTTACCAGCAGCTTTTTTTTTTCTTTCTGTTATTGAAATTTCTCTCTCTCCCCTCTCTCCCTCCCCCTCTCTCTCCCCCCTCTCCCCTCTCTCTCCCCCCTCATCTCCCCCTCTCTCTCTCTTCTCTCTCCCCCCTCTCTCCCCCTCTCTCTCCCCTCTCTCTCTTCTATCTCCCCCCTCTCTCCCCCTCTCCCCCTCTCTCTCTTCTCTCTCCCTCTCTCCCCCTCTCTCTTCTCTCCCCCTCTCCCTCTCTCTTCTCTCCCCCTCTCTCCCCCCCTCTCTCTCCCCCTCTCTCTCCCCCTCTCTCCCCCTCTCTCTGCCTCTCTCTCTTCTATCTCCCCCCTCTCCCCCTCTCTCCCCCTCTCTCTCCCCTCTCTTCTCTCCCCCTCTCTATCCCCTCTCTCCCCCTCTCTCTCTCTCCCTCTCCCCTCTCTCTCCCCCTCTCTCCCCCTCTCTCTTCTCTCCCCCCTCTCCCCCTCTCCCTCTCTCTCTCTCTCTTCCCCTCTCTCTATCCCCTCTCTCTCCCTCTCTCTCTCCCCTCTCTCTCCCTTCTCTCTCTCCCTCTCTCTATCCCCTCTCTCTCCCCCTCTCTCTCTCTCTCCCCTCTCTCTTCTCTCTCCCTCTCTCTATCCCCTCTCCCCCCCTCTCTCTCACTCTCTCCCCCCTCTCTCCCCCTCTCTCCCCCTCTCTCCCCTCTCTTCTCTCTCTCCCCCTCTCTCCCCCTCTCTCCCCCTCTCTCCCCTCTCTCTCCTCTCTCCCCCTCTCTCCCCCCCGTCTCTCTGTGTGTCTCCCCCTTCCCCGCCAGCTTGATGTGCGAGTGTATTTTTAGCCACTGATACAATTATTGTCACCCCAACCCCCCCCTTCTAGTACCATTAGCTATTTGAACTCCCTCAAACACAAGTGTATTCACCAGGGGGTGTGTGGCCCATGCTAGAAGTCTTGAGAGACTTTAATTCTGATTTTTTTTTGTAATGTATCATAATAAAATACTTTCAAGAGATGCACATCAATTTAAAAATGATATAGTGTACAAAGTTATTAAAATGCAGAAGAATAAAAAAATCCTTGTAGCATAATCAACACTGCCAGATAACAAGTTTTTGAAAATTTTCTTATTACTATCTGTTACCAGGGCTGGCCTAGGGCCGATCTGATTGATTTAGCATTAATAGTAATAGTTGTTATTGTACAAATAATTCGAAGGGGGGGGGGCTCGCAAGCATTCGTTAAATTGCTCCCCCCGCCGGCCCTGTCTGGTACATGGTATACCAGGGGTGGCCACACTGTCATTGAGATTCCATTTGATTATCTTTTTTTTTTTATATTATATGAAATATTGGAATGTTATGCATCATGGCCAATGAATGAATATTGAGTGAAAAAAAGTAAATATTGGAAGGGAAGTTAAAGCTGGCTGACTAGGAGCCACATGAAGCTCCTCAACCAAGAGCCACAGAAAACTCATCAACCAAGAGCCACAGAAAACTCATCAACCAAGAGCCACAGAAAACTCATCAACCAAGAGCCACAGAAAACTCAACCAAGAGCCACAGAAGACTCAACCAAGAGCCACAGAAAGCTCCTCAACCAAGAGCCACAGAAAACTCAACCAAGAGCCACAGAAAACTCAACCAAGAGCCACCTTTGTTAAAATACCCACTCTGTGTGTTCTCAGCTTGAGGTGTTACATGGTAGTTAGTACAACACCAGAGTGTGACTGACCAACTCACTTGGTGCCAAGCATTATTTTTTTTTCCACTGTACATATGTTAGGTCTCTTTAGGACAGGTCTTTTATGCTTATTTTACTTGATCCATTTCTATGGATCTCAAGGGAGTCAATGTCTGTCTAGTCCTTGCCCCAAGTTCATTTCAGGGGTTCCCAAAGTGGGGGGGGGGTCATAAAATATTTTGATGAGGGATGTAAAATATTTGAATATTTACTTTAGAAATGTTGTTTGTTTTACTAGCAACACTTTTTCTGTGTGTTAAATAATCAAAATAATCACAAAGACTACCCCACTACAGTGTAATACAGTTCTTGAATCTGTCATAGCACCTTAGCTTATGTTTTCTTATGCTATTGTATCGCTACACCTTGTAAATAAGTTCTTATTTCTCCCATGGTATTATGCTACCTTATAATCTCTTTTCTTTTTATTGTCTTACATTTTTTCATTTTTACACATGGGCTGCAAAAAAAAACAAAGAAAAGTTTTTCAATGAACTTTGCCCAGAATGTTTAACAATTGGGGAATCCCTGGTCATTGGTTGACTTTCCCTTATCTCAGTGTAATAATGAATAGGTCATAGCTGTTAGTAGAGAGACCTGAATAATCTAATGACATTGTGACCTGTGGCCTCATTTACCCCATGCAGTGGTTCTCCTATCTTTCGAGATTTTTTGAGCATTTGGCTTTCGTGACCCATCTGTCAAGTAAGGATAAAGGATGCAAGAAAGAAAGCAAGAAATTAATTGCAAATATTTAAAAATAATTGTTTTAATTTTGCGACCTGCTTCAGATCAGTGAAGACCACACTCAGTCAGAGACCCACCGCACAAGTAGAATCCTCGGTTCTACGTATTTCTATTTCCATTCAAATAAAGTTAAAAAAAAATATAAAAGTTTAAGTACTGTAGGTATAAAGTTTCATGTTTTACCTGTTGTGGGCTATTGTTTGGTTTATGAACATATTAGAACATTTTTTTTTAACGAGTGTATGATTGACATATTGAGTTTATAAAACACACCTTACAATCATGTGTTCTGTTTCACCTTACAATCATGTGTTCTGTTTCACCTTACAATCATGTGTTCTGTTTCACCTTACAATCATGTGTTCTGTTTCACCTTACAATCATGTGTTCTGTTTCACCTTACAGTCATGTGTTCTGTTTCACCTTACAGTCATGTGTTCTGTTTCACCTTACAATCATGTGTTCTGTTTCAATGATAATGTTTATTACTCTCACTATATTTATACTTGATACTTTTTTTTCTGTAAATATATTGCACTTACTCCCTCAGTACACCCACTTGTACACCATAACCTCTCCAGCCCTGTACTGAAACACATGAAAGGAACAAAACACACAGTTTACTGTTGGATTGAGTTTTTTTTTTATATGTTGGAGACAAATGTTAATTTTTTTTTTTAAATACAGTTTTGACAGACTTGAGGAAGAAAATTATTTCCTCCTTAATAATTGAAAATTAGTTGTGAAATTGGTGGACACGTTTCACATATTGGCATGATGTGACCCAATATTATTTCCATTTTTAATCATCATACTGGACAACCTTCCTGTAACATAACTTTTTTTTTTTCATACAGCCTAGTGTCTAGTGGCATATAAAGCAATGAGCACACAGGTTCAATCAACCGGGTCAGGGATCCTCAAAGCTATGGTCTGCTGGGGGGGGGGCATATTAAACCCACCAGGTTTTTTTTTCCCCCCAACCATCTGTTGCTATGTAACACACATGAGACACCTGTCAACTTCAGGGGAAAAATGATTCCAGTTTTAACATGAGTAGTTTGATCCAGTTATTATTTTTTTCAAAATCACTATTGAACTCACATAATTGGTGATTCCATTCTAGATTTTGAATTAGCTTCACATTTTTTTTTTGGTCCTATTGTTCATAAAGGTAATTAGCAATGCTGAATGAGCTACATTTGCATATTTTACATTAGCACATATGCATATTGTTTTACATTAGCACATATGCATATTGTTTTACATTAGCACATATGCATATTGTTTTACATTAGCACATATACATATTGTTTTACATTAGCACATATGCATATTGTTTTACATTAGCACATATGTATATTGTTTTACATTAGCACATATACATATTGTTTTACATTAGCACATATGCATATTGTTTTACATTAGCACATATGCATATTGTTTTACATTAGCACATATGCATATTGTTTTACATTAGCACATATGTATATTGTTTTACATTAGCACATATACATATTGTTTTACATTTTCCTTCATAAGCATTTTACACTCGGTCATGTCAGTTCATTTTGTTGTTACACTCGGTCAAATCGGTTCATTTTGTTGTTACAACTCTGTCATGTCAGTTTATTTTGTTGTTACACTCTGTCATGTCAGTTCATTTTGTTGTTACAACTCTGTCAAGTCAGTTCATTTTGTTGTTACACTCTGTCAAGTCAGTTCATTTCGTTGTTACAACTCTGTCAAGCCAGTTCATTTTGTTGTTACAACTCTGTCAAGTCAGTTCATTTTGTTGTTACAACTCTGTCAAGTCAGTTCATTTTGTTGTTACAACTCTGTCAAGTCAGTTCATTTTGTTTTACAACTCTGTCAAGTCAGTTCATTTTGTTGTTACACTCTGTCAAGTCGGTTCATTTTGTTGTTACACTCTGTCAAGTCAGTTCGTTTTGTTGTTACACTCTGTCAAGTCAGTTCATTTTGTTGTTACACTCTGTCAAGTCAGTTCGTTTTGTTGTTACACTCTGTCAAGTCAGTTCGTTTTGTTGTTACACTCTGTCAAGTCGGTTCATTTTGTTGTTACACTCTGTCAAGTCAGTTCGTTTTGTTGTTACACTCTGTCAAGTCAGTTCGTTTTGTTGTTTCACTCTGTCAAGTCAGTTCGTTTTGTTGTTACACTCTGTCAAGTCGGTTCATTTTGTTGTTACACTCTGTCAAGTCAGTTCGTTTTGTTGTTACACTCTGTCAAGTCGGTTCATTTTATTGTTACAACTCTGTCAAGTCGGTTCATTTTGTTGTTACACTCTGTCAAGTCAGTTCGTTTTGTTGTTACACTCTGTCAAGTCAGTTCATTTTATTGTTACAACTCTGTCAAGTTAGTTATTCCCACATGGATTGTACACTTGTAGATACATTTCATTTCCTAACCCCCCCCCCCCTTCAATGTTAGTTCTCTGTGTAAATAGTTTCCCCGGTCCAGCCTGTGTGGGGACCTGTCTGGTAATATTTGGCCAAAGTTTTTTATTTTAAAAACCATCTTGCATATAATCTCCGTTATCTTATCTGTATGTAATTCAACAGATGTGATTCAAACATGTGTCATATTTGATCAAAATGTGTGTAATCCACTTACATCCCAGAGCAGCTGATCTGTGTGTAGATCTGTCTAGCTGATCTGTGTGTAGATCTGTCTAGCTGATCTGTGTGTAGATCTGTCTAGCTGATCTGTGTGTAGATCTGTCTAGCTGATCTGTGTGTAGATCTGTCTAGCTGATCTGTGTGTAGATCTGTCTAGCTGATCTGTGTGTAGATCTGTCTAGCTGATCTGTGTGTAGATCTGTCTAGCTGATCTGTGTGTAGATCTGTCTAGCTGATCTGTGTGTAGATCTGTCTAGCTGATCTGTGTGTAGATTTGTCTAGCTGATCCAGTCAGGTCTCTGTATTCCTTTATCCATCAACACCCCTGGGGCATTTTTTGTAGAGAACCCCCCCCCCCTTTCTTTATCTCCACTACACTTTAACTCCCAGCAGGACCTAGTGAAGGGCACCCACCAGTACATTATATTGTGGGTATGCCATGAACCAGCTGCAGGCCAACAGTTGTGATGGGAACATGTGGAAAAGGGGGGTTAGAACAGTGTCACCACCAAGTGAGCCTTCAGTCATCCGAGACTCACAGAAGTTGATCAGTACTTGATATCTTTTTGTAAATATGAATCTCATTCTGTATGTCAGTGTGTTTAAATATATATGTCATGTTCTTGAATAACTGCATCCATGGTATTGATAACTATCTTTTTGCCTCATTTATATTACTTCCTTTGAGGTCCATAAGTTAGCGCTTTATTCATATCTCTCTCTCTCTTTCTATATATATTTATGTATATATTTATACAACTTAGCCACTATTATTGGGCAACTTTTTGATCCATTACTTCAAATAAAAATTACATTATAAAAAAATATTTTATAAAAAACGTTTTTCTTGGGTACTAAAAAGCAGAAAATAATTTCTGAATAAATTGGTAACATGGTAATAGTAATAGACTTTATAAGAGCTTCTGATTTTTATAAAAATGAAAAACGTTGGGCGCATGAATCTTATATTGTGTGAATGTTTGTATTACAGTATTAGGATCATCAAATGTTAACAATTAAATCCCAAAAGAATTATTACAGAAGGTTTTCGAAATATCACGATATTGCAGATCATTTATTAGAACTTAGTCTAGATAACAAAATGAGTATGTAAAATTAATATAAGCACACAAACAGACGCGAAGTGAAGTTAAGAAAAACGTTGTAAAAATAGTACTATTTATATATTTATTAATATTTTTTTTTCTTTTTGCATTACTTGAAAGATACTTGCACCAAACAAAACAATGTTGTAGTGCCCATTCTACATGACCGCCATAACTCAGGACCTTGGTGGCCCTGGGGGGGGGGAGGGGGTGAGGGGTGCACTACAGAAACTTTAGTTGATTGCTCTGCTTTTGAGTCACCTCATAACTGATCATATCCTCAGACCTAAATTTGTTTCTTTAATTATTTGCATTTGAGAAAAATATCTGTGCTTTGCAAACTGCTCATCACTGGACTTATACTTTTGTGTCTGCTCAGCCGTGTTTTACTTTAAATAATATGTTTGTGGGGGGTGTGTCTGTAGCGTGGGACAGTGTTAAATTGTGTTTAAACCAGATAATTATAAGAACATCATACAAATGTGGGAAATAATTGTATACATTTAAAATTAAGCTTGCCATTACATCAGCACTACGTCCCTTATCTCACTGATCATGTCTACCTAATCATCTCCTTTACATAAATCACAGTCTGAAGACATAGGCCCAATTCACTATTTTGCTGGCCACCATGTAACGGATTATTTATTTATCGTTACAGTAAAATATAAACAGTAGAATAAATCCAATATAAACTGAATTATCACAATGACTAATAATCTCCTTAAGTCAATGAATAAACGCTTATCAACTTTCCAATAAACTCAACTGATTAACTAAACTCATATACGCTGATACACTGACTGAACTGAACTTCCCAACTGAACTTGCTGACAGGCTAACTGACTGATGATCACCCAACTGAACTCCGGTACTTACAAACATCCTCTTATATAATTTGCTTGCATCATACTGAATATTCTATCTCTATCACAATTCTTAGACAATCCTATTTTCAATAAACATGCTATTTAGCCTCTCAAAATAACTAGAGTCTTGACCCTGTGACCTCAGGTTGACCTGGTTGGCCAAGCTCCAAACATACACACACACCTGTGTGCATAGTACACACAACTATACCATGACAACACCTTAGTCACACTACATAACAGACATTAACAAGTGCATACAAAAGCCTTAGCTGATCCCTGCTTTAAGCCTTTGACAATCATTCCTATTTTTGTGTAATGTTTTTTTCCCTGTCACTCATCCATGACAACTAACCATTGCCGATGACATAACCATTGATAAAAAGAAAAAAAAACTTTCTGACTCTGCTGTTCACTCAGCTGTACTTGGAAACCTAGTTATATTAAAACAACCTTACTGACATTTTGAATTCCGAATTCTCAATGTGAACCAGTCCCCAGATGTTAAAAATATATTTGATTAGCTCGGAATTGAAAACAGCCTTTTGCAAACATGGCCGGTATTTAATATTTACCTACTTTTGTATGTAAACAAAAAAATAATGTTGCAATTTGTATTTTATAATTGTCTTTTTTTTTTTTTTAATTTATGGGGTCTGCTCTGACCTACTCCCAAGCCAGAACTAAACAGAAGTTCACACAGCATATAATTCTGTTAAGAGCTTTTTCCACTGGCCATCTGCCAGCCTTTTTTAAAAAAAAATAAAACAACGTTGAAGGCAAAGAAATATAAGGCTGTATATATTATTGACGATTCCCATTGGGCTTGAGCCAGCCACTGGCCAATGGTATTCTCAGGCGAGGTGCTGGATCCGCCGTGCGGAGATCCACCGTGGATTATCATTTCATTATTTAGTTGTTGTGTCTACAGCCATTTTTTAAATATTGGATCCTAAATGGGGGGCACCATTATCTCTACGAGCTAGAATTGTTTGTTTTGTTGCATTAGTTCTATTGTTGTTGTTTATTTTTTATTTGGTTTGTTATGCAGGTAAAGAGAAACATGCATTGAAAGCTTTATGCCTTTAATATAGGAAAATTAAGGAATACTGGGGCGGCAGTGGGGGGGGGGGGGAAGCAAGGGAGGTGAGGTGCGTGTGATCCTTTGAGAGTTGTTGTCTTATCAGGGCCCCTCAAGTTGTTGGCTTATCAGGGCCCCTCAAGTTGTTGGCGACACCCCTGCAGTCGATTCCGCTTAATTGGGACACATCGGGACCGAGGCTTTTATGTCCCAATTAAGCGGCTGTCCCAATTAAAAATACAAATTTACTATTGGCTTCTTGGCTTGGTTTCTTTGAGATTTGTCCCAAATAAGCGGCTGTCCCAACTAAGCGGTGTCCCAATTAAGCAGAATCCACTGTAATCAAGGTGATAGTGTAACATTTCCTGAAAAAGAGTGCAGGAAGTTGTATAAATGTTATGTTTTGTTCCTTATTTATGTTACTTTGGATGGCGCTCGTCTTCTGCAGCCAAGGATAACTACGAGCTCACTTTGTGTGTGTGTGTGTGTGTGTTGGTTCATAGAATTTTATATTGGAGGTTGTCATTAATGGCGGTCTGTTTTGACAATTGTTTTGATTGTTTTATATCATGTGCTGTGATTTCAGATTCTGAAGATGATGAGTTTGTTGATGCACCTGAACATCAGCTGGAAGACAGAGAGTTAACAGTGGCTCTGCCACACACTCCTTCAGACATGATGCACAGGTGAGAAGTTTGATTCTCAGTGTAATTGCTGTTCATAGTTTTAACTTGATTCATAGAATTACTATTGCTTTTTTTCTATTGTACATTATCTGGTACAGTAGTAGCCTAATGCGGATCTCTCAGAGCCACATGAGGATTTCTGAGTCACATAGGGCTCTTTTATGATTTTTTTCTATTATTTACTTTTGTTCACTAGTTAAATTGAGCATGACGTAAGTTTTTTTTTTATATATATATATAAAACCTGGATTCAGCTCTCATCAACCTCATGTGTGGCCTCCCCTGAACTTGTAGAAATAAGTTTGTAGTGGTCAAATCGTACATT
>JAGDYQ010000068.1:4179970-4200562 GCA_021962125.1 Bulinus truncatus | reverse complement strand
TCTATCTATCTATCTATCTATCATTACATTCATCTATCTATCTATCTATCTATCTATCTATCTATCTATCTATATATCTATCTATCTATCTATCTATCTATCTATCTATCTATCTATCTATCTATCTATCTATCTATCTATCTATCTATCTATCTATCTATCTATCTATCTATCTATCTATCTATCTATCTATCTATCTATCTATCTATCTATATCTAATCTATCTATCTATCTATCTATCTATCTATCTATCTATTCTATCTATCTATCTATCTATCTATCTATCTATCTATCTATCTATCTATCTATATCTATCTATCTATCTATCTATCTATCTATCTATCTATCTATCTATCTATCTATCTATCTATCTATCTATCTATCTATCTATCTATCTATCTATCTATCTATCTATCTATCTATCTATCTATCTATCTATCTATCTATCTATCTATCTATCTATCTATCTATCTATCTATCTATCGAACTTTGTGTCTATCTGTCTGTCTACTGTTATATATTTTTTTCCATCTTCTCTTGAACGTCGTTTAAATATTTATAACCCCAAAAAGATGTAACGCCTATGCATGAAACCTTCCAACCATATACGCCAAATGTTGGTATGACTGTCCATAAGTCTGAACCAATGTCTGTGTATGTCTCTTTAAATGATAAATTACCATTCCCTTTATCGACGTAAAGACACACACACTAATCTGAACTAATTGTAACTTTTTAAGACTATCAGCTTTTATAATGAGAATGAGAAAATATGTCACGGTCTCCGTGTTCGTCTTCTAATTAGCTTATGGTACTCTTTTACAGTCACCCGAATACAGTTTGTGGTACTTTTACAGTCACCCGAATACAGCTTGTGGTACTTTCTTTTACAGTCACCCGAATACAGCTTGTGGTACTCTTTTACAGTCACCCGAATACAGTTTGTGGTACTCTTTTACAGTCACCTGAATACAGCTTGTGGTGCCCTTTTACAGTCACCCGAATATAGCTTGTGGTACCTTCTTTACAGTCACTCAAATACCATGTCTTTCTCTACAATCTGTAAACAATAGTCAATATATGCTCATGTATTTAAACACGTGCGCGTTTGAGCTGAATATAAACACAAATAAAAAAAGAGACACAAATCGAGCATGGGCGTATTCATGGGGGCAAGGGAAGGGGGGTGATTTGCTCCCCCCTTACATTTAAAAAAAAAATGTCATAAAGCTGTTATTTGCCCCCCTGGAAAATTCTTGCCCCCCCTTTGAAAAATTCCTCGCGACGCCCATGCATATGAATACAGGTGACACAGAGGCCATTTCTCTGCCAGGTAGATCAACGTGTTGTCAAGGCGCGGTTCTCAACGGGTGGTACTCAGCCCCAGAAGCGTGAAAATTCTACAGCAGGGGCCAGGCATTCTACAGCAGGGGCCAGGCATTCTACATCAGGGGCCAGGCATTCTACAGCAGGGGGCCAGGCATTCTACAGCAGAGGCCAGGCATTCTACAACAGGGGCCAGGCATTCTACAGCAGGGGCCAGGCAATAGCGGGGGGGGGGGCAGGTAATACATTTCCTAAGTAGAACAAATAAGCAGAAGGGGCCAGACAAAACGCATGGGGGGCCCGGCCCCCCTGGCCTCCAGCACGCTACGGACATGGTGGTACTACGCATGCCCACCGACAGAAATTTCGGGCCACTGGGCAGGGTTTTCACGGCCTCCCCCCCCCCGTGCTGATAATAAGATTATAAAAAAAGTTGATTGGCCAGCTGGGCATTTGCCCCCCCCCCCCTCCTGCCCCCCCCTCCTCTAGGTGGCACTGGTACTACGCGTACCTTAAGGTTAAAGGTTAAGGTAATGCATGGGGTAGGCAGCGGCATACATTTTTCGCTTCAAACAACCAAAAGTTTGAAGAAGGTCGCCGCCAGTTTGCGGCGTGACATCATCACCAAACCACGTGTCCGAGGTAAGTACATTCCACCAAGAAAACTAAGTCCGTTTATACGTTAAATAACGTGTAGAGGGGGGTACCTGCGGAATTACTTGCACACCAGTGTAGGCATGGGCGTCGGTAGGGATTTTTCCAGGGGGGGGGGCAAAACTTTCCAGGGGGGGCAAATAACAACTTTATGACATTTTTTTAAATGTAAGGGGGGGCAATGCCCCCTCTTATATGACATTTTTCAAAATGTAGGGGGCAAATGCCCCACCCCTGCACACCATGAATACGCCCATGAGTGTAGGGGGTATTGACGCGGAAAACGTCGAGAACCACTGTTGTAAAACTTTCATGTCCACGATTTTTGGCGGGGTAATATAGTCTGGAGACTGCAGTAAACTGCGTCCCGATATATTTATAGTGGTCATGGGTGCATTGTGGGATAAATTCATTTCTTGCTATAAATATAGAGTACGTAGAACAAGTAATGATATGACAAGTGTTAACAAAATGATTATAGAGCAAGTAATGATATGACAAGTGTTAACAAAATGATTATAGAGCAAATAATTATATGTCAGTGCTAATAATTTTTATAGAACAAGTAATAATATGACAGTGCTAATAATGTTTATAGAACAAGTAATGATATGACAGTATTAATAAACATTTTTATATAAGAAATAATAATATGTCAGTGCTAATAATGTTTTATGTAATGATATGACAGTGTTGTTAATAAACATTTGTTTATCCAACCTGCAGTGACAGCTTTCATAGCTATCCCGCTCCACCACCACCACCATTTCCCCATCTCTTCAAATTCTCTTTTATTACCTTCATAAACACCGGCCCCAGAAGCTCATAAAAAATATCTTCTTTGATGAGCAGAGTAAATTCAAAGGGAATTAACAGCTTTTGATTCCATGTTGGTGGATTAATCCCCCTGTCCTGTCCCAACGATGTCATGAACAGCTTCCTCTTTATTACTTTAAGAACTGGCTTATGATGTTTTGGGGAAAAAAACCAACCTCTAAGATGCTCATTAGACATTTTAATGTATATTAAAGGAATGACCAGTAAACATTGTTAATGCTGCTTATAAGCTTAGAATGAAAAGATTTTTAAATTACGTCTTCAAAGATTTTTTTTTTTTTGAATTAAAGACTACACTTCTTTTCAGTTCCTTTTTGCTCAGGACATCAATGTTCGACGTATAATAAAAAAAAAAGTCATTAATTAAATATCATCTTTTTGATAATGTTATTAAAGTCATTATAACATCTCATATATTATTTACTAGTTGTACCCTGCAAAACCTTTGCATAGAGTTCTATCCCCCCTTAGGCTTGATCGGTAGGCTATGTTATTTTTTGGTTTCAGGCAGATCCGATTTTTTTCATGATTGTTTTTTAAACTGGAATACTGTTGTATTAGTTATTTACTTTCGATTTAACGCAGAACCCAAAATCGCTATTATTTAATTTGATTCTCATACAGTAGAAATATTGAATTCTCCATTAAATAATACTCTGATTAATTAAGAGGTTGTCTCTCTTGTTCTTAAATAGCTGGGGCATCTGTCTGTATTCTATCACCGGTGAATATTAACCTCAGTGCTTCCATTATCAAAGGAAAATTCGAGAATTGTTTTTTTGCTGGTTATTTTTGGGATTAATAACCACTGGCTAATGATATGGGTTGTTTCAATCATTTAAAATGAATAACTTAATAATTCTTTGTTCATACTTGACCTTGACCTCAATAAAATATCAAGCTAAACCCCTTTCCATCCATAATTCCTTGAGATATTCCGTACTTTTTTAAAAATCTTTTTAAGTCACAATTTTCGACTCTTTTCGGTGCTATTAGAAATACAATAGTTCTTAAAACAGTTCATGGTGAGTGTGTGTGTGTGTGTTTGTGTGTGTGTTTTGGATGCCCTGCATATACACGAGGTTACGGATTTAGAAATTCTTTAAATACACATAACTATATACATAACTTTAAAGGAGAAATAATGTGAACCTTTGTGTTTCATTTCTGCTTCCGTTTCGAACATTTTTACTGAAACGAAATGATCAATGGAACGAGGACCACCGCCCCCTTATATTTGTTTACGACGCCATTTTTACCGCCAAGCAACGTCGTCTATATAAACACAACAGAAGTAAAATCCAGGTTATTTACAACAAAAAAGAATAATTTTATTGTAGGGAAAATCTTTTTACTTTTTGTTTTAAACCAAAAATAAAAAAAAAAAAATGTAGCGAAAAAGACAATGCTTATGCAAAAAAAAAAAAAGAAAAACTGAAATAGTCTCATTAAAAAGTTGTTTATATATCTTTTGTAAATTTCTTAATCCATTCTTCATTAAACCTACTCCAACTACACCTGGCACATCATCATTGTGTTTACTATCTTAAACGAGGCATTATAAAAAATACAACGGTTCTTAAAGTGTTCTTTCATTTTTTTACACTAATAACGTCTGCTACTAAAACAATTGGCGGGGGGGGGGGGGGAACGGGTGGTCGAGTGGTAAAGCGCTCGACTGTCGGCCTGATGGTCACTGTTTCTATCTCCGGTCAGAACCAATAGATTTTCAGGCCTTGAATCAAGTACCCGCCATTTCTCCCGCGCTTCCTCCATGGGCATCACACTATCGGTTATGGTGGCGATGAAAGAAGGGTACCATAATAAACACTGCGATTGTAAAAAATCTAAGAGATTTCGTCTCATCCTTGCATGGGAATCTCACACACTAAAACAATACAATGGTTCTTCCAACAGTTCAAACGTTCTTTATTTTAACACAACAATGGTATTCGCTTTTTTCTTTCTTTTTTTTTCAAAGTGACCTCATTTATAAAAAAAAAGGCCCACACACGATACAGCAGACATTTTTTGTTAGAGCATTTTCGAAAAAAAATGCTCTATTGTCCCCGTTTTGTCTGTCTGTCTGTCTGTCTGTCATCACCCTAGATCTCAACAACCATAAGTCCTAGACCTATGATGTATATATCATTTTGTAGGTCTTGGCCTACATCAAAAGTCCATTTCGCGATCTGACCTCTGATGGCCGAAAAAGGGGGCGTTTTAAGTACCGTTTTTGCTTATATTTTAAATATAAATAATAAAAGCTAATCAAAGGGGCGTAATCATTATTTATTTTTGTAACAGTTATTCAACATTCAGCAAAATTCAGCAAAATCTATGGCTGTCACCCGGAAAAAAAAATACTGATTTCGTCCGGCGTAACCGAAAGTGCTCAAAAATGTCCTTTGTCCGAAACGGAAAAGACTTAAATTACTTGTTTTTCTTGTTTGCATGGGCCAAAAAACACAATAATAGCTACAACAACAATAACAGTTTCTTTAGGGGAGGTAAATGTTCGATGAACACTAGTCCATTACTAGAAGGAAAGAAAAAAAGAAAACACGTCACATTATCTGAGCGTAGTAATGAAGAGGGACGAGATGACATATATGACATCGCTAATGTTGATTTATTCCAGAAAAATCTCTTTACATTGACATTGGGGGGGGGGAGGGAAGGGCTATCGTCATGTTGTTATCTGAAATGATGGACTATCTTTTCTTGTCCTATTATTTTTTTTATTGGACCACTCTACACATGTACTACGTCAAACTCATGGACACACACACACACACAGACACACACACACAGACACATAAACGCACAGACACAATATCTCTGACACACGCTCAAATATTATCTTGGATTTGAATGTAACACATGAAGTAGAAAATAAACCTTATTCTATACATAATAACAGCTGGGCTTGACCAGTGCTCGATTTACCGCCAGGGATGCCGGGGATATCCCCGGCACTGAGAACTGTCAACCCCGGCTCTGGTTTAGCTAAGATATCCCTGCCGGGGATGAAACCATGGACATTTATCCCCGGCTCGTTAGAATTTTTTTTTCATCCCTGGCACTGGCTTTGTCTTAAATCGAGCACTGGGTCTAGTTAGTATGTACCTACTTACCATTCACTACATATTTATCATTCTCTTTACCTACCTATCTAATTATCACTCCGTCTATCTGACGTTCTTTAAGTTCGAATGGTATCCGGGTCTATCTATCTATCTATCTATCTATCTATCTATCTATCTATCTATCTATCTATCTATCTATCTATCTATCTATCTATCTATCTATCTGTCTGTCTGTCTGTCTGTCTGTCTATCCATCAATTTGTCAGTTAGTCTATCTGCATGCCAGTAAATATCTGAATGTTTTTTTTTCAATCTATACTCCTGTCTACTTTAAATGAAAATAGCTCCGTCGTTCAGTCTGTCCCATTATATTATTTCTATTTAACGAGTGTACTTTCTCCTTAAACTTCATTTTGTTTCAAAGCTAACAGCTCATGTTCTATTATAGATTGATTCTCAACAAAGACGGATGAGGTCGTTAATTAAGTGATATCATCAACAACAATAACAACAACAACAAAATGACCAATCAGCAAAATGTAGGTCAACCCAAACATTGTGTTTGTTCGCAAATTCCTCCTCTTTAAAGATAAAATCAAACAATGTCACAATTTTTTTGTTTTTTTTTTTGGTGCTTGTTGATTGGTTGGATTATCACCTTCGAATGTCAATGGGTCAGACGTCCTCGCTGCCGATCCGATGGGTAACTAAAATAAAACCGATTGTAACAGTTTTTATTGAGAGATTAACACCTATTGATACCTCCCCTCCCACACACACACACAAGCACACGGAAGTCTGTCTCTCCCTCTCTCACCCCCCCCCCCGCTCTCACGGCTGTAAAACCCAAAGAATAGACTTCCCCAACAACACGAGCTCACACATAAATACCGACTCACCCCTGTATAAGAAATCTTCAGGTTGCGCGATGTATTGCATGGGGCGCTACTTTTTGACACCATGTGCTGCAAAAAAAAAATCCCCTAGTAGCGCAAAAAAAAAATCAAAATAAATAGATAAATTATATAAAGATTTGATATGCGAAAATGTGTGTGCCACTTTTAGCTAGATTTTCGCAGGTTTTCTTGCTTTTTCGGTCATAAACTTTCTGTCAACACTGACGCGAGGTCTTGATTCCACCTAAAAGTGAATCCTGTCAAGTCATCTGCATGGCTAATGAGATCAGGTAATGACGCTTGACTTGAATTTTATAGTTTTCCCAGCACTAGTTCACCAGTTGGTAGAGTTTTCTTCCTTGTCTGTTTTCTTGTTAAACACAACATATGAACAAAAAATGTTAAAACAAATAATAATAATAATAGTAAAAGACTGTATTAAACTATAGAGAACTGAATAAAAAAATAAAATTTATGTTCGTGTTAGTCATTCAATTGGTCTTACATATTTCACTGTATGTAGATGTTACATTCAAAGGTTTGTCAAGCGGTGGGCAGCGAATTTTACACTTATATGGTGATTTTTTTTACAAGTCTTTTTTTTTAAGGCCCCCCCCTCCCTCATAGTTTTTTTTTATCTGCCCGGTGCCACAACTGGCCGTAATCCGCTCCTGTGTAAAAATAATAATAATTATTTTCTCTGTAAAGTGAAAAAAAGTTGTACAAGAATGTTGCTTATGGATGCTATAATAAGACTTTGTTCGAATCTCTGTTGAGAACCTTGGGACTTTTTCAGGTCTTTGGTGAAAGTCCCCCAAGTCCACCCAGCCTTAAAATGGTACCTAAATTTAAGTTGGAGGAGTAAAGGCGGCTGTGGCGTTGTGCTAACCACACATTTCCTTTATGTGACTAGGTTTACTGAAACAGAGGAAAAAAAAAAATCATCCGCCTCGATGAGCCCCTTCGGGCTTAGGGGAACTTTTCTTTACTTAGCGACTTGATGATTTTACATAGTTACATCTAGAGGAGAAATTCTACTTACCGATTTTCGTTTGAAACGGATGCATAAATAATAATAATAGCAAAAAACTTGTACCTAAACTTAAAATAAGCCTGTACTATTTTGTAATCATGTAATCTGATAATCAAGTACATTTGTACAAACACTAATCCGTCTCTACCGACGTACCTTTTTTTTTTACTTAGAGTAACTTGGATGTTTTCAAATCACTGCTCATGGTCTGACCTAGTTTATTTGTTTTAACCAGGTAATTCCGCGAAGCTGAACGTATGAAGGGCTTTAACTCGTGAACTAATGGTTGCCTAAATCAAAGGGAGACCACTAGCGTCACTCTTTGTAATATTGGAACTCGGTTTGATAAAAATAACAACAGAGGATCCGAAACTGTTTAAAATAACAGCAACACATAAAACAAAGAGCAATACTTCACTGCAATATAATTTGTTTGATTGAAATTGTTATTAGCGATCTTAAAAAAAATAACTTATGAGTTATTACAATTCCTTGTAAATTTCATTTGCTGACCAATTCTATTTTATACATAGCTTTCGATGACATATTAGACTATTGCATTGCCTCAAATGGAAGTAAGGAAGATTATATTGATAAGTGAGTTCTGTCTGTCAGTCTCTTGTAAATCTGTTGACCAACGCTATTTTAAAGCTAAATATAGCTTACCGTGAACTTTTAGTCTATAGTCGTTGATGGAAATAAGGAAGATAATATTGATCAGCTGATTCGCTATGTCAGTCTAATTATGTCAGGAGTGGCCTAGAATGAGGTCAATGAGAGAAGTAGTTCGGGTCTATATATAGTAAACAGTACTTACAAAGTCGAGCCACAGTCGACATATCAAGATTTACTGGAAAAAATATAATTTGATAATAGTGAGAAGATTAATCATTAGGACACATTTCTCTCTCTCTCTCTCTCTCTCTATATATATATATATATATATATATCTATATATCTATCCATCCATCCTTCCATCCGTCTATCTATCTATCTATAGATACTATCTATCTATCTATCTATCTATCTATCTATCTATCTATCTATCCATCCATCCATCCATCCATCCATCCATCCATCCATCCATTTATCTATCTATGTATCGAACTTTGTGTCTATCTGTCTGTCTGTCCGTTGGGCAGTCCATCTGCCTGTCTGTCTGCCTTCCTGCCAGCCTACCTCTTAGTCTCTCTGTATGTCTGTCTGTCTGTCTGTCTGTCTTTCTGCCTGTCTCCCTGTCTCTCATTTAGTATTGAATGCATGCCGATTCAAAAGAAATCAGGTATTAAATACGTCTAATAAAAGCATAACCTTTGTCTCTAATTAAGCGTGCAAAAAATAATAAGAAATAAAGAAAAGTTTAAACATACAAACATTAATGAACTTAATTTACACAATTTCACTTTTTGCGATGTTGTACTTTGTTGAAAAATTACAAGCCCGACAGATTACCCTGTCAAGATTCTTATTTCTTGCCTGCTGTGTGATCGTTAACTAACAGATGTTTTTACTATATGCAACCATATCCCAGAAAGTAATTATCTCTCTGATGTTGCCCTGCCCTAGATTCAAAGGATTTAAGAACCTCTGCTATGATAATTTTTTAGAGCTACAAGACATATTAATATTGAACTTTAGCTATCGAGTCCAAAACCTGTTGTTCCTGTAGCCAATAACGGGTTATGTTGTAATGTCATTGGTACATACCAGACACCCCCGCTAAAGAAGTGATCAAAGGGGCAACCCTGGGGTCAAAGTGACACCACAGGGGTCAAAGTGGCACCATATGGGTCAAAGTGGCACCAGAGTGGTCAAGTGGCACCACAGGGGTCAAAGCGGCACCACAGGGGTCAAGTGGCACCACAGTGGTCAAGTGGCACCACAGTGATCAAAGTGACACCACAGTGGTCAAAGTGGCACCACAGAAGTGGTAAAAGTTAAATAAATTCGAAACCATGCATTCTTCTAAGACTGTTGGCTTGGTGGCTCTTTCGTAGCGTGCCGGATCTTCATGCTGCAGCTCGACCTGCATGCTGTGGGCTACGAGTTCGACTCCCAGTGTGTCCAGTCACCCACCTATATCTCCAAGGCCATTGCTCTATCGGCTATGGTGGGGATGCGCTCCTTAAAATCGCCCCATTAGGAATTCATCTTTTCAGGGACTACACACACACACACACACACTAAGCCTGTCAAACTTCGGGGTTCACTTATAACGAGACGACATTCTTGATACTGAATTGGAAAGTTGACCGACAGAATTTCTACAAAACTGTCCCCCTTTTAAACGAAAGTAACTCTTCTTGGACTGAAATAACCAGACAGAGGCTAAACAATTGTTGACCATGAGGTGTCTAATTTGAAATTTAAATACCCCCCTCCGCACCAGCATTGTTGTACTCATGTTGACCCTTATAATTTAAATAAACTCGACGCACGAGCATTGTTGTACTCTTGTTGACCCTTATGCACTGAAAAAAGTGTTTTTTTTTTTGGAGTTTTGACCCGATTATTCTAATACTTCTGGGCATCGGAATATTCCGTAAAGCTGGGGTTTTAAAAAAAATCTTTTTTGAAACTAACAAGTTGAATCAATCTACAGCTCATTTCTGAGCTCGGAAGTGTGGAGGTTTTAATAGGTTTTGTCTCCTCAGTAAATCATCCTCTTGTCATCTCTTTGAATATGGATTAAGAGTTCTAAATGTGGGGTACATTTTCGTGACATATTTTGAGAACATATTTAACATTTTTTATATAATGAGTATTGTGACATTTTGTTGTTGTTGTTGACGTCTTTTCGTTTTAATATATAATATTTATTATTGGTTGATTGTTTTGATAATTCGTCAGGTGAATAGTGTGGTTTGGTTAAACCATTTATCTTTCAGGTGAAAAGTGTGGTGTGGTTAAACCATTTATTGGTAATTCAATACGACTATTAAAATAGAAATCAATAATAATTTTGAAATCTGTTTGACTATTGGTGCTCAGAATCCTTGCATCTAGATAATTGTTCGACTGTTTTACGTATTGTTTTTAGCGCGTTTTCGAGAAGTCGAATGCGCTATTGTTTCCGTTTTGTCCGTCTATCATCACACTAGATCTCAGCAACCATAAGTCCTAGACCCATGATGAAAATACTTTTTTGTAGGTCTTGGCCTGCCATTCCTGCATCAAAAGTCTATTTCGCGATCTGACCTCTGAGGGTTGGGCATCAGTGTTTCTTAGGGTACCGTTTTTTTACAATATAAGCTTCATTAATAATTGTCATTTTCATTTTTTAATATTTTTTTCCAGATATATGCATTACACAATTGAATTTATAAACATTTCCAAAATTTACAAATATTTACTGAAAACTATCATACGTACTGATACATAACACGAAAATGCCTAACACGTCCTGTGTCCAGAATGGAACAGGCTTAATATGCTGGTTATTTCTAATTTACGCTTTTATCAAAGCTGTAGTAGTTTGCCCACATCAAGACCATGCTGTAGCAGAAAATATGAAACAATGTTAGAGATTATAAGTAGCTATAAGATAACACCAATATTACGCTTTTCTATAATATTTTTAGATACAATACTTATCATTGGGTAACATTTACCTTGAAATGTCCATATTTGACCAAGACTTCACCAGGGCATATCTTTAGATTCTATTGGCCCTACCTTACTTTTAATATTGACCTGCGTTTACTTCAACGCCATCGATCCACCTGTTTCCTGGTCTTCCCTTCATTAATTCGATACTTTAATGTGCAGCATCGTCTTCGTGAGGTAGCTATAACGGCAACTGCTTCAGGCCCAAAGTTTAAGGAAAGGCTCCGTGTAACAGGTGTTTGTGTCCCGCCCATTTACACATATCCTGATGCAGCCTCTGTTAGTTTTGATTGATAGTCACTTGTGTATCTAGTTTAATTTTCACGCACTAAGGTCTTTTTTTTTTCTCGCAGCCGATAACTTCATTAGGCTCCTTTCAGGGCTCGCTAAATTGCGGCTCATAGAGCTGCTCGCGGCTATTCGATGATTTTTGTGTGGCTCACAAAGAGCCATTATTATTTAACCACGATTGTTCACTAAATTTCCATACATTCATTATGGCCTCGCTCCTTAAATTCAATTTTTATTTTATATATATTAAAAAAAATAACAACACAGGAGTGCGTTACTCATTGTCCACAAAAATCATTGGGTTATTTCGTCTTACTGGTTTTTCTGACATTCGGAGTCAGTAAATTTTCTGACATTCGGAGTCAGTAAATTTTCTGACATTCGGAGTCAGTATATTTTCTGACATTCGGAGTCAGTAAATTTTCTGACATTCGGAGTCAGTAAATATTCTGACATTCGGAGTCAGTAAATTTTCTGGCATTCGGAGTCAGTAAATTTTCTGACATTCGGAGTCAGTAAATTTTCTGACGTATAAAGGAATTTGGGGGGGGGGGGGTGATGCGGGGAAGGCTTGTGTGGTAATGAGCTATTTATAGCACTGACGATTGAATATTTCAAATATGGTAATGCATTATCCCAGCATCGAGTTTCGCTAGAATTGATTATTTAACAGCCATCATCACTCTCAAACTTTTGCCTTTTCTATAACTTTAATGTCACGTCGACGTCGTTGATTACGTTAAGATTTTTGTTGTTTATGGTCTGCGGCTAACATGTTTTGGGAAACGAATTATTGCCTCTTTAAAGACACATTTTTGGTTTTAAGTTTCTATCTCGATAGTTAAATTGGGCTTACTTACCTTACAGCGGTCGGGGAACTTTTTTTAATCATTACCCCAAAATATTTTTGTGTAAGTTGACATTACCCCATAGCAAATTAAAAATATATACTTTTTTTACTCACAAAAGTTTCATTTTTACCCCCAAAAATTCATTTTTACCCCATCAGGGGTAATTTACCCCGGTTCCCCGACCGCTGCGGCTTACACTCACGCGAAGATTGCTTGGTACGCGGTTGAAGGAGACGGGTGTTGGCAGGGGGGGTGGGGGGTGGGTGGGGGCTATGGAGACGGAAGTTGTAGCATTGTAGTGGGCTCGACCTTTGACCTTGGATCAATCATCGGTTAGAACAATTTGTGTCAGGTCCCATGTGCAAGATGGTTAAATGTCCCTCAAACTCCATCAGGATATAAACGGGTGTCTGACTTGAATTGGAGAAATGAAAAAGCCGCAAGGCGCACGATCCGTTAAATACAAATTAAATTCTACCACTTCATCGACTACAATGTGAGCTTGATTTTTTTTTCTTGATATATATATAATTTATTCGTCACCACCAGTAGGGCGTTTTAAAAATATCTCCGACGCCTCATGTATGGGTGGAGGTGAGCTGTATTTACCATAAAAAAATACAACCAAGGCCGTAGCTTAAGTCCTTCTTCAGACTAAAGGGCTCACTTGCATCTCCTCCCAATACAAAATCCCCCCCACCCCATCCTCAACAAGCCCTTTTACTAGCTTACCGGATACTCCAGTGACACAAACGCCAGCAGCTAGGGGAATACCCCACCACGACAACTGTTCAAATGTAATAAAGATAAAGCGATTCTGTTCGACTCACCGGTCTGATGAGGTCAGATCTATCCCCCCGATCAGATTTAGACGTTGAATCAAATCAAATGGAACAGCCTCAGTGTGAGGGTCTAAAGACGAGACCTTGGAAATGAGGGTCAGGCAGGGACACACAATCTCGCCAAACTGATAACTTAACAAACAGTTCACACCTCATACTACACTAAATTTACCCCCACCCCCACCCCCACCAATGTATAATCATAAAATTATATACAAAAATTTAGCCCCCCCCTTTCCCACCCTAATTACAGTAGAGACCAATCATTGCCCAATTCGATAAAAAATTTTTTTTAGCAATGGATGTATAAAACTACAGACATGATTTCAATATACGACACATTTATTTGCCTTGAATTCTAAATCAACTAATAGAAAAAAACTGTTTATTGTGGTGGCGTTTATTTTTTGTAACCATTCTTCGATGTATTGAAAACATTTTTGACATAAACTTTGATCCAATATGGATAAATCATCGGACATCGAACATCTTTTTTAACGCCGCCATTGCCAGCATGGTAGGGTGTAGTGTGCCTTCCACACCAGCACTGTTGTCGGCGCTGATGCTCGTCTGCCATCCCTACAGAGCGGCGGGGTGAGTGTGCCCGCTATCATCTGCAGGGACGGCAGAAAGATGGGTTTTAATCCTTGCCCAAACTGACCAGACCAGCAGGGTGTGTGTACTGCCGATCGGCCAGAATGACAAGGAAAGGGGTTTTTCCTGCCACTCGGACAGAGGGGAGGGTGTAGTGTGCCTGTACCCTCAGCCCGAAATGGCAGGCTGCGCAGGTGTGCTTGAGTGAGACGGAGTGGAAGGGTGTTGTGTGCCGACCACATCCGTCACCACCGCCAGCTGTTAATACTGCGGTCTCGGATAGTTATCACTGACCACAGTACCACCACCCTCGCAAGTAATGTTTTTTTTTACCTGACTAGAGAACCCCTATGATCCATCCCCCGTGGATCATGGTATGTCTCTCAGACCGGGAAGGAGGGTTCATAAAATATCATGCCAAAATATTTTATGATACTCTTCAAAACATCGAAAAGGGAAACATGCGAGGAACACATACGAGGGAAACATTCGAGGGGAAACTTTTCTAGGGCAGAACCGAACTTACTACAGAAGTACGAGGTCACTTGAATAACTACCAACATCACTGTATGTCTTTAAATCATTTAACCTGATGCACTTTAAATAACTATGTTGTTGAATTTTGTCTTAATTTTATGTCTAATTCAAAATCATTGTATAACGATTTAAGTGTAAAGTGAGAACTGAAAAAATAAAAAGATATTATTTAATAAAATTATTTCAATTACATTTTCGTCATATAACGGAAAGGCATCCCCGTGATATTTATAAGCACCCTCCACCCCGCGCCTGATTTAATTAACCGAGCAATTAAAACTGAAATATAACGATTCTATAAAATAAAAAAAAAATTAATAATTAAAGAAAGTATCACATCCAATTTAAGAAAAAAAGGTACAAAGTTAATCTCTGAATGTTTAATTGTCTTAATGATGAAAAGAAGAAGTCTTAAATTGATTGAAGAGAAAATAATTATTGTTTTCATTCTCTTGTTGGGGCTTCCGAGTGAAATGTGGTCAGATGATCATATACCACCCCCCCCCCCTTCCCTCCAACTTTAATCAGTGGAAGTAAATCTTGAAATAAAAGTCTCGCCACATAAAATACATCGATGAAAAATAAATTAAAATGTTTGCCTTCAGCATTTCATACATTGATCGCAATGGGTTTTTTTTAGACCACACACGTACGCACACACACACACACACATTCAAACAAACACATAACCGCCTAGAGCCATTTCATAAATAATTTATCCGGGGCAGCATAAACTCCATAACGCAAATCACAACACTATGTCATGATAAAGTGGCCGGGGATATTCCGGTGAGTGACCCATATTTCATCTCTCACTTGGGAGAGCTCATGAGAAGAGAAAGTAACAGAAACTGGTGGAATCTGTAACATTGTCTCTCACTGTAACAGAAACTGATAAGAATCTGTTGTTACATTGTCTGTCAGTTTCTGTAGAAAAGTAAACAAAAAAAACAAAAAGTAGGTCAATGTGAAAATGAAACAATATTTTTTTTGCGAGTATGAATCTAGTATGTATAGAAAAGAACAACAACAAATAGATTGCAGTTCTTTGTATATACATTAATTTCACTGAATACGCTAAATTAACGTGGTAAATTTGTTAAAACGATACATTGTTTTATTGCATATGGTGTAACGAGCTTATAGAATGTAAACACATGTAATAGTATCACATGATGTAGTATTGGGGAAGTAAGCAACCAGATAGACACGATTGTATTCACTTAGATAGAAAGAACACACACTCTTGATCATAAACACACAAGTGTATGCATACATAAATGCTTCCAGAAGTATTTTTTACTTTTTTGGAGGCCCTAGGCAAAGGGTAGATTTGGTCAGAGGCAATATTGAGCCTTAGGCAAAGGGTAGATTTGATCAGAGGCAATATTGAGCCCTAGAGAAAATAAATTTTGGATCCCTAGGAAAAAAAAAGCGCGGTTAATGCTAATCGATTGCACATATTTTCTCCCTCTAATGATCTTTCTTAACTGGGACCCCCCCCCCCGATAACCCCAAACTTTGAAATCATTTTAACCTGGTGTCCTTGACAAGCGCCCGAATAGCCTTCCTTGTGGCTGGGCAGAACAAAACATCCTTATACGGGGACCCCTTTTAAGTGGAGTCCCTAAACAGTTGCCTAGTTTCATTTCCATAATGAACGTCTCTGAATGCACCCAGATACCCAAACATGCCCATTTAAAAACATATCCACACACTTACACACACACACACACACACACACACACACACACACACACGGCGCCTCTATAATGTAAACAAATAAAAAGCTATTGTTCCATTATTTTATCACAAGAGACCCTGCATCTAGAATTTCGTTTCGCTATTTTTTTTTCCTTTTATGTTAACTCATGTCTAGATATTTTTTTTAAAGAAATCGACATAAAATGAAATCAACGCATAGTGTAATTCTACTTACAACTGTTTACAGATTATCTTTGTTTGCTTACATTTGGTTACAAGTTACATCCGTATGTTTATAATCAAAGATTCACATGCTAAATATTCTATTTCAAAGGCTTTGCAAATATGTACATTAGAAAACTATCAAATCTATTTAAATCTGAATACATGTTTCAATAAAAAAAATCCGTTAATAGAATAAAAAATGGAGATTTCACTTTACATCACAAAGATGCATTTTAAATTTGGATGCGATCAGCTGCCAAACATTTCAGTGTCTACTATATACTGTTAGTTGGCTGTGTGTGTGAGTGTTTGTGTGTCTGTGTGCTAACAGCTTTGCCTTAAGCTGACTGTTAAACTATGGAGCAGGTTTAGCAATACATTCTTGGCTATGTGTCATAAGTCAGTTGGTCAACGACAATATTAGAACTAGTGACCAGAATGTGGATGACGTGTTTATGAGATGCTGGAAAAAATTAATTCTGTATCGTAATCTATCGGGAGAAACTACTAAGAATGTTTCTTCCAAGCTGTGAAAAGTCTGTTGAGTTAATAAACTTTTTTTTCCGCTTCAGTTGAGAGACTTGACTATTTACTTATAGCAGTTCGTTGGTACCAATGTGTTGCCAATAGAAAGTCAAAGTCAACTACAGGAACGTAATATCTTTTTATCAAGGCCATCTTAACGAGTCAGCTCACCCGGGTATTATTTAATGACTAGCTGTACCCTGCAAAACCTTTACATAGAGTTATATTCCCTTAGGTTTGATCAGTAGGCTAGGTTACTTTCGGTTTCGGGAATCCGATTTTTTTTCATGATTTTATTACAATTTAAAAATGCAATATGTTGTAGAAATAAAAAAAAAATATTTTACATTTTGGCCTTTTTGTTTCATGTTTGAAAAACGCAGAAACTATTCAAAACTAGATTTAAAAAAAAAATCAAATGGAGACGCCGGCGATACGCTATTTTGAATTCTTGATTTCAACTCTCGATATAAAGCAGAACTGAGACCGCTATATGTATTAGATTGACCATTCATATACGGACCGCAATACAAAGTTTACTCTAGGGCCAGCTAGGCCTCATCCCTAGATACAAATATATAGATACATACGTCAATAAAGCGTTTTGTATAATTATGACAAAATATACATTTCTATTTTTAGATTCATAATCAATGCTTTTAAAATACGTTATATATGTCAGTGTCATTCAGTGTATCATTTAAAAAAAAACAAAAAACTCTTACTTGTGGGTGTCTAGCACCAAAGTCGAAATCAACCATCGAATTACGTTTCAGAAAAAAGGAAACCCAAGACATAGGCAATGTGGTTATCAAAGTCTATGATTTCATCTTTCACATTTCACTGAAACTATAATTACCTAATGAGATCGTACCACGGGAGCATTTATTAGTTGTTTTATTTTTTTTTAAACTTCTCTTTTTTCTGTCTGCACTCATGAATGGTTCATTGCGTTAGCTTGGGTTTAGAACACGATTCGCGTGTAATCTACTCGCTCACTGGGTGGGGAAAACTGCTGGCCATCTATAAAATGTAAGTTGATTACACGGGGTCAGTTGGTGTACTGGTGCTTTGTTGTGTGTGTGTGTGTGTGAGAGAGAGAGAGAGAGAGGGTCAAGGGATACAATAAATGAATGCACATCGTTATGTTATCCTTAAGTTCTGTCTTGGCTGTAAGTTATAGATTTTGCTAGAGGACAAACTAACGATCTCTATCTATCTATCTATCTATCTATCTATCTATCTATCTATCTATCTATCTATCTATCTATCTATCTATCTATCTATCTATCTATCTATCTATCTATCTATCTATCTATCTATCTATCTATCTATCTATCTATCTATCTATCTATCTATCTATCATCTATCATCTATCTATCTATCTGTCTGTCTGTCTGTCTATCTTATCTATCAGTCTGTCCTTCTGTTCATCTCTATCAGGTTTGGACCTCTTATTATTTAGTAAGAAGGGTCAGATCAGTCACACGTGTAGATTGTAAAGTAACACCACTCGCCAACGGTCGGTAGATTGAGGACAGTCATAGGCCCAAGATGACGGATGGCCGAGTGGTGTAGATACTCCACTGTCGACCTGAGAGTCCTGGGTACGATCCTTGTTGAGAATGGGAATTTTTTCGGTTGAAATTTGTTTCAAAGTCGTCCTACAAGTCCACCCAGCTTTAAATGGGTACCTGACCTATGTTGGGGAAGTAAAGGCGGCTGGGCGTTGTGCTAACCACACAATCCCTTCATATGCCGAGGTGATAGAAACAGATGTAATCTACCCTTCATCTGCCCCGATGGCCCTTTAGGGCTAATGAAACATTACATAGGCCCAAGATGGTAACAACGTGATACAGAAAGACTAGTACAATGCAACTCGTTTAACCCGTGTGTATGTGTGTATAGGTGTGAAGTGTTTGACAATGTGTCCAGCGTGTTGTGTCCAATCAACAGTGGTGGGTCTGGTTTTTATTAGTTTCAACGAATTGTTTCGTTATCTGACCCGAAGCAAATCTTAACAAAATGTTCTTTTACGGCCTGCACTTTAACAAAGAATCCACCGTGTCTGGCCATCTCGTTATATTAATCCCACTAGCGGTTTTTTTTTCCCGACTTCTTCTTCTCTCTACACCGTCATATCTTTACACAAAATTAGCTATTGGTCTGTCACGTTAGGTATTTGTCATCGATCTGTCACCCCCTCCCCCCCCCCCACCCCCACAATCCTCTCTAAGTAATTAACTCACTTTACAGCTTTATTATTGTTTCCACTGACCTTCTACTTTTTGTAAAGAAACATATTTTTTTTTTATTATTAAAGTGTTTATTTTTCGCTGATTTCATTGGTCGTCACTTTTTTCTTTTCTTCTGTCTCTGTCGTTCATCCGTTGACCTGTGCTGGTGTAGTCAGTCTATTTGTCTGTATAGCCCAGGTTAGGTTAGGTTAGGTTTAGGTTAAGTTGGTTTTCCCCGGGCACCAGTTTAAGCGACCTCTTTGTTTGTGCGGTTTAGCAGCAGGGTAAAGTTGAGGGATTATTTGATTTGAAATGACACTATGGTGCAGTGGTTCTTTAAGTGTGGGACGCGACCGACTGGTGGGATGCGAACTGATTTAAAGTGGATCGCCAAAATTTATTTTGAGAATGTATAATTTTTTTTTTTTACTTTCATTAAAATGTGGGTGGGAAAAAACGACATTTCTAGTGAGTAGTGAATTATAGAATTTGCTCTTATGAATCCATGGCCCATATTATAGGTAAAATATACCATTTGGCGCCCCTTTGTGAGTACCGCCCGGGTTATGATGCCCCCTTGCCCACCCCTACTACGCCGCTGACCCAAACATACCCGTGGCCCGCGTGGCCCTGTGGGAGCGCTGAGATTTTTAAATAATGATCTTGACAACATTATTGATATGATACTAGGGAAGCTAATTCTAATATTTGTGAACTTGAGAATGTTGTATTGCTAGGTACATCCCTCATCTTGAGGAGGGCACTCTCCATGAACGTCGTGGTCCCTTTTGGTCCACCGCCCATGGAATAGACCCGGCAGCTGTGCTAACCAATGGAAAATATTCTTTCTTTCACACACTCATAATAATAAACAAAAACAAAAGAAGTTAATAAAAAAAGAATAACAGAAAAACAAAACAAAAATAACAAAGATAAATTATAATTGCCTGTGTTTAAAATGTGAAATACTTTTGTAGCTAAAGAAAATATTTTACTGTCTGCAACTGATGGTGGGAGTGTCGCGGAGGAGAAATGGAATTTAAAAAAATATTTTTTTTTACATTGAAGCGAAAAATGTGGATAAGAAATAAATTTGTAATAATAATAATAATAATAATAAAAATATTTCATTTAAAATGATTAGTCTGTCTGAATGGGAACTATATCCAGCCGTCTGCTTACTTAAGACGAAACATAAACAGACGTTTACAGTAATTTACATTAGTGGGAGAACGTCTAATAGATTTTAAAAAATCTTGGCGGTCTATAATATATATATATATATATATATATATATATATATATATATATATATATATATATATATATATATACACACACA
>JAGDYQ010000068.1:4159109-4179470 GCA_021962125.1 Bulinus truncatus | reverse complement strand
TCCCTGCAGATGATAACGGGCACACTCACCCCGCCGCTCTGTAGATATGGCAGACGTGCATCAGCGCCGCCAACAATGCTGGTGTGGTAGGCACACTACACCCTCCCATGCTGGCAATGGCGGCGTTAAAAAAGAAGGAAAAAAACAGGAAAAAAAATTAAAATAATTAAAAAAAAAGTGATAATTTTTGAAGCGGCCAAATAATGGTCACTAAATTTAAAGTAGTAACTTAAAAATTGATTTAACACTCAATTTTAAATGTATGAGCTGCAAAAGTTTTAAATTCATAAAACTTTATCTAATAATTCAAACAGTAGGTCATTAGATGAACTTCTTAGCTGCAAGAATAGCTCATACTCTTCATTGTTATATTGATTTAACATATACATATATATACATTAGGGGTATGACTAAAATATAAGCCTTTATCCCCATATCATATTTGGTGGAGCTTTGTATCACAAATAAAGAAAATATGGGTACATTTTATTTTGCATAAAAAAAGTTCACCCTCCAATCGAATAAAATATTTTTAGAATATTAAGATTTTCAAAAATTTCGATAAATACTAATAATACCGACATAATAATAGCGATAATTGTTACAATGCTACAATCTACATTTCTATTGTGTATTAGTTAAAAGAAATTTTATGTTCAATTTTTCAATGGGCTTGCAAAGTGGAAGTAAATCTTGCTTCACTTTAATTGCACGCTCTCCACAGATGTTTGAGCGCTGCGTTGGTATAGGACCGCGTGCCCAGAACTCAACCAATGAAAACACTTATTTAAAGCAAAATACCATCACTGCAATTAAAATATAAGGAAGTGATATGTTAGTCGCATGCCGACTGATGAGGCTCTGCGTGCCGACTAATAGAGTTCTGCGTGCCGACTATGGCGCGCGTGCCTTCGGTTCGCCACCACTGGTATAGGTGTTGGCTCTGTGGACCAAAAGTTCTTTAATGACTTCAAAGTCTTTGGATGTTGCTTACAAGCTTCTGATAAATTATCAAAGTCAGTAGGCTATAAACCACTGATGAAATCACACGCTGCCTTAGCTGTTTGCTGTATACCCAGGTATCAGAACGAATGACAGCAACCCATAAATTGCCCTTGAGTTCCATCTCGCATTACTGACGTTTGGAAGTGATCGAAAATTTACTTTTGGTAAGCTTCCTCTAGTTTTGAAAACCCTGTAGCATTATGTTAAAGTTATGTCATCTCGCCATCACTCTTGTTCTGATTTCTCTAGTGGTGCTCTAGCATTATCAAATGATGTTTAGATTTGTTCATACTTTTCTGTTATTGTTGAAACAAACGAGTAGCTGATGTTTGGTGAAGTTGTTGATGTACCAAAATTATCATTCATGACATGTTTCAATATTGTATCTAGAATGTACTGTTGGCATCCAATGTATACAGTTTTTTTTTCTAACCAAATATCTGAAACGTGTTTCTGTAAAGGTGTGACTGCACCGATTCTTCTTTCAGTATTCACTGAAGGCCAGAGTTTATATTCATTGAGCAGAGTTTTTATTCCATTGAATATTATCTCCCCTTTTGCATTTGCCAGATGAAGAACAGCGAGTCAGACCTCCCTTTTTTCATAACAACAACCTCAAATGCTTTATTTTGTTGGTCTTTCCATCAAAGTGTAAGCACCAGTGTTCTTTTTTAAGTTTTCCTTGAAATTCCCTTTTAACTTTTCTTCTTCTTTTATTAGACCTTCGTAAACCCCGCTTTGAGTCGGAGTAGATATGCAAACTCCAGTTCCCGACAAGGTTTCACGGACTTTTTGTTCGTTATTTGTACTCATTTTCGCTGCAGTCTCTAAACGCACTGCAGAAGTAGTTTGTTGTATTTTAGACTATGATGGTTTCTCACTATCTTCGCTACTACTGGAACACTGTTCTTCGCTCACAAAGTCTTCTTCATTCACAGAAACTTATGTATCCACAATTTGTAAGACACTTGATTCAACACTTTCTTCAGTAAAGCTTTCTGTGACTGGCACTTTACCTGTAAGTAATTTCATTTTTCTTGGGTGAATCTTTTCTGAATTATCTTCTGAGGTACAATAGCATACTTTTCCTTTTGTTGAAATCTGAAGTGCATAGAACTCACTGTCTTCTCGGCACAACCACTTTCCTTACTCATCTGTTACATTAAACGTCGCTGTGAAATCATGATTTCCAGGTCTTCGATTATGTTCTTCAAACTTCTTAACAACATTTTTGCAAATGAAAGGTTCAAATAAAACAAAAAAATGTTAAATAAAAATAGCAGGACAACACATAACAAAGTTAATTTGTTATTAAAACAAAATGTATTTATTTATTGTTTTCGTTAGATGTGTTAACGATATATTAAAACAAATGCATACCTATATAATAATGAAACAAAATTAATTTATTAATCTATTTTTTTGATATGTTAACGACATTTAAACAAATTCATACTAATGTATTAAACCTACGTATTTATTTTTATTGCTGTTTTATTATATACTGAACTGTACATGTACTGCACTCTCATCGTTAAGTTTACTGAAATTTGTTAAAGCGACTAACCACAACGTCGCTTATCTGTAGCTAACAATTTCAACGAGCATGCATCTATCAATGTATAAGAACGAAAAAGTTCGAAATCTGATACATAAACTTTAATGAATCATTAGGTCACCAGATGAACTTTTTAGTTGCGCGAATAGTTCAAACTTCATTGTTAATATTGATTTAACTTGAAATTCTATTTACCCTTATAATATATATATATATATATTAGGACTGCACCGGATTTCATTTTTTCAAATCCGGCCGGAGCCGGATTCGGTTGTCACTTTATTGTAAAGTTGTAAACATATCAGAATAGATTGGATACTCCCACCCCTCCCCCTAAATTTGGGACGGGGGGTTATTGGATGTCTCAGCCTCTCAGGTAAATACAATTCTATTCACAACCTAAAACATGCTATTTTTGGGCGAAAAAATGGGGGATGGGTTATTATTATTTAATTTATTAGAATTATTATGGGAGATTATTAGAATAAATACGATAGTAACGATAGTTTGCAGAATTCGGCTAATCTCAGTAATCACTAATAGTAATCAGCTGCTGGGAAAGTGGCAACAGTGGCGAAATAGTAATTAAAACTGTAAATCAATCATTCAAATGATATTTTATTTGATTTCCATTTTCCTGTAAATAACAAAAAAGTAGTACTAAAAACTAAAAAGTAAAAATTAAAATACTCTAGAGTCTAGAGTTTTCAAGTTTTTCAAATTCAAATCGATTGTGTGTCAACTGTCATTCTACTCTTTGATCAGCTTCGAGTTGTACTTCAAAAAAATAAGACGAGCAGCATTATCTGGCAACAGTGAGCTACGATGCTCGTTCAGAACTCCTCCAGCTACACTGAACAAGCGCTCGGATGGAACGCTTGTTGGTGGTGCACCCAAGTACCTGCGAGCAACTGCAGCAAGGCTAGGAAAACGCTCCATATTCTGTCTCCACCAATGTAATGGATCCTCCTGTCGATTAATCACTGGTTCAGCCAGATACTTGGGTAGTTCGATGTCTATACCTCTTGGTTCCTGCTGTTCACTGTTAGTTGCACTTGCTGATGTATGTACAATTTCGTCAATGCAATCCCAAAGAATTGATTTGCCACTACCAGGCGTATCCAGACGTGGTTGCTTAGCTGGCAATTCTTCAGATGTCTCAATCTCATTCTGATCAACTTGAATATCACCCACAGCACTCTGTTTGACACTGCTGAATGCTAAAAGGACGCCTGCCTTGGCTGCTGTCAGTTGTTGTTCCGTGAAGAATCTCTGTTTAAATCGTGGGTCAACCAATGTTGCAACTGCATACAGGGGTTCATGCTCAATGTTGTCAAAACGTTTATTCACAGACTCGAGCAGACTTGACTTCATAAATTTTACCCCTACATCATTACCGTCCTTCGTCAACAGGTTTCTCAAAACTGCAACAAGAGGTATTGCAAGTGAAATACGTGCTGCATCACTGCTTACTTCCCGTGTTACCTCTTCAAAAGGTGCCAGAGTTGATACAGCATTTTCAGCAAAAGACCATTGATGTGCACTTGGACAGGAAGTACCATCAACTTTTGAACAGTAAATAGTCAGTGCACGACGCTGTTCACACAGTCGACGTAGCATGTAGAACGTTGAATTCCATCGAGTGCTTGCATCCTGTATCAATTGGTGATCTGGTAAACCGAGTTCAGCCTGTAGCTCCTTTACACAAGTGGCAGACGAAGAATGTTTAAAGTGGCCAACCAGCTTCTTGCCTATACTAGTTATGTCTGACACTGCTCGTTGACTAAGCAAGCCATCGTGAACACTTAGCTGTACAGTATGTGCAAAGCACCCAAGGCTTGGGAGAGCTGCATCTCGGAAACATTTTTTTTATATTTGATGCATTGTCTCTGATTACAACGTGAGTTCGCTGAGCATCAATGTTCCACTTGTCTAACATCTGCTTAAAGCCCGCTAACAATCCACCGGCATCGTGACGCCCATCAAATGGCATGCAATCCAACACAAAGCTCAAAGTTTCAAACTGATCAGTCAGCCAATGGGCGGTTAAGCCCATAAATGATTGCACTGTATTTTCTGCTGTCCAAGTATCAGTAGTAAATGAGAGATACCTTGCAGTTGCTGGATCTAACATTGCCGTTAGTTGGGCACACACTTCATCATTTATCTCTGGAATGATGCGCTCCGCAAAATATTTCCTTGAGGGAACAGTATAACGTCTTTCCAAAACTTGCATCAGTTCAATGAATCCTCTTTTCTCAACAATTTGTACTGGTTCCATGTCTGTGATTATCATCTTTGCAATGGCTCTGTGAATTTTCACTGCTGAGCTGTTCTTGATAGCCCATAACTTCGTGCGTTCAAGCTGTTGTGGAAGGGTTTGCTGGACTGGAGTTTTAGTTGACGAAGATGTTGTGGCAGTTGCACCGGATCTCTGCATTGCTGATGTTTCTGCCTTCTTCTTCATAAGGATTTGCATTTGATTGTATTCCTTTAATTCCTATATAGTGTTTAGAGCGAAGATGGGTCAGCATGGCAGATGTTGAAAACTTCTTTGGCTCCTCTGGTTTGATACTGGGACACAACAAGCACTGACATTTTGATAAGTCACCTTCCTTTTCTTTGAAATATTCCCAAACTGGACTGGATTTCCCTTTGTCTGTCATCTATTTCATGTTTGATAACAAAAAATAAATAAATAAATAATTACAAAATAATTAAAACAAATTAAGCTAATGAACAACAAAACAATTGAACAAAAATATTAAAAAATATTTAAAATATCTAGCTGACTACTATTAAGCTGTTACTGTATAGTACCAAGTCTACCAACTGTTTTGATCATAAATAATGCTATTTAAAATTATAAAAAATTAACTCACCTATAAAAAGGAACAAAGTCAAGTTTTTAATTGAATAAAAAACGTAAAATTCAAATATTGCTGTATAAAATTGCAATAAGAAAATAAAAATCAATTGCAATTAGAAATGATTTGATAACTGGTTCGCGATCAGTAAGCAAAAGAGTTGACAAAAATGTATTGAATTCTGGGTATGGGTAACCCTCGCGCGCTGTTTTGCAGGAATATGTGTGTGCCGTCCAATGAAATAATTGGATCTATTAGAATGATGTAACGTGGGATTCCAAAAGCTGAGGCTATATTTAGCTTATGAAACTGTGTCATTCGTAACGAGGTCAACGCACCGCACACAATGATATATGGATGTGTCGGAAGAAAATGTGTGGTTTCATCTGTAGAAAAATCGTTGCCATGGGCATATTAATGGTAACAGCCATAGAGATGTGTTTGGTGTTCAGTGGGTGATAATATAAGAACAAGTTAAACAGTAAAGTAAGACAGAAATCCGGCTGAAAATCCGGCAAAAATCCAAAAATTTGGTCGGAGCCGTAGCTGGATTTGTAAAATGGCCGAATTTTGGCCGGAGCCGGAGCCGAATTCCGGCACAGCCCTAATATATATATATATATATATATATATATATATATATATATATATGTATATATATATATATATATATATACATATACTGTATATATATACTATATATATATATACATATACTGTAAAACATCTCTACGTAAGAAATCCTGTAATAATGACTTTATAAATACCGACATTTCAGTTATCTGATACACAAGTTAGGTTAAGACTAATATTATGACTTGAACTGCAGTCAACACTCTTTTAACCAGTCTCGTTTTAAATTTCGTCCGTTAGTACCATGCTGTTTGCTACCATGTTGTTTGCTAATATGTCGTTATATCCCATGTGGTTATCAACCATGTCAAATACGTATTAATCTAACACCCAGATCCCAGCCTGATATAAAACACAGCTTGCCCAACAGGTTTGAGGCAGAGGTAAGGCTTCCAAGAGAAATGTAATATGTCTTGCAATCATAAGGTTTCATCTTGATTTTTATTCAACTGTATTCCGGTGAGAAAGTTTGGTTCTTTGGCGAAAAGGTTTTTTTAAATTCACTAGAGTACACTCCCTATTATCCGGCCTAATCTAACGAATAACGTCTGTAGTGCGGTAAAATTCAAATATAGGCCTACTCACTTTTCGTAGATCCGAATGTTCCAGAAAAATAATGTAAGAAATGAAAAAAATATTACCTTTAAGGAAAGGAATGTTGATGGTGCAGGTACGTAGATGACATAAAAGGGTCACATACTTCACAGACACATAGGAAAAAACCGTTAGTGGCAGTTTGGACAGAAAAAAATATTAAGTGACGATTATACTGCTGGTGTCTGGTAAACAAATAAATTGATTACCAAAAGTTTTGTTAGAAAGAATATATATATATATATATATATATATATATATATATATATATATATATATATATATATATATACTAGCTGTGTACCCTGCAAAACCTTTGCATAGAGTTATATCCCCTTTGGCTTGATCGGTAGGATATTCTATTTTCGGTTTCGGGAAGATCCGATTTTTTCATAACTTTATTTTAAACTGGAATACTGCAACCATGTAAATTGTTTAATCTTTTGTCCATTAGACAGACGGCCGTATTTCGTGTTACCATCGACTTCACACCTGTACCGGAATAGGTCTTCGCCGGATCACTAAGCTACGGATTCATCATTCTGCTTCCGGATTCAATACTCACGTCTGCCAGATAGATAATCTAACGGCTGACCTATATCATAAGAATTTATTTAGGTCAAGAACGACTCCCCCCCCCGCCCCACCCCAACTAAATTTACATGACTGAACATTTCCCAATGGATACTATTACATGAGTCAATAAACTTTTGAATAGCCTTGTCTGGGTTTAGTCTAAAGTACGGACTTATTGCATTATTATGTACATTTTTTGTACATAAGTCGATGTGTTCTAAAGACACATCCTATTCAATTAGTTCTCCCGAGTTGTGTCTTTTGGGATGAGTAATCAAAGTTTTAGAGGTAGGCAGTAATCTAATTGGCATCTCCGCATTTAAATTAAACCGAACTAGTAACAATACTTAATCCTCTGAGATTAATTCACTTTAAAACAATTAAATACCATCAGCGTATCATAATCTGAATTTTTTTTTAGTGTAATTCAAAGATTAAGTCACTCAATGTCAAAAACAATATATTACGACAACTTCTTACAATTTTTTTCGGTATTTAAATTTTTTTTTTTACTGTTTGGAAGATATGTTAACAATATCTAAATAAATGCATTCTTATATAATTAGCCTGTGTATTTATTATTTTATTCATAATAATCGGTTTTACTGAAAAATTGCTTCTTAGATACTCATAAAGTCCGCGTAATCATAATTGTTTGAGGCGGTAAACCAATATATGTGTATATGTTATTTAACCAATCTTTTACGACCATAATTTGGCTTTTTTGATGTAAGTTCTACCTATATAAATAGTGATATCATTTCTACCTATATAAATACTAACTCGAATACGTCATTCATTCTTAACAAACTTTTTTTTTAAACAGATTTATTAATTTCACCCCGTTTGGCTGACATGAATTATTGGAACTTTCCGAAAGCTCTCTTTTCTGACCTCTGTGTCTTCATGACGCCCCCTTTCTACCCCCACCCCCTCACCCCCCAACCCTAACCCTCTAGACTCCAGACCCACTTTTGTTCCCTCTCTCTGTTTCTTTGAGATCTACATCCATGTTTTGAAATAGTGTCCCTGTGTGTCGCGCCAAGATCATAAATCACACGCCGGTGGATCGATTTCATTGGGCTCCTGTTCAAGCTTTGTATCCTTGTAACCTCCATGTTTGAATGTGGCTCATAGTCTCAAAAGAGCTGAGTACTAAATATGGGATTGTCTCGTAGATCATATTATAAAAGACGGTGGTTGGGGTGAGGGGGGGGGACAGGGAGCACTAGAAATTCTGCAAGAGACTGTGATCAAGAGATTTATCGCATTTTCGATTTCAAAGCTTTTGATTTAAATATTGCTATTTCTTCACACTATGGTACAGTGCTATTCATACTATTCTTGTTCATCCATCTGTTTACTACGTTCAGTCTAATTCACAAAGTCCCAGTAGGACCGTATTGAGATAACTGCATCCTTAAGGCGAAAAATCGGGGCCTAATTTGTTGCGAACAAATTGATAAAAACGCATCACGAACAAATTGATAAAACGTATTGCGAACAAATTGATAAAACGTATCACGAACAAATTGATAAAACGTATCACGAACAAAATGATAAAAACGTATTGCGAACAAATTGATAAAACGTATCACGAACAAATTGATAAAACGTATCACGAACAAATTGATAAAACTTAACACCTGAGAAATGATTTGCCGCTTCAAAAATTACCTTCAATTTTAAACTAAGCGAATTCCAGTATATTATTTCAGTAGAAGTAATAAATTTTACACAGATTAAACAGTTGAAAGTGTACCTCCTCATGTTATCTCTCTCTCTCTCTCTCTCTCTCTCTCTCTATCTATCTATCTATCTATCTATCTATCGATCGATCGATCGATCTAACTAACTATCTCTCACATACCATGATTACATCTGACCCAACAATACCACTTACCATGATTACATCTGACCCAACAATACCACATACCATGATTACATCTGACCCAACAATACCACATACCATGATTACATCTGACCCAACAATACCACAGACCAAGTTGAATAAATGCACACAAAAAATTATAACCGACCTCTGATTCGTTGAAAAAAAATTTAGCATTGAAAGAAAAAAAAACTTAATTAGTGTTTACGCGTGATTTACTTTATTTTTATCCCTTTTATTTAAATACCAACTTACATGTTTCAAATTGTAAATCTAGTTATACACTATTTTTTTATTTCAATCACCTTAGTGAATGGTTTTGATCAACATGCATCATGTTGTAGTCTAATTCCCGACTCCATCTGCTAGCTAAAAACTTCCCTAATACCTTTTCAAATTTTGTTTCAAGGGGAGACAATTTTTAAATATCATTTCGTTTTTTTTTAAAAAAAAAACAGCCCAATTATAAGTCATTAAATGTAAATATATATATATTTATCAATACAAGTTGTTAAAAATTTTATTCCTTATTTGAAACAAATTTAATTAATTTATTTTCTGTTATATATTTGAAATATATTTTTAAAAAATGTACCCTGCTATAACAAGCTTACGTATTTATCATGTTAATAATAAAACTATGTTTGTATTAATCGACTCGACAGATTTCAATATAAATTTTGTAGAACATTTGTTTCGGAGAGTATCACAAAATATTTTGGCAAAAATATTTTGGTATGGTGTTTAGTGATCTCTCCTTCCTGGTCTGAGAGACATACCATGGTCCACGGGGGATGGATCATAGGGGTTCTCTAGTCAGGAAAAAAAACCCATTACTTGCGAGGGTGGTGGTACTGTGGTCAATGAGGACTATCCGAGACCGCAGTATTCACGGAGGTGACGGATGTGGTCGGCACACAACACCCTTCCTCTCCGTCCCACTCAAGCACACCTGCGCATCCTGCCATTTCGGGCTGAGGGTACAGGCACACTACACCCTCCCCTCTGTCCGAGTGGAAGGAAAAACCCCGTTCCTTGCCATTCTGGTCGATCGGCAGTACACACACCCTGCTGGTCTGGCCGGTTTGGGTAAGGATTAAAACCCATCTTTCTGCCATCCCTGCAGATGATAGCGGGCACACTCACCCCGCCGCTCTATAGGCATGGCAGACGTGCATCAGCGCCGCCAACAATGTTGATGTGGTAGGCACACTACACCCTACCGTGCTGGCAATGTCGGCGTTAAAAAAAAAAAGAAAAGAAAAAAAAAAATTAAAATTAAAAAAAAAAAAAAATTGTAGAAAATTTTTGAAGCGGCAAACAAATATGCCGCTGAATTGAAGTTGAAACATAATTCGAAGTCCTTCATCTCAACATTGGATTAGCTTCAAAAAGTTTGTAAGTGAGAAACAAAAATTTTATATACTCAAAACCATCAGATGAACTTATTTGCTGCAAGAATTGCACACACTCTCCATATTGAATATTAATTTAACTTGAACTTATATTTATTATTATTATATATATATATATATATATATATAATATGTCTAGCTGTCATCCAACTGTTTGGTTCTTTGGCGTCGCGGTTTTTAAATTCAATAGAGTACACTCTCCATTATCCGGCCCTATATTACGAATAACGTCTGTAGTTCGGTAAAATTCAAATATAGATCTACTCACTTTTCGTAGATCCGAATGTTCCAGAAAAATAATGTAAGAAATGAAAAAAAATATTACCTTTATGGAAATGAACGTCGATGTTGCAGGTACGTAGACGACAGAAAAGAATAATATACTTCAGAGACAAATGGGGAAAAACCGTTAGTGGCAGTTTGGACAGAAAAAAAAAATTTAAGTTATGATTATACTCCTGGTGTCTGGTAAACAACTGAATTGATTAACAAACGTTTTGTTGGAATTTTAAAAAAATAATTATTGCAAAAGAAAACACTTTTATTGATTTTGACGAGATGGTGAGGGCGAATGGACGGGGCGTGGGGATGTGGAGAAAGAGAGAGAGAGAGACACACACAGAGAGAGAGAGAGAGAGAGAGAACATGAAAGGGAACACTGTAAACTGTTTAATCTGTGTCCATTAGACAGATTGCCGTATTTCGTGTCACTATGAACTTCACACCTGTACCGTGTAAGTCTCCGCCGGATCAGTAGCTGACCTTGACTATCCACTGATTCATCATTCTGCTTCAGGATTCGAGTCTGACGTCTACCAGATCGAGAATTTAACGGCTGACCTATAACAAAACAATTCCCCCCCTCACGTATTATTATTAACATGACTGTAAATTTCCCAATGGATGCTGTTACAAGAGTCAGTAAACTTTTGTTTAGCCCTGTCTGGGTTTAGTCAAAAGCATGGACTTATTGCTTTATTGTGTACATTTGTGTACACAAGTTGGTGTGTTCTAAAAAACGCATATTGTTCTATTGGTTCTTCCGAGTTGAGTCTATGGAATGAGTAACCAAAATGTTAAAGGTAGACAGTAATCTAATTGGCATCTCCGCATTTAAATTAAACTGAACTAGTAACAATACTTAATCTTCTGAGATTTAGTCACTTTAAAATGATTAAATACCATCAGCGTATCTTTTTCTGATTTTTAAAAACTTATTCAAAGTCACTCAATGTCAAACAAATCATTAAGACAAAATCTTACTAATGTTTTTCTATTTTTAAACAAAACTTTTTTTTCTACTTTTTGAAAGATATTTTAACAATATTTAAATAAATGAATTCTTATATAATTAGCCTGTGTATTTATTATTTTATTCATAATAATCAGTTTTACTGAAAAATTGCTTCTTAGATACTCCTAGAGTCCGTGTAATCGAAAACTTTTGAAGCGGGCAAACCAATTTTTGTGTGCACGTTATTTGCCCAATCTTTTATGTCCATGACTTTTCTCTTTTGTGATGTAAGATGAAAAGTACTGATACCTTATATCCAATGCTGTTTATTCTGGCGGAACACACAGTTTTTTTCCTGACTAGAGAACACCTATGATCCATCCCCCGTGGATCATGGTATGTCTCTCAGACCAGGAAGGAAAGATCACAAAACATGCCAAATTATTCTATTTTGTTTAGCCCTGTCTGGGTTTAGTCTAAAGTATGGACTTATTGCATTATTATGTACGTTTGTTGTACATAAGTCGATGTGTACAGTTTCAAACCCATCTTGTTCAATTGGTTAACCCGATTTGTGTCTATGGAATGAGTAACCAAAGTTTTAGAGGTAGACAGTAATCTCCCAATTTAAATAAAAACGAACAAGTAAAAAATACTAACTCCTCTGAAATTGTCTCTTTTAAACGATTCAATTCCACCAGCGTATCTTTATCGAACTTTTTTTATATTAATCCAAAACCTAAACATTATGTTTTGTGTATACGTTATGTAACCAATATTATATGTCCATTACATATTCCTTTTGATGTGAGATAAAATGAACTGTTATCAGTTCTAGCTATAAAGTGCTGATACCAGTTCTAGCTATATAAGTACTGATACCAGTTCTAGCTATATAAGTACTGATACCAGTTCTAGCTATATAAGTACTGATACCAGTTCTAGCTATATAAGTACTGATACCAGTTCTAGCTATATATGTACTGATACCAGTTCTAGCTATATACGTACTGATACCAGTTCTAGCTATATAAGTACTGATACCAGTTCTAGCTATATAAGTACTGATACCAGTTCTAGCTATATACGTACTGATACCAGTTCTAGCTATATAAGTACTGATACCAGTTCTAGCTATATAAGTACTGATACCAGTTCTAGCTATATAAGTACTGATACCAGTTCTAGCTATATATGTACTGATACCAGTTCAGGCTATATAAGTACTGATACCAGTTATAGCTACATATGTACTGATACCAGTTCTAGCTATATAAGTACTGATACCAGTTATAGCTATATATGTACTGATACCAGTTCGAGCTATATATGTACTGATACCAGTTCTAGCTATATAAGTACTGATACCAGTTCTAGCTATATAAGTACTGATACCAGTTCTAGCTATATAAGTACTGATACCAGTTTTAGCTATATAAGTACTGATACCAGTTCTAGCTATATAAGTACTGATACCAGTTCTAGCTATATAAGTACTGATACCAGTTCTAGCTATATATGTACTGATACCAGTTCAGGCTATATAAGTACTGATACCAGTTCTAGCTATATATGTACTGATACCAGTTCTAGCTATATAAGTACTGATACCAGTTCTAGCTATATATGTACTGATACCAGTTCTAGCTATATATGTACTGATACCAGTTCTAGCTATATAAGTACTGATACCAGTTCTAGCTATATAAGTACTGATACCATGTATATCCAGTGCTGTTTTTTTTTCTGGCGGAACACACAGGAACGGTTTTGTCCTCGGTCCTGTGGTTGAAGTTGTCTTTTGGTATTGTAGTTGAAGTTGTCTTTTGGTATTGTGGTTGAAGTTGTCTTTTGATAATGTGGTTGAAGTTGTCTTTTGGTAATGTGGTTGAAGTTATCTTTTGGTAATGTGGTTGAAGTTGTCTTTAGGTATTGTGGTTGAAGTTATCTTTTGGTATTGTGGTTGAAGTTGTCTTTTGGTATTGTGGTTGAAGTTGTCTTTTGGTATTGTGGTTGAAGTTGTCATTTGGTATTGTGGTTGAAGTTGTCTTTTGGTAATGTGGTTGAGGTTGTCTTTTGGTATTGTGGTTGAAGTTGTCTTTTGGTATTGTGGTTGAAGTTGTCTATTGGTATTGTGGTTGAAGTTGTCTTTTGGTAATGTGGTTGAAGTTGTCTTTTGGTATTGTGGTTGAAGTTGTCTTTTGGTATTGTGGTTGAAGTTGTCATTTGGCATTGTGGTTGAAGTTGTCTTTCGGTACTTTGGTTGAGGTTGTCTTTTGGTATTGTAGTTGTGTCTGGTCGGTATTATGTAGCTCAGTATATTTCAAACTTTGTCGTATCGCGAGCCACCTTAAGAATTTTGTTTCTAAATATAAATAATCAGATTTCCCCTTTAGCTGCTGCAGATCTGCCAACTCTTAGTTTATTTTTAAACATATTTGGAAACAGATTTGGTATAGATGTATACATAAATTATGGGTCATTTAATTATGAATTTAAATTTTGTCGAGACCTAACTGAAATTCGTCTGAGATCCAAGCTATGAAAACTTAATTAAGGTTATAGTCCTTACTGAATTCTACGACAGAGGCGGCGATAACATCGATGGGGGGGGGAGACCTCCAGTAAAATCGTTGAATGGGGTTCTCAAATCTATTGTTGACGTTTTTCACTGTTGGGTGCCCAGTGCGTGCTTTGATATTATATATATATATATATATATATATATATATATATATATATATATATATATATATATAAAACCAACCTCTACATCGGTGAAAAAAATTTTTAGCTATGAAAGATAAAACTAAAACTAATTAAGTCTTCACACTTTGTCTTTTTGTTGTTTTTTTTTTTATTTTATTTTTATTTTATTCGCCGCCATTGCCAGCATGGTAGGGTGTAGTGTGCCTACCACACCAGCACTATTGGCGGCGCTGATGCACGTCTGCCATCCCTACAGAGCGGCGGGGTGTATGTGCCCGCTATCATCTGCCGGGACGGCAGAAAGATGGGTTTTATTCCTTGCCCAAACCGGCCAGACCAGCAGGGTGTGTGTACTGCTGATCGGCCAGAATGGCAAGGAAAGGGGTTTTCCCTGCCACTCGGACAGAGGGGAGGGTGTAGTGTGTCTGTACACTCAGCCTGAAATGGCAGGCTGCGCAGGTGTGCTTGAGTGGGACAGAGTGGAAGGGTGTTGTGTGCGGACCACATCCGTCACCTCCGTGAATACTGCGGTCTCGGATAGTCCTCATTGACCACAGTACCACCACCCTGGCAAGTAATGGGTTTTTTTTCCTGACGAGAGAACCCCTATGATCCATTCCCCCGTGGATCATGGTATGTCTCTCAGACCAGGAAGGAGAGATCATACAAATATCATGCCAAAATATTTTATGATACTCTCCAAAACACACTCTTGAGTACAGCGTCGTATAGTACAGTTTCATTTTCTAGCTCTACACATATTTTCATTCCAATCAGCTTAATTATTGGTATTGATCAATTTGCATTACAGCAGTGGTGGGCAAAATACGGCCCGCAGGCCGCATGTGGCACGTCTGAGTATATTGTGCGGCCCTTATGCATGTATATCTTCGTATTTTTAAAATGTAATGTGCACATGTAATAAAACGTGAACGTGAAATAAAATAACAAATAAAAGGTTATTATCTTTAATTCATATTTTCATAGGTGGCAAATTGTTATTGAAGTAGACAAAATATATATGCGGCCCTCCCAATAACAATCAAGTTTCCTTAGAAAAAATTTCCCCAGCCCTGCAGTATGGTGAAGTGCTTTCACATGCAAGTTAAAAATTCGATACATATTCAAATTTTATTGCAGGGGAGACAACTTTAAACATTGTTTAATCATTTATTTAAAAAAAAATTAAACTTACTCAATGTAAAAAAAAAAATAATAATAAAAGAACATTAAATAAATTTGTTTGTTACGTAAAGCTAAATTCATTTAATTTTTTTAATAGATGTTTTAACGTTACTTTAAAAAATACCATTGTAATATATAAAGCCTGTGTATTTATTATTATATTCATAATAACTACTGTAACTGTAAAAAACTTGCTGCTTGTTTATTCTAAGTTAGATATGTTGTGAATTTTCGGAAGCGACTAATCATGTCGCTGTATTCAATGACTAAATTTAATTCGCGCACATATCAATAAAGGAGAAAATTCGATAGAGTTCTTTTAATTCTACTTTAATCTAACACTCAAACAGATAGTCATCGTTTTGATGTATTAATAGCTCATACTTTACATTTATAATATTTATTTAACTTGAAATTCTATTTACTCTAACACTCCAGGGCGTGTTTGGAAGCTGTGGTGGTGAGGGGTGGGGGGGGGGAGTGAAAACCCTGGTTACTGCCGGTTTGTTAGTTTCATTCAGATTAATGGGTCATTGTGGGTGGGTGATGGGGGGGGGGCAAAGGTATCAACAACAAATTGACAGTGTAGCCCTGAATAAAATCCACAAATGGTCAGTCCATATGTCAGTATGGTGCACAGTCTCCTGTCTCCATATGTCAGTATGGTGCACAGTCTCCTGTCTCCATATGTCAGTATAGTGTACCGTCTCCTGTCTCCGTATGTCAGTATGGTACACCGTCTACTGTTTCCATATGTCAGTATTATGCACCGTCTCCTGTCTCCATATGTCAGTATGGTGCACAGTCTCCTGTCTCCATATGTCAGTATGGTGCACAGTCTCCTGTTTCCATATGTCAGCATAGTGTACCGTCTCCTGTCTCCGTATGTCAGTATGGTACACCGTCTACTGTCTCCACATGTCAGTATTATGCACCGTCTCCTGTCTCCATATGTCAGTATAGTGTACCGTCTCCTGTCTCCATATGTCAGTATGGTACACTGTCTACTGTCTCCATATGTCAGTATTATGCACCGTCTCCTGTCTCAATATGTCAGTATGGTACACCGTCTACTGTCTCCATTTGTCAGTATTATGCACCGTCTCCTGTCTCCGTATGTCAGTATGGTACACCGTCTACTGTCTCCACATGTCAGTATTATGCACCGTCTCCTGTCTCCATATGTCAGTATAGTGTACCGTCTCCTGTCTCCATATGTCAGTATGGTGCACAGTCTCCTGTCTCCATATGTCAGTATTATGCACCGTCTCCTGTCTCCATATGTCAGTATGGTGCACAGTCTACTGTCTCCATATGTCAGTATGGTGCACAGTCCGTGCACAGTCTACTGTCTCCATATGTCAGTATGGTGCACAGTCTACTGTCTCCATATGTCAGTATGGTGCACAGTCTCCTGTCTCCATGTGTCAGTATGGTGCACAGTCTACTGTCTTCATATGTCAGTATGGTGCACAGTCTACTGTCTCCATGTGTCAGTATGGTGCACAGTCTACTGTCTCCATATGTCAGTATGGTGCACAGTCTCCTGTCTCAATATGTCAGTATGGTGCACAGTCTACTGTCTCCATATGTCAGTATGGTGCACAGTCTACTGTCTCCATATGTCAGTATGGTGCACCGTCTCCTGTCTCCATATGTCAGTATGGTGCACAGTCTCCTGTCTCCATATGTCAGTATGGTGCACAGTCTCCTGTCTCCATATGTCAGTATGGTGCACAATCTCCTGTCTCCATATGTCAGTATGGTGCACAGTCCGTGCACAGTCTACTATCTCCATATGTCAGTATGGTGCACAGTCTACTGTCTCCATATGTCAGTATGGTGCACAGTCTCCTGTCTCCATGTGTCAGTATGGTGCACAGTCTACTGTCTCCATATGTCAGTATGGTGCACAGTCCGTGCACAGTCTACTGTCTCCATATGTCAGTATGGTGCACAGTCTACTGTCTCCATATGTCAGTATGGTGCACAGTCTCCTGTCTCCATATGTCAGTATGGTGCACAGTCTCCTGTCTCCATATGTCAGTATGGTGCACAGTCTACTGTCTCCATATGTCAGTATGGTGCACAGTCTACTGTCTCCATATGTCAGTATGGTGCACAGTGAACTGTCTCCATATGTCAGTATGGTGCACAGTCTCCTGTCTCCATATGTCAGTATGGTGCACAGTCTACTGTCTCCATATGTCAGTATGGTGCACAGTCTACTGTCTCCATATGTCAGTATGGTGCACAGTCTCCTGTCTCCATATGTCAGTATGGTGCACAGTCTCCTGTCTCCATATGTCAGTATGGTGCACAGTCTACTGTCTCCATATGTCAGTATGGTGCACAGTCTACTGTCTCCATATGTCAGTATGGTGCACAGTCTACTGTCTCCATATGTCAGTATGGTGCACAGTCTCCTGTCTCCATATGTCAGTATGGTGCACAGTCTACTGTCTCCATATGTCAGTATGGTGCACAGTCTACTGTCTCCATATGTCAGTATGGTGCACCGTCTCCTGTCTCCATATGTCAGTATGGTGCACCGTCTCCTGTCTCCATATGTCAGTATGGTGCACCGTCTCCTGTCTCCATATGTCAGTATGGTGCACCGTCTGCTGTCTCCATATGTCAGTATGGTGCACCGTCTTCTGTCTCCATATGTCAGTATGGTGCACCGTCTCCTGTCTCCATATGTCAGTATGGTGCACCGTCTCCTGTCTCCATATGTCAGTATGGAGCACCGTCTCCTGTCTCCATATGTCAGTATGGTGCACCGTCTCCTGTCTCCATATGTCAGTATGGTGCACAGTCTACTGTCTCCATATGTCAGTATGGTGCACAGTCTACTGTCTCCGTATGTCAGTATGGTGCACAGTCTCCTGTCTCCATATGTCAGTATGGTGCACAGTCTACTTTCTCCATATGTCAGTATGGTGTACAGTCTCCTGTCTCCATATGTCAGTATGGTGCACAGTCTCCTGTCTCCATATGTCAGTATGGTGCACAGTCCGTGCACAGTCTACTGTCTCCATATGTCAGTATGGTGCACAGTCTCCTGTCTCCATATGTCAGTATGGTGCACAGTCTCCTGTCTCCATATGTCAGTATGGTGCACAGTCTCCTGTCTCCATATGTCAGTATGGTGCACAGTATCCTGTCTCCATATGTCAGTATGGTGCACAGTCTCCTGTCTCCATATGTCAGTATGGTGCACAGTCTACTGTCTCCATATGTCAGTATGGTGCACAGTCTACTGTCTCCATATGTCAGTATGGTGCACAGTCTACTGTCTCCATATGTCAGTATGGTGCACCTTCTCATGTCTCCATATGTCAGTATGGTGCACTGTCTCCTGTCTGGACGTTGACTTAAAATGCAAGACCACAGATATAGTAGTACATGTATATTAAAATGGAAGTCTTGATGCAGTGACTTGCACAGCTATTTAAAGGATACATTGACGTGTGGTACTTACTTAAAGCTTGGAGTACTTAAAAGTTATTGTGGCTGAATACCACAGGGTCGACATGATAGCATATTTTGCCCCCCCCCCCTGTAAACCAGTTTGGAAGGGTACCCAAAACAACCACCTGAGACATGAACCACCTGAGACATGATATTTAATACGGTCTTAATTTATTGAATGCACATATAAATAAAATTATTATTCTAAAATCACTTAAAACTTTGCTGACTATAGATTCTAGAACAAAGATTGTAGATTCTAGAACAAAGATTGTAGATTCTAGAACAAAGATTTTGACTAATAGAACAAAGATTGTAGATTCTGGAACATAGATTGTTGACTAATAGAACAAAGATTGTAGACTAATAGAACATAGGATAAAGACAAAGATTCTAGATTATAGAAGAAAGAGTGTAGATTCTAGAACAAAGATTATAGATTTTAGAACATAGATTGTATAATTTATAACAATGATTGTAGAATTTAGAACAAAGATTGTAGAATTTAGAACAAAGTTGGCGATTCGTATAATAAAAATCAATTTTTAGAAGTTAATTTGGCAGACGTTAGAATTCTGTTTACCAAATTATTTAACTTATTGTGAAATATTAGAATTCAGTTGTTAATATTTAGAATTATGTTAAATAATTTACAGCTTTTTATTTCCCTCCACAATTTTTAAATATAATACATCGTGTCTTCTTTTCTGCCTCAATTCTTCATTTGATTAAATGTCTTTGTTCTTATGCCTCAGCTCTATTCCCGTCACGAGCTTGTTTAAGATTTCACTCTCTGGAGACTTTGAATCCAAGGAATTAATTAACAGAAACACAGAGTGGTATTGGAAGAAATGAAAGAATTCTCAAGGTGTTCGTCTGACGGGACTTGGAAGACAGACAAACTGACAGACGCTTCAGCTCTTTTTTTTTTTGGTCTTATGTAGCCCTCTCAGTGGAATTCGGTCAAGTGGTAAAGGAGGTAAGTCTCCGGAATGAAATGATGTTTATGTAAAATTTCTGGCCGTACTTACTGACGTCACGGTTAATGCCGGTATTAGGCAGTGGTTTTAAAAATAATTCTTATCTGGGAACATTGACACAGATAAAGTATAATTAAATCAAAGTTAAAGTATTTACAAAATAAATTCTACACTTCCGGTAATTACTTATTCAAACAGTCGCAGCTAATAATAATAGAGAGAACAAATTGGGTAGAATAT
>JAGDYQ010000068.1:4141501-4158609 GCA_021962125.1 Bulinus truncatus | reverse complement strand
CAAGTTCGGATATGTTGCAAGAAATACATTCAAAGTTTGGATATGTATCAAGAAATACATGTTAGATGAGCATATGTTGCAAGAAATACATTCTAAGTTTGGATATTTTCCAAGAAATACATTCTGAATGTGGATATGCTGCAAGAAATACATTCTAAATGTGGATATGTAGCACGAAATACATTCTAAATGTGGATATGCTGCAAGAAATACATTCTAAATGTGGATATGCTGTAAGAAATACATTCTAAATGTGGATATGTTGCAAGAAATACATTTTAAATGTGGATATGTTTCAAGAAATACATTCTAAGTGTGGATATGTTGCAAGAAATACATTCTAAATGTGGATATGTTTCAAGAAATACATTCTAAGTGTATATATGTTGCAAGAAATACATTCTAAATGTGGATGGACAATGGTTGACTTTTTGTCTGTTATCTATTGACTAAACTGAAGTCAATCCACCATGGAGCTAGAACAATACAGAGGGTTGGATGAAGACACACTGAGGAAGATGGTAAGTCCTCTATATAAGAAGTGACCTTTATTTCTAAAAACAATTAGTTACCTTAGTTTTCTATAACAACTAAATTTTGCATCTCTAATTTTTTTTTTTAATTTTGTGAAACGCAAAAATAAAAACAATGATTTATTTGAAAAAAAATCATTTTTTTAGCCATTTATATTTATATATGCTGTGTAAATTGTATTGTTATTGTATTGTTATACTTAGCACTATGTGCTTAAAAACATAACGATCCTTTTAACGAGGAAAAAAAAAGGAAATGACACACTATTAGTGAATTCTGTCTAGTTGGGTGTTGGGTACATTGATTCTATCTAGGGGTGCAAGTGTTGGGTGCATTGATTCTATCTAGGGGTGCACGTGTTGGGTGCATTGATTCTATCTAGGGGTGCACGTGTTTGGTGCATTGATTCTATCTAGGGGTGCACGTGTTGGGTGCATTGATTCTATCTAGTGGTGCACGTGTTGGGTGCATTGATTCTATCTAGGGGTGCACGTGTTGGGTGCATTGATTCTATCTAGGGGTGCACGTGTTGGGTGCATTGATTCTATCTAGTGGTGCAAGTGTTGGGTGCATTGATTCTATCTAGGGGTGCACGTATTGGGTGCATTGATTCTATCTAGGGGTGCACGTGTTCGGTGCACTGATTCTATCTAGTGGTGCACATTATGGGTCCCATGTGTGTCCATTCTGACCATTGGTCAGTGCTAACACTGGTCTGTATGACTTCTCTCAATGGGCCCTACTAGGGATCTTGAGGAGAAACTCCCACAACATCTGTGGCCTGCCATAAATTCACACATATTTTCAGAGCACACACACACACACACACACACACACATACATAAACACACATAGATACATACATACATGTTAAGTTTTTGGGACCCTACACAGCAAATTTTATATAATTATAGGCCGTTGGTAAAATTATCCGATGGGGCCCCCCTTAAACATCAGATTTGAATTGATTTTTGACTGGAAGGGGCCCCCCCTTGTTCTTTGAGGGCCTTAAATGGTCGCATTGTTTTCCTATCCATAAGAAGGGCCCTGCTTGTATACAGTATATTGATATAGATATTATATATATATATATATATATATATATATATATATATATACAGAGAGAGAGAGAGAGAGAGAGAGAGAGAGGGAGAGGCATAAATACAGGCAGGCAGGTAAAAAGGTTAGAACAGGTGGATAGATAGCAAGATGGATAAATTGATTGATATTTAGATAGATAGTTGATAGATCGAGAATTAAATAGATAAACAAAACGCTAAACATGATTACGAGAGACACTACCCCCCCTCCCCCCACCTCCTTGTAAATAATTCACTCGCCTACTGATAATTCACACAAAACAAATCCGCCCAAATCGAACCGAATCAGGTACACCAGCCGCAGGTGGTCTGTATTCCCCGGGCAGAACAGATCAATGGTCTAGCATGTCGATGCGTTTTGGTTGTTGATAATGCATTCATCTCAGCCAGGACAGATTAGAGAAGTCCTGGTCTATCAATGAATGGCCAAGGGTCACTAAAACGTGCTACAGTCTGACAACTTCTTCTCGGCGGGGGATGTTTGATTTCAATGTTTTCTGTTTGTTTAAAAAGTCTGTTTGATTCAACTGTAGTGTTAGATAGCAGGGGTGTGGTGTGTGTGTGTGTGACGGGGGGGGGTTTAAACATCAGTGATAAGAAATAAAAAGCTTAGCGAAGAATGTCGAGGCTACAAATGCGGTAGTACTCCAATAGAAATACAGAGTGAACTATTTGAGTTATTTATATAAATAGACCAAGGGTGGGCAAAGTTTTAAGTAGAGGGCCGCATGGGGGCTTGTAAATTGGAGCTGCGGACTGGACCAAGAGTAGAAAGAGTCACGACATAAACTGATATATTGTTATAACTCTATCCTTGCCCTTGGTGAAGCGCAATGAATTGGGGAATTCCCGTAGACCAGCGCACCGTATAATTTACGTACTACGAAAGCAAGTGAATTTGTGACGCATGAGCAGAAGTTGTGATGATGAATGAAGCCGGCAGTGTAGAACAGTTGTTGATTGTAAATAAATTATTCAAAGTTAAGTTTTTTTTTTAAAAAAACACACACGCTTGTGCTGTTGTGATTTTCCTATGGAGCATTTAACACAACATTTAATGTAAAGCGTCATACCAGACAAGCATATCTGTCCACTGCCACTAACATATCTGTCCACTGCCACTGACATATCTGTCCACTGCCACTAACATATCTGTCCACTGCCACTGACATATCTGCCCACTGCCTGTACATACACTCAGAAATGGGCGGATTAAAGAGACCAGTGGGCTGGAAATGGGTGGATTAAAGAGACCAGTGGGCTGGAAATGGGTGGATTAAAGAGACCAGTGGGCTGGTAATGGGTGGATTAAAGAGACCAGTGGGCTGGAAATGGGCGGATTAAAGAGACCAGTGGGCTGGAAAATGGTGGATTAAAGAGACCATTGGGCTGGAAATGGTGGATTAAAGAGCCCGGTGGGCTGGAAATTGGCGGATTAAAGAGTCCGGTGGACTGGAAATGGGCGGATTAAAGAGACCGGTGGGCTGGAAATGGGCGGATTAAAGAGTCCGGTGGGCTGGATTTGGCCCGCGAGCAATAGTTTGCCCATGGCTGAATTTGGCTGTACCAGAGGAATCCTATGACCCCTAGGTTGGTGTCACCCGGTGCGGAAAGTTCAGGGTGTCACCCCCACCCCCCTCAACACTTCCACCATGAGCAATGTAAACATATTTCGACTTTTCCTGCACTAGACCTTAGTTAATTTACTTTAAAATACGCATGCGATAAAAACGATAGTATTACTGACTGTATTTCAGATAGATGTATATTAGTTTAATTAAAATGAATTTGTAAACTACGTCTCCAATTTCTTAAAACCACGCGACTTCTACAGGCGTCCTTTTTTTATTAGAACGTCTGCAAAGAAAAATTCTAGATTGATCCGAAGAGCTTTGAACTGTATTCATTTACCTAAGCTCCTGATACTTTGCATGGTGACACCCTATGCTACTGCTCATGTTATAAACTATGATCGGTTATGGAACCGACTGTACCGAGTTTTTTTTTCCGCAATGAAATTTAGAACTGTTCATTTTGGTGTTACCCCTAAAATGGTATCACCCGGTGTGGCCCGCACCCCCTAGTGACGCTATGCCCCTGACAAACTATGACATTGGAGGTCCCTCTGACCCACCTTCTTCTAATTCTGCAACAGACGACACAGATAAATATTATCACGTGATGTTGTATAGCAGACGTGAATATGTCACGTGATGTATAGCAGACGCGAACATTTCACGTGATGTATTGAAGAGATGAACATATTTTATAATCCTGACGGTCGCACTGAAAATTCTCTTCTAGCTGGGACGGCAGCCTTACTGATTTATTAACTTTATATGTGTATAAAGATATATATATATATATATATATATATATATATATATATATATATAATTATTATTATTATTATCACAGTCGCCATGATCCACACACGCTTGTTGTACACCCCTGAACTAGGTCAACTAAAAACATTAAGTTGAGATCCTTGTTGCACAACCAGCTGGCTTGAGACCAAAGTAGGTCACAGCTTAAGCAATATATTGATTATCGATTTCTTTTATTCTATTTGAGGAGACTCCCCGACCTGCCCCGACCAGACCCATTTCCATTCCCTTCCCTCCCGGATATAGAAATGTTTTTGTATCGCTATGAAACATGACTTAAAGTGTTTGAAACATGATTTGGACACGACAAAAAAAAACATACCTACACGGACGACAACTCTTACACAAAAGCTGCAGCAGACGATAAAACACGATGTAGGCTACATAAATGAAATAAGTGTTCGCTTGTTAAATATTTATAATGATGGATAGGTAAGTTGGGGGGGGGGGGGCTAATACACTTGAGTATGAGTTTGTTTAAATATACCTGTCTGTTTGTATATACGTCACAGGCTGTCCTTTCAGGTAATATACGCCACAATCGCCCACCACTCTCAACCACAGGTAGACTTTAACTAGTAGGTTTATCCACCATACCGTTCGTCAACACCACGGAGATAGAATTTTAGAAAAAAAAAAACTATTCAATGTCCATCAGTGACCACCACTTTGACGTCTGATGATTATACGTCACACACACACACACATACAGAGACCCGCGTTTACTGATGGTGGAACACTGTGACGCTCCTACAGGAGTTGGAAGAATTAGGAAGAGAAGACGCGTTTCACTTTCTGTGAAAACTCAGAAGAATGCAAAGAAGAGATCGGCGTCGAAGCGAAAAGAACTTCACCCCCCCTCCCCCAACTCCACCTTCGGGGGAGGGGGGGGGCGAATTAAAAAAAAAAGACTGACCCATGGAAGGATGGCACTGACAATCCCTGAGAACTAAGCTGGGGGTGGGGGTGTGTGGGGGTGTGGGGGGGGGGCGCTGCCCTAAATGCAAAATCCATTTTAGAGCAGTGTTTGTATTCCGGTTGCTTTATGCCAATTGCCACTAACATATCTGCCCATTGCCACTAACATATCTGCCCACTGCCACTAACATATCTGCCCACTGCCACTAACATGTATTCCCACTGCCACTAACATATCTGCCCACTGCCACTAACATATCTTCCCACTGCCACTAACATATCTGCCCACTGCCACTAACATATCTTCCCACTGCCACTAACATATCTTCCCACTGCCACTAACATGTCTGCCCACTGCCACTAACATATCTTCCCACTGCCACTAACATATCTGCCCACTGCCACTAACATATCTGCCCACTGCCACTAACATATCTGCCCACTGCCACTAACATATCTGCCCACTGCCACTAACATATCTTCCCACTGCCACTAACATGTCTTCCCACTGCCACTAACATATCTTCCCACTGCCACTAACATATCTGCCCACTGCCACTAACATATCTTCCCACTGCCACTAACATATCTGCCCACTGCCACTAACATATATGCCCACTGCCACTAACATATCTGCCCACTGCCACTAACATGTCTTCCCACTGCCACTAACATATCTTCCCACTGCCACTAACATATCTGCCCACTACCACTAACATATCTGCCCACTGCCACTAACATATCTGCCCACTGCCACTAACATATCTGCCCACTGCCACTAACTTATCTTCCCACTGCCACTAACATATCTGCCCACTGCCACTAACATATCTGCCCACTGCTACTAACATATCTGCCCACTGCCACTAACATATCTGCCCACTGCCACTAACATGTCTTCCCACTGCCACTAACATATCTTCCCACTGCCACTAACATATCTGCCCACTGCCACTAACATATCTTCCCACTGCCACTAACATATCTGCCCACTGCCACTAACATATCTGCCCACTGCCACTAACATGTCTTCCCACTGCCACTAACATATCTTCCCACTGCCACTAACATATCTGCCCACTGCCACTAACATATCTTCCCACTGCCACTAACATGTCTTCCCACTGCCACTAACATATCTTCCCACTGCCACTAACATATCTGCCCACTGCCACTAACATATCTGCCCACTGCCACTAACATATCTTCCCACTGCCACTAACATGTCTTCCCACTGCCACTAACATATCTGCCCACTGCCACTAACATATCTGCCCAGTGAATGGATGAATACTTTTTTTATAATAGTACAAAAATATTTTTAAATTTCCCTTTTTTTTTCAGTTTAACCAGCCTAAGTGTATTCTCATAAAAATGATAAAGATTCCCCCCCCCCCCTTAAACATTAAATGAAGGTAAAAATAAATAAATCAATGGCTTGAATAAAGCCACACTGGCAGCCAATAAATAAAAATTGACAACAACAAAAAAACGTGGCCACATTCATTGACGGGGATTGTCTGCCAATATCTAGGCAATGAGTTTGAACCGTCAATACATACATTGGGCGGAAAGTTGCCCCGACCAGCCCCACAAAACCAAATCCACCCCGCTGTAATGTACTGTTGTATTCTTTTCCCGTGGTCTCTTAATAATACCTGACTTGATTTGCGTATTTACCTGTAGATAGAGAGAGAGAGAAAGAGACAGGTATATGGCATTGAATTGTAAGCAGATATTTGGGAACAGTTTGAGACTGATCGGACCAGTGTGTTTCTTATATTCTTGGCGATACCTGATAGTGCTGTGTAGATTGACTGCAATACTCGGAGAGTGGTTAGCGGACAATGAATTGTTTTGGATAAACAGATTCGATTCTTTTTATTTTTTCTAATTAGGGTAGGTAACTTTAATTGACATTTCCAAGAGATTCGAATCATTTTTTTCCCTCGATTTGACTCACTTTCTCATAACGTGAAAACAGAAACGAGAGCGAGTTTTTTTTTTCTTAGAAAGCATGGCTGTTAACTAGGGTATCTTTTTATCCAGATGTAGATTTTGTATTTCTTTGAGCCATCCAGCATTGAAGGGCTTAGGGGGGGGTAGCAAAGGACCCCTTGCCTCAGTACCCGCTCATCCTGTCACAAAGCTCAACATTAGTTCCTGTAACAAAGCTCAACATTAGTTCCTGTAACAAAGCTCAACATTAGTTCCTGTAACAAAACTCAACATTAGTTCCTGTAACAAAGCTGAACATTAGTTCCTGTAACAAAACTCAACATTAGTTCCTGTAACAAAGCTCAACATTAGTTCCTGTAACAAAACTTAACATTAGTTCCTGTAACAAAATTCAACATTATTTAATGTAAAGAAATGAAAATTTTCTTTCAGGCCCTATCCATATAATAGACAGCCCTGTTGTAGAGAATTTGTTATGGGTCCATATAAAATAGATGGGTGTTTTGATCTTGTGACATACTCTTTGACCACCATGTGACCTATACAGTGACCTTATCTTCTCACCCCCCCTCCATCACAGTGGAGGCACCACAAACCCTACAGTTGGGCAAAGCTTTCTTTAGTCGATGGGATTCGAACGCATGAGTTACACAATGGAATTCGAGCTCACAACCATCAAATCACCCAGGCTATAAGTTAAACTCGAGTGGACGGATGGACGTGTGGTAAAGCGCTCGACTGTCGACCTGGTTCCATCTTTTTTTTTTTTTTTTTAAAAAGTAAAAATAAATAATCTGGTTCTCAAACAGATGCGGGTGAGGGTCGGCTGGGTCCCCGGGTCGTGGAAATTATATGACACCACCCTCCCCCCTTTTTTTTTAAAGGACAAATACATTTTTGAACGTAAAGCCACGAGCGTAAAATTAGAAGTCATGGCCCCAGGGTGCGCTGACGCTCCTACCGTTAGAACCTCCTCTGAACTATGTAGCAGTGGTGGACTCTGGGGGTGGGGGTGGGGAGTGACAACCGACTTGGGGCTAAGACCCAGACCCCTCGCACAAGGGGAAAAAAGGGGGGTAGGGGCGGCTTTGGACAGAATAATTTGTGATACGATATAAAAAAAAAATGACCCCCCCTCCTTCCACCATGGGGCACTGGCCCCAGACCCTCGTGTACTGGAGCGTAACTCACCTCTGTATAACCAATAACACAATGTTTCTAAATATATATATATATATATATATATATATATATATATATGTGTGTGTGTGTGTGTGTGTGTCAGTGCAACGCACCGGGCATGTATACATAGCCTATCATCGATAACTACACACATTAATCCTGGTGGGTGTGTTGTTGCATGCCAGACAAAAAGTGACACACCCACCTGTTATGGGGAAATTCTCAACAACAAAAAAAAAATACGGTAAAGATAGCGAGCTCCACTGCTTTCAATCAATACTTGTAGTAGCACTATCAAGGTTTTCTGGTCGTATGGCAGTTTGACATATTTAGATTCATTAATGGGGGAACACGACATATTTAGATTCATTAATGGGGGAACACGACATATTTAGATTCATTAATGGGGGAACACGACATATTTAGATTCATTAATGGGGAACACGACATATTTAGATTCATTAATGGGAACACGAACAAATATTGAATTAATGGTAACATGGACAAATAATACATTAATGGGAACACGAACAAATAATACATTAATGGGAACACGAACAAATAATACATTAATGGGAACACAAACAAATAATACATTAATGGGAACACGAACAAATAATACATTAATGGGAACACGAACAAATAATACATTAATGGGAACACAAACAAATAATACATTAATGGGAACACGAACAAATAATACATTAATGGGAACACGAACAAATAATACTTTAATGGGAACACGAACAAGTAATACATTAATGGGAACACGAACAAGTAATACATTAATGGGAACACGAACAAGTAATACATTAATGGGAACACGAACAAATTTCACCTTCACACCAGACGTTAAGTGACTTTTTACTTTTCCTTTTGTCATGTGTTAGGTTTTATTTTGATTTACCACCAACTGTAAATTAGTCGTCTGCCAAACTTTTATCGATTACCGCCCCCTTTATTCGGGAGCCTATTGCAGGTACCACGACATTTTGACCCCGTGACACTTCGACTATGGGACACTTTTGGGACAGAACGACCCCGCGACACTTCGACCCTGTCAACTGATAAAAAATAATATTTGAATTAATATTTCTTTGTTTTAAATATTTTTATTAACTTTGTTCAACATGCGTATATAATAATTGTATTAGCTTTGTTTAAAATATGTGTTTCTGTAAGGTTTGAGTTCTGATTGTCGTTATGCTCTAAGCACGTTCAAAAGTCTTTAACGATTGACAATACATCTTACATACACTTCTCATGCTTGCACATGAGTTTCATTGACCAATGGTTTGTGTCCACTCTAGCCACTGGGACAAATGACACAAGTGACCAATATCCTAGGTGGATGGGTTCAGTATAACGTTTACCTGCTGACTTATCTGTGTATTACGACGTTTGCTTTTTTTTTTTTTAGCTAGACATGAGTCACATGACCAGTGCTCGATTTAAGAAAAAACCAGTGCCGGGGATGAAAAAAAAAATGTGCAGAGCTGGGTTTAAATGTCTATGGTTTCATCCCCGGCTGGGATATATTAGTTGAAGCAGAGCCGGGGATAACAGGTCTCAGTGTCGGGGATATTCCCGGCATCCCCGGCGGTAAATCGAGCCCTGGACATGACATAAGGTGTGACATTGACAAGTTGTAATTTTATCAGAGCTTGGTCATAATCAAAAGAAGCGAGAAGAAAAATGGATTTGTTGAGTGGAAAAATTACGTCACATAATCACACAGTTTGTGTCTATTGCTAAGACACCGCAATGTTATCGCTTTTTCACGGAAGTTTTCAAGGGAAGGGTGTTTCACTAAACGAACACCGGGCAATACGAACGAATCTGTTGTTATTTCAAAAGTTTCTAGCCTAGGTTTGACAGAAATATTCTAAGAAAATATTTTTAAGTTTGAGACAAAGCTCATATCAATCATCAACGGCCTTTGGGGGTCGGAGGGCTAGGGAATCCTCCGAGGCAATGCACCTAAGTTGGGACCGGCGCCCTCAATAGGGCCGTCTTGTTACATCCATAGACTACAGGTACTGCTCTGGACCCATTCATCAAACATTCAGCCTATGCCCCGAGCATTCTACAATAAAGCTAAAACCGTCTCTGTCTAGTGTGCCAAGTAAAGCTGTTTTTTCAAATGTATTTATTTGTTTGATTTATTTTTCCAGTAATGTATCGATTCGTTTGACTGTCATACAGTTTTTTTTTCCATTTGAAATATCGTCTGCAACCGCCCTTTTCCATTAACACTTCTTCCATTTTAATGTAAGTGGGATACTATAGATTACTTTGAACGTAAACTTGTCTTTAAGTCTGGTCTTGAGTGATGACGTCAACAAGTTCTTTCATTTTTTTTATGTCAGGTCATTTCCTGTACGTTTGATCTGTAATTTGTCGTCGAGAGTATTGTGAATTTGAAGACATAAAAAAAAAATATTAAAAAGACGCTTTTACGCGGTTGTTTTTATTCTTTTCCATAATAGAAAATAATTTATAAGTCTCTCTCTCTCCCTCTCTCTCTCTCTCTCTCTCTCTCTCTCTCTCTCTCTCTCTCTCTCTCTCTCTCTCTCTGTGTGTGTGTGTGTGTGTGTGTGTGTATGTAATGGTGGCAACATTTCGAGCAGTGCTCGATTTAAGAAAAAACCAGTGCCGTGGATGAAAGAAAATTTCTCCAGAGTCGGGGATAAATGTCTATGATTTCATCCCCGGCTGGAATATATTAGCTAAAGGAGAGCCGGGGATGACAGGTCTCAGTGCCGGGGATATCCCCCGGCATCCCCGGCGGTAAATCGATCTCTGATATCGGGGGAAATTGTTCTTTTTCCGTTGACCAAGCGCTGATCTTCGAACCGTCAATTGTTCAATGAAAAAATAAGTGTAAACGTTGGTTTTAAAAGATCTTATGCACACACATATTTATATATATATTAGAAATCTAAGCTTATAGGGAAAAAAAACAACTCAGAGGTGGTTAAAGAAACACAGCCAGATATGACGGAGAACTGAACATGTCCAATTGTTCCTTTAACCATCAAAGCGTTTCATCTCATCCTTAGGGCGTTGGCGCCCCCCCCCCCCCAGGCTGGACAAACACTGTGTGACGTAGGGCACGTTGTAAGTCAGACTAGCCTAACCAGCATCTTGCATGAATTTATTTCAAGCATGTTGGCGTTGTGCTGGCCACTCGACCTCTAAATAGTCTAAGGGAGGTAACCCGTCATACAGAAGTTGTCTGCCTTGGATAAAAAAAAAAACTTTTTTGTTGGCGGCTCTGCAGCCACTAAATTAAAGTGATCGAAATCTGTAAATGCTCTCTGCATGCTCTCTGTATGCTCTCTGTATGCTTATTGTATATGCTCTCTGTATGCTTATTGTATATGCTCTCTGTATGCTCTCTGTATGCTTATTGTATATGCTCTCTGTATGCTTTCTGTATGCTCACTGTATGCTAATTATATATGCTCTCTGTATGCTCCCTGTATGCCTTTTGTACATGCTCTCTGTATGCTTTCTGTATGCTTTTTGTACATACTCTCTTTATGCTTTCTGTATGCTTTTTGTATATGCTCTCGTTATGCTTTTTCTACATGCTCTCGCTATGCTCTCTGTATGCTTTCTGTATGCCGTCTAAATGATTTTTGTTGGATTGACTTTAGATACAGAAGTGCGATAATAGTTAATAATGAAATACCGAAAATATCTATAAATTATCGATTGGATCAGTGGATGTCATTCCGTCTTTCAACATTCAATTTAAATGTCGTCTTTAAAATTAAACATGATTCTTATTAGTTAACTTGCATATTGGCGAGTGCTTTGTAAAATTTCCAATAAGAAATATTCTAAACATTTCTATAAATACTATTAATCTCGTAATTTCACTAATTTTTTAGCCTCTCTGTGAATAATTATAAAACGCTAATAATAGTAATACTAACAAAAGCGACTAACATTTATTCATAGGGAGACGTTTTTATTAGGGCGCGACCGATATTCGTATCGGTGTCGGTATCGGACCGATATTGGCACTATCGGTTAATATCGGATCGACCGATTTTTGTAGGGAGCGACCGATAATCGAACCGATATTGGCACTATGGGTTAACTATCGGACCGGCCGTTTTTTTGACTGCCGATACATTGTTTTTTTTTTTTCACAACAGAGTTGCAGAAAAAAAAATCCGTAAATAACCCAATTCTATAACCAGATCAGACAAGATTTAAAAAAAAAAAAAAGGAAAAAAAAAAAACCCGTACATAGAAATTGTCACGTCCACAAAATTGCATCAGCGATATGACCTTGAAACAATAGGATTGGCATTTTATAATTCTAATGTATGACCTTGAATGATACAATTAGTGAACATCTGTGTGTATTTCTTTTTTTGGGATGGGAAGTTGGGGGGGGGGGGGACAAGACTTACGTCCTCCCGACTGGTGCTTGTGTCTAGCCTCCACCCCCATACCTATTAATAGCTCTGACCGCCATCATTGTTTCCATAGTTACATTAAACAAATAACCCTATCGAGGACCCTATAATGATGATGGCTCAGCCCCGTAGCGTGAAAATTCTACAGCAGGGGCCAGACATTCTACAGCAGGGGCCAGGCCAATAGCGGGGGGGGGGGTATTAAATGTTACTAAGTAGAGCAAACATGCAGAGGGGGGCCAGACAAAATGCAGGTCCCCAGGTCCCACCGCACGCTACGGGCCTGTGATGCCTTGATCATTTATTAGGACCGTTGCCACTTCCAGTGCAGTTTATAGGCCCTAGCTTCCAATCTCCCTTTTCTCCACCCCAGTGGCCATCAGTTGTCAGAGTATCTACATGGACCCAGGGGTCTTAGAGGTCAGATATATTATACACCTGATTGTCAACTATTCAAGATAAATCACCCCCTCCCGCTCAGTGGCGTAGCGAGCTTAACTCGCGCCCGGGGCACAATACCTACTTGCCCCCTTACCTCCCTCGCTACGCCACTGCCCCCGCATGCGTTGCCTTCTTATCTTCTTGTGGCCACTTGGAAATCTTTAAATTCTTGGGTAAATAAATATTTTATTTTTCATTTTATTTTCACTGTAACCAGTGATAGGATGATACCAAACGTTTTACCGATACCGATACATCTCTCGATATTTATCTAAACTACCGATACATCTCTCGATATTTGTCTAAACTATCGATACATCTCTCGATATTTGTCTAAACTATCGATACATATCTCGATATTTCTCTAAGCTACCGATACATCTCTCGATATTTCTCTAAACTACCGAAACATCTCCCGATATTTCTCTAAACTACCGAAAAATTTCCCGATATTTCTCTAAACTACCGAAACATCTTCCGATATCTCTCTAAACTACCGAAACATTTCCCGATATTTCTCTAAACTACCGAAACATTTCCCGATATTTCTCTAAACTACCGAAACATCTCCCGATATTTCTCTAAACTACCGAAACATCTCCCGATATTTCTCTAAACTACCGAAACATCTCCCGATATTTCTCTAAACTACCGAAACATTTCCCGATATTTCTCTAAACTACCGAAACATCTCCCGATATTTCTCTAAACTACCGAAACATTTCCCGATATTTCTCTAAACTACCGAAACATCTCCCGATATTTCTCTAAACTACCGAAACATTTCCCGATATTTCTCTAAACTACTGATACATCTCCCTATGATTATTATACTATAATTAAATCATTGTTTCCTATACAAAGAACTGACGAGTGAATTGAACATTTATATGGGTACAAAAATGACTCGTCGAGTCCCGGGAGATAATTTGAGAATTGACACGATAAACCGATTCCGATGTACAAGACAGCTGCGATATATCCTATACTCGATTCCAATGCACAAGACAGCAGCAATATATCTGATACTCGATTCCGATGTAAGGTTCAACCACAATCTAAAATTTTCGTTAAAAATCTTTGTACCCCAAATCACATGAAAGTTGTGACCTGAATTTAATGTCAAAATGTCAATCTCTGCAGGTGACCTGTCAAACTCAAAATCTGAGATAATAAATTCAAATGGCGGGAGTTGTCAACATAAAATAAAATAACTGTGAATGTTGCAGTTTGAACAAAATAAGTTGAAAATGATTAGACAGGAACAGTACACCGTACGTGCCAATTGCGGCTGGCACAAAAAAAAAAAAGGAAATCAAAATAAAATTTTAAAAAAGTATCCATACAGATAGACAGTTTCAGGACTATGACGTCTAGACATACAGAAGAGTGACACACACACACACACACATATATATATATATATATATATATATATATATATATATTCATATATATATATATACACGAATAGGTGGTGGGAATAAAGAGAGGAATTATGTTAATGTTAGAAACATGTATAAGTATGCTGTATAGAATGTTGTAGAGTACCTTAGGTATATCTGCTGTATATTAGCATTATAATAAAATGTGATACAATAATCAATAGATCACATTGGTTGCTTTAAAGTCAACAGACAAAATGATATGCATGTATCAGAAATGTAATGTCACTTCTATGTTGGACTGAACATAGTTGAAGCTAGATAGCTATACATTTTATTGAATTTAATATTTTAAAAACTTTGATATTTGTTCGTATTTTTAAATATATTTTTCTGCTCTGTTAATCCCGATATCACTGAATCTATTAGAAATCCATTTCATATTTCAATATTATTTGTGACATAATCATACTCACTTCACTAATCTTTGCGACTTAATCATAGTCACTTCACTAATCTGTGCGACTTAATTATAGTCACTTCACTAATCTTTAGGACTTAATCATAGTCACTTCACTAAATGTTCAGCAATTTGAGGATTAGCTTACTGAACATTTCCTGTAGCATTGTTTAAATGTATGATGAAGTGATCTACAGGCGACACAGGGCCGACCCATGGGGCATGGGGGGCAGCCCACAAACGTTACACGGGGCTCCACACAGCTATTGGAGCCAATATGCTTTCCTAAATCTGCAATGACATTACATGGAAGCTGAATTGGGGGAAGGGGGTAGGGGCTATGAAATGTCTTTGTTTTGTCAGGGACCTGCAGTTGTTTAAAGACGGCCAGTCGGCGGACTCGTGTTCCAGTTTAGTACTAGCTTAAATTTGACCCCCCCCCCCACCCCAAATGGCCGGGTCATTACCAGGTGAGCAGAGTGCTAAATGAACTATAAACTTTTATAGTGCGGGCCGGATGAAACAGACGAAAAGGGTCGTGCCTGACCCGCGGGCTGTGGTTCGCCCCCCCCCCCACAGTCCTCGTCAGGGAACACGTAATCCAATCGATCTCTGCAACGAGCATAACAAGTATCACGTGACATACGTGTATTATTATCGAACAATCGACATGTACTGAAAGACCCCTGTTTCCCCTGTCTCTGCTCCCCTCCCCCTCCCCGCCCCACAGACACACCTAGATAGACCACTCGTGGCACAATTTACACCAACTAACGCCATCCACCGCTGCACCTTTTTTTTTTGGGAATTCCCTGTGTAAACATAATGAAAGGTGTGAAGAACGCAGGTGTCCTCAAATTATGTACACAGTTTGTGTACTCAGTGTAATAGGAAATATTAACCTCATTGGTGTGGTGCACAGAGTGTTGCTACATAGAATATTGAGGGTACGTAAAAAGTTGGCTGTACACGGAATGTTGTCTCCACAAAGAATGTTGTCTGTACACGGAATGTTGTCTGTACACGGAATGTTGTCTTTACACGGAATGCTGTATCTACACAGAATGTTGTCTCCACACAGAATGTTGTCTGTACACGGAATGTTGTATCTACACAGAATGTTGTCTCTACACAGAATGTTGTTGTACACGAGACAATATTTTTATCAGCATCAAATCTTGCTTTCAGTATTCTAAGGTAGTCAGTAGTTTAAATTATTGTTACACACTAGCTTCTTTATATACGCGATAAAAATTAAGTAAAATCAGGATTTGTGAACAGCCCCATAGCGTGAAAATTCTACAGGAGGGGCCTGGCATTCGACAGCAGGGAGCCAGGCAATAGCAGTGGGGGGCAGGTAATACATTTTACTAAGTAGAACAAATAAGCGGGGGGGGGGGGAGGTAATACATTTTACTAAGTAGAACAAATAAGCAGAGGGGGCAGACAAAACGCAGTAGGGCCCCCCCGCACGCTACGGGCCTGTTTGTGAAGCGGACGTTTAGCAGATTTCCTCTAAGTTAATTTGAAAATGTGTACTTTCAATAAAAAAAAAATCTTTCAAATAAACTGTTTTCATCTGTCAGTCTCGTTTGACGTGTTATTTCACTTATGTCATTTTATTTTAATTTTTTTTTAAAAAGTATTTGTTTGTTTTCGATAGTTGTAAACATGGAACATGACTCTACCGAAAGTCACAGACATCAGACGTTGATTGTGTTCTTGACTTTAAATGAAGTTCCGGCACGAGAGCCGTATTTTCGGGCCCTTAGGCTCATGGGGCCTTTGAAATCCAGCACGCCCCGTTCATAGCCCGCACTCCACGTCAACTTGTGGCAATCGACTTTAATATCCCATTTATTTCATGTGTTGACATGTGATTATACTTAAAATAATATCAAAATCATTATATCATACCAAAATGAATTACATATTACAAAAACTAAAATGTTTGACGGCTTGTATGTAGAAAGGTTGTTTCTTCTGCCTTATGGATAGTTGGTATGTGAAACCGTCATACATTTTATGTGCCCACCTCTAACATTTGTTGAGCAATCTAGAGCAGTGCTTCTCAAACTTTTTGAAGTCACGGCCCCCTTGGAACGCCAATCAATATGTCGCGGCCCCCCTATTTTTTTTTTTTTTGGTTTAGATTGCTTAAATTTATAATTTTTCGAAATTCCACGCCCCCCCTCCGGACAGTCCACGGCCCCCTAGGGGGCCGCGGCCCACCACTTTCAGAAGCACTGATCTTGATGATCAATTAGCTATTAGTATATCCGACATGATAAAATCAAATGTAATCC
>JAGDYQ010000068.1:4115147-4141001 GCA_021962125.1 Bulinus truncatus | reverse complement strand
AAAAGGATAAGTTGAGAAAACAACATTTTAATGGTTTGGGTGAGGCGGAGATAAATAATAAAAAAATAGTTCCGACTTTCAATCATGGTGATTTTTTCTTTTACAGTTAACTTGTCTTTCAGGTCAAACAGGAGGGTAATTAACTTTACTGTCGACTGGCGTGGACTCTTATCAAACAGGGGCGCAATAAACGTTAATGGTGACAAGTAGGGAGCGACCGATATGCCTTTTTACCGATGGTCCGATACCGATATTTTCCCCCAGCATTTTTGCCGATACCGATACCGATATATTGCTATTGATGAAAGGGTGTCTTGCAGATGAAGAAGATTAGAAGAACAAAATATTTGAAAAGACAGACCGGAAGACCGAAGACCTGCATAATCTTGGAAATCTGCATGTTTATTGTTTAAAATTAAACTTATTACAAACAATTTGTTGTTTTTACTTTTTACTTTTACACAAACAGAAAAGTAAGATAAAGTTGTAAATAATTAATGTCAAACTAAAAAAGTAAAAATGTATTAATTGTTAATTGTAACTTCAGCCAGTATCACAAGGCAGGCACTGAGGTGGAACCCCCAAGGTAAACGGAAGAGAGGTCGCCCAAGAAATACCTGGCGTCGAGACCTGGAAGCGGACACCATCAAGATGGGACACAACTGGAACCAGCTGGAGAAGATAGCAAAGGACAGAGGACTCTGGAGAACTGTTGTTGGTGGCCTATACCCTGCCATGGGTGAAGGGCAATGATGATGATGATGATGAACTTCAATAAACTTGTGAAAGTTGTGATAAAATTAAACAATTTTCTTCGTTAATCCTTGTACTTTTTACTGAATTTACTTGTAGCAGATTTTTTAAAAAGTTTGAAAAATTAAAAACACTTAATTATATCAGTAAATCACTTCACGGAGGTGAACAGTTAACTGGAAGTCTTAAGTAAACTTTAACTTTGTAAACCAAAACCAGTTTAGAGTTACTAGATTTGTCAAAAAAAAACAATGTATCGGCAGACAAAAAAAACGGCCGGTCCGATAGTTAACCCATAGTGCCAATATCGGTTCGACTATCGGTCACTCCCTACAAAAATCGGCCGATCCGATATTAACCGATAGTGCCAATATCGGTCCGATACCGATACCGATCCGATTATCGGTCGCTCCCTAGTGACAAGGGTGGTACTCTACAAATGTAGCGTGAATGACTTCCCTTGATGATGGCAAAGTAAGTGCCGCACGGGGCGGACCTCCATTCGACCCGACTCAGTTACGCCAATGATGTCAAAGATATATATATATATGTGTCGGTTTATGGAATCAAATAAGTAAATAATTTATTTTAAAAAAACAAAACAAAAGTAAACTTTAAAAGATTACCAAACAATATTATAATTTCACAGACAAGAATTTAAAAAGGGAAAAAAAATCGAATTTAGTGAAACGGATGCTTGAGATATTATTGGAATCGTTCAGATTGTTCCGGTGAAATTGACAAACACAAATATATAGAAAATGAGTAAAAACAACAACAACACCAGAACCATGTACCAGGTATAATAGAACATGTTGAAAACCAGTTGAAAGTTATCTCCCTGTTGACCTAAAATGTCGACGTTTGCTAACATTCAATTACATGCATCGATTATATAAATATTTAGAACTAGATCGATTACATGCCTCCAAATGGCGGGGTTTTTTTGGAAAGAGGAAGTTACGTACGCTACAGAACGTGATTGCTGCTGTCATGGCTGCTGAAGCAAAATATCAACAAATGTACGATTTTGATGACGTAGAGCGAATTTCTTATCTAAAAAAAGATTTTTTTTTAATCATACACTATTATTACACTTGCAGTGTCTGGCAATATACGTTTCCAATGTAAGTTGTATTTTGGGAAATTTGAAAATCAATTATAATTATCAACACCTCGAAGCTCAACTGATTTCAAATTTCGAACATTTGTGTATTCATGATTACAGTGCTCTAGTTTAAAACGTTCGAGCCAATTAATTAAATTCTTATGGAGTGCGAAGCTAATTTCTTTATTTATACAAATAGGGAAAATAGCTGAAAGAGATTTTATCTTCTTAAGTTCAGCAAGTGTTCGTGTAAAGTGCTGAGTTCTGAACATTGTTCTTTTTAGTCTGGCTTATTATTTTTTTTTTTTACAAATATTTTAATTTAAACAACAAAATCAATTAAAAATCTTCAACAATATAACGTTTGAAAAATAAAAAGCAAAAAAAATGTGTGTCTTTTGATTTCACACCAGGTAGACCATATAATAGTGTATATTAGCTATACCAACAAAAACATGAGAAAAACTTTTGACAAGTAAAAGTTTTTAGTAAAAAAAAATCAAAGACCAAAAAAAGGGATTTTTATTAGAATTTACTAAAAAGGTAAAATATATTCACTAGTCTTAGATCATACAAATATGTAAAGTGATCATTATATTGATTAAATAGAAGTATGGCATCAGAAATAAATGAAATAATCAATCAAATAATTAATGCTGGACATCGGTTATTGGTTCATTGTTTTTTTTAAACTTAATTTATCGATTTGGTTTGTCTGATTTTGTTCTGGTATTTTTTTTTTTTTTTGATGTTTGACTCAAATTTTCTTCCTGCTTTCTGGCAAGAACCGGTTTGTGCAAAAAAAAAAAAAATAATAAATAAACTAAAACAACAACTATCTAACTGGTTCCTGTGAGACCAGACTGGTTCAGTCCGGTTAACTTTCTCTCTAAGTTTTGTAAAATTATTACTGTTGACTTCATTTTTTACTGCGGGTCATAATTGGTCGGGGGAACTCGTTGAGACTTTGAGGCCAGTTTTGTGCTGTGGGGCGGGGTGGGGTGGTGGTTCGCAGAATTAACGTCTTGAGAGGAGTGCCATTGAGGTCCGATACACGTATCGACTTGTGAGATCTTTCCTTGATGAAAGAACATCCCTTCCCCCCCCCCCCGGGAGGAATGGTTGTGATTGAAGGAAAAGAGGTCAAAAAAATGTACAGACTTGAAGAAAGTCTTATTAATATAATAAAATGAGTGGATGAACGCAAATACATATATATATATATATATATATATATATATATATATATATATATTGATGATAGAGAGTGATGTCAAATATTCAATAGACTGTGATGCCAAATCTAATCTAATTAATAAATCTAATATAATTATCTAATAGATAATGATGCCACATGTAATGTAAATAACCAAATTTTATATAGATACTGTACAGTTAACCCTTGACCTGCTAACAGGGCTCTTGTTGAATTTTTTTAAAAAACTTTTGGGGTGTGGTTGAGGCAGTTTTGAAAGATAATTAAGGGACCCAATATTAACAAGCAGTTGCCTAGATAGCATTTTTTTTAGCCTCGGGCCCCGAAAATGTATTTTATGTTTAAGTAAAGATCCCTTAGCCCTATCGGACCATCGGGGCAGATGAAGTGTAGAATTCGTCTGTTTCTATAACCTCAGCATATGAAGGGATTGTGTGGTTAGCACAACGCCCAGCCGTCTTTACTTCCCCAACTTAAAGTCAGGTACCTGGAAAAATTCTGGGCCTCACCGAGTATCGAACCCACGACTCTCAGGTCGACAGTGGAGTATCTACACCACTCGGCCATCCGTCCCACTATGTATGTTTAGGGCACCCAAAAAACCTAAGACCGGCTCTGTGTTTACTGACGCATTATATTTATTTATTTTTAATTTTGTTTTTCTCCTTCCATGTCTGGTGGATCCAGTAAAACTGCAAACACAATCTTAATATTTTGAAGTAGTAATGAATATACAGTCGATTCCGCTTAATTGGGACACATCGGGACCGGGGCTTTTTGTCCCAATTAAGCGGCTGTCCCAATTAAACATACAAATTTACTATTGGCTTATTGGTTTGGTTTATTTGAGATTGGTCCCAAATAAGCGGCTGTCCCAACTAAGCGGTGTCCCAATTAAGCGGAATCCACTGTATTTAAAAACAAGCAATTAAGCCTGTTCCATTCTGGACACAGGACGTGTTAGCGCATTTTCATGTTATGTATCAGAACGTTTGTTAGCTTTCAGTAAATATTTATAAATTTCGGAAATGTTTATAAATTCGATTGTGTAATGCATATAACTGTAAAAAAAAATATTATAAAGACGTTTCTTTATATTTGAAAAAAAAAATGATTTTCTCTTAAATCTAACTATAAGTGGTTTGTGGTTACTGAAATAGGACTCATAATTGAAAACATTTGAAATTGTAGTCATTTAATCGTCCAAAAACTCCATCAATTGTTGCATAGCTCTGATACTTTCAATTAAACTCAGAACACAAGCTTACTATTTCATTTGATGAGTTTCTTAATAAATCTTGGTGAAACTACGTGCCGCAGTATTTCGCACCCCCTCTCTCCCTCACCTCCTTTCTCTTTCTTTCCCTCCCTTTCTCTCTCCCTCTCCCATCTCCCTCTCCCTCCCATCTCCCTCTCTCCCCCTCCTTCTCTCCCCCTCCCTTTCTCCCCTCCCTCATACCCTCCTTTCCTCTCTCCCTCCCCCCCTCTCTCTCTCTATATATATATATATGCTTATTATTATGGCTTCACACTTCTTCTAAAATCCTTCTTCATTCCTTTACCTTCCTCAAACTGTACAAATAAGAGAGCATGAAAAAACATCAACAATTCTTTGCATCACAAAGGCACAATACAGCACCAGCTCGCAAGTTCTATTCGATCATCAAGAAATGACGTCACAGAGGAATTTTATTTATGGCGCCGTCGAGATTACTTTAATATAATAAAATACTAAAAAAAAAATTAATTACAATTAAACTACCCATCCAGATGAAACGAAACCTGTCCTATAACCTTCCCCATGTAATTATGTGTATGTGTAACAAAGTTCACGTTTTTTGGTTGTCTGGATCTTGAGTTATAAGGGAACAGACAGACAGACAACAAATGCGTCTTATAAGTATAGAGATATATAAGCCCCTTAGGAGCCCTGAAGCCCGGCCCTGAGAGGTCCTATCGCAAAATAAACTTTTGATGTACACATGGCAGGCCAAGACCTACAAAATGATATATACATCATGGGTCTAGGACTTATGGTTGCTGAGATATAGGGCGCTCCTTTATTAATATAGCTTATATAGTAAAAAACGGTACTTTATAAGCCCCCTTGTACGGCCCTCAGAGGTCAGATCGCGAAATAAACTTTTGCTGCACACATGGCTGGCCAAGACCTACAAAATGATATATACATCATGGGTCTAGGACTTATGGTTGCTGAGATATAGGGCGCTCCTTTATTAATATAGCTTATATAGTAAAAAACGGTACTTTATAAGCCCCCTTGTACGGCCCTCAGAGGTCAGATCGCGAAATAAACTTTTGCTGCACACATGGCTGGCCAAGACCTACAAAATGATATATACATCATGGGTCTAGGACTTATGGTTGTTGAGATCTAGGGTGATGACGGACAGACAGACAGACAGACAGACAAAACGGGGACAATAGAGCATTTTTTTTCGAAAATGCTCTAAAAAAATTCACCTCGTTATGGGTTCAACTGTTTGAGTACCCCTGACCCATTCACTGTGAGTCAATAGGTGTAATTAGATACGCGGACATAGAGATTGTAGTAGGGGTATGGGGGTGGAGGGGGGGTGGGGGGTGGGCGTGGAAGGCGTTGCCGGAATTAGTTATGTTGTTGATGGATGAAGACAGAGGGGAATCATAGCCGTCCCGTAACGAGCTTAACTCGCGCCCGGGGCACAATACCTTTTTAATACATTTTAGCGCCCCCCCCCCACCATTCGAAAATCATATAATATTATATGTAAAATATAAATTTGGCGTCCCATTGTGAGTAGCGCCACGGGGACATATGTACCCCCCCCCGGGCACCCACTCCCCCCCCCCCAGCTACGCCTCTGAATCATAGATAGAACTAGTTACCTTGAACCACGCGTCCTTGAGCACATCACACGGCCACGCGCTTGATGACGTAGTGGCTCTGATCAGTTCCGGGTCGGCGCACTGCTCAGTCACGTCAAGCTCCGTTAGACAAGAGAATCTGTAGCGAGATTTCTGTCCAGAGAAAGAGAGAAAAAAAGAAAGACAATTTTTTCGTATTGTTGATGAGTTGATATTATAAAGTATTCATAAAGTATAAGAGCAAAGCTGAAAATACGTTAATGTTAATCAAATTATGAATCAATAATCATTATAACCTATAACACCATATTTAAAATTGTATTATTATTATTATTCATGAAGTTACTGCGACATAGATGAGGTAATATTAATGTACTCGATATTTAAAGTAAAATAAAAAAATTTGGGGCACCCTAAAGCTGAGGCCTGGTGAGATAGAATCGTCGTGTAGCTTTTATCTGACCTTCAATTTAAAAAAAAAATACTTCCATCAATCCAGTTGAGGCCGCAGACGCAGAAAACATCAGGCCTTGTAAAAAAGAAAGAAATATCAAAGCTTTAAACATTATCGTTCTGTGAAGCAAGTGCCGAACCGAGGGATTTGGGGCCTTATCGAGGGGTCCAACATTTTGACATGAGATATTGTACTTAATATCTAGTGTAAAAAATATTTCGCTGGCCTCCTTAAGCTGGGGCCATATCTATTTATCAAAAAACATGTAGGCAGGGCCAGATTTACAATTTTAGGTGCCCTAGGCCAGTACAAATTTGAGGCCCGCATTTTGATAGAATAAAAAATATTGCAAAGTTTTTTTTGTTTTTTTTTTTTTAAATTTTTGTATACTACACAACATTTTGGGGCACCTTATTTCGCGGGCCCCATGGGCCACGGGCTAGTCCGGCTAGTAGGCCTATCTGTATCTCCGGCCCTGCATGTAAGCATAAGCGTGTATGAATGTTCGTGGATATTTATGAACGTATTTGAGCATCTGATACATATGGCAAATTAAAGCTGATCGGGGAGGGGGGGGGAGGCAATTCTTTTTTTCCGAGAAAGGGCTGTGACGTCATTTTGAAGGCGCATGTTTCAGATCCTGGACTAAATCAACCATAACCGTCAGAGGTAGCGACCCGTGAGGGTGGTAACTGATGTGACTTTCTTAGGTCCCGCGCCTGATGGGATGCGATAAGACATTCCGTTTAACGGTATATATCCCACACTTACGGTTTAACCCCCCTCCCACACACACACACCCACCCACACATAAAGCCCTCCCAGATATGGCAATTGACCTTGGCCTAATTATTCTGGCACGTGCAGATAATGCCCAAATCTGCTTTCAGTAATCGATTTATCAACAACGTTTGGTTTATGAACTTCCTGTAATGACTCTATGATTCGATTCATCAACAACGTTTGGTTTATGTACTTCCTGTAATGAGTCTATGATTCGATTCATCCGTTCACCCAGTACAAACGCAAGTGTCACGTGATATCAATGTTATCGATCGTCTCTGAATAACTTCCAATGCCGTTTCTCTTCTCTTTACACAAGACTAAATATATGTCAACAGTGGATCGTCTTACAGGCTTCGACCTCTCCACACTCCCGCTTCCCCCCCCCCCCCATCCATCACAAATCCATGACAGGGAGGAAACTACAATGTCCGAACTCTTTTCTGATACCCAAGTGACGTGGCCACTGGCCGTAGAATCTAGTTTAGGAATTTATAAGATTCATGAAAACTTTCATTTTTCCGTTTCTTACTTTCTATATATATATGTATATATATATATATATATATATATATATATATATATATATATATACTTATAAGACGCATTTGTTGTCTGTCTGTCTGTCTGTCTGTTCCCTTATAACTCAAGATCCAGACAAACAAATAACGTGAAATTTGTTACACATACACATAATTACATGGGGAAGGTTATAGGACAGGTTTCGTTTCATCTCGATGGGTAGTTTAATTGTAATTAATTTTTTTTTATTTTAGTATTTTACTATATTAAAGTAATCTCGACGGCGCCATAAATAAAATTCCTCTGTGACATCATTTCTTGATGATCGAATAGAACTTGCGCGCTGATGCTGTATTGTGCCTTTGTGATGCAAAGAATTGTTGTTGTTTTTTCATGCTCTCTGATTTGTACAGTTTTAGGAAGGTAAAGGAATGAAGAAGGATTTTAGAAGTGTGAAGCCATCATAATAATAAGTATATATATATATATATATATATATATATATATATATATATAAAGAGAGAGAGAGAGAGGGAGGGAGGGAGAGAGAGAGATAAAGAGACAGAGAGGGGGGCAGGGGGGAGAGAGAGAGGGAAAGGAGGGTAGGGAGGGAGGGAGGGGGAGAGAGGGAGGGAGGGATGGACAGGGGGAGAGAAGGAGGGGGAGATGGGGAGAGAGGGAGATGGGAGAGGGAGGGAGAGAGGGAGAGAGAGAGAAAGGGAGGGAAGGAAAGAGAAAGGAACGGAGGGAGAGAGGGGGTAGGGAGGGAGATAGAGGGGAGGGAGGGAGAGAGAGGGAGGGAGAGAGGGAGGGAGAGATAAAGAGTGAGGGGGGCAGGGACAGAGGGAATGAGGGATGGAGGAAGGGAGAGGGAGGGGGAGGGAGAGAGAGGTGGAGAGGGGAGGGAGGGAGAAAGGAGGGAGGGAGAGAGGGGTTAGGGAGGGAGAGAGGGGGTAAGGAGAGAGGGAGAGAGAGAGGATGGGAGAAATGGGAGGAAGATATAAAGAAAGAGAGGGGGCAGGGAGGGAGAGAGAGGGAAGGAGAAAGGGGGAGAGAGGGAGGGAGGGGGGATGCACGGGGGGAGAGAAGGAGGGGGAGATGGGAGAGAGGGAGATGGGAGAGGGAGGGAGGGAGAGAGAGATGAGAGAGAGGGCGGGAGAGGGAGGGAGAAAGGGAGGGAGGGAAAGGGAGAGAGGGTGAGGGAGGGAGGGAGAGAGGGGGTAGGGAGAAAACAGAAGGTAAACAGAAAACCTTATTTTAAACCCGGGCAAAGCCGGGTACTTGCAACTAGTATATATATATATACATCTGTATCTTTCTCCCTCACTCTTTCTCTCCTCTATCTCTCACTCTCTCTCTTTCTATTTGTGTATATGTTTATGTATGTATTTGGGAACGTATGTCTACGGTGATGTAAATACCACTATTATTCCATCATACCATTACGCCATCATGCCATCATACCACCATGCCATTACGCTAGCATACCATCACGCCATCATACCTTCACGCCATCATACCATCATGCCATCATACCATCATACAAATACAATCACTTCATCATACCCCCATACTATCATACTTTCATACCATCATACCATCATGCCATCTTACCATCATGCCGTCTATACGGCATTTATAAAATTTCTCTGGATGGATCCAGTTTTTATGATTTATAAAAATTGGTTCAAAACAGCAATAATTATAATTCAAGCGAAAACGTAATTTCTATTAAATCGTTTCAATTTCATGGCATTCAATCTTCGAATAAATATTTCGACTTTTAAATTTATATGAAAAAGATCTCAATAATAATTCGATATTTTACATTATTTTACATTATTTTACATTATTTTACATTATTTTGGCAGTCAACCAACGGCCCTGGGGTGGGTTGGGATGAGGGTGGAATAGTACTTGTGTACAGTAGGGATGGAGGCGTGGACCGTGTGAAAGTACTAAGAAACACCAAAAGCCATTAAAAAAAAACTTCAAAGATTCAAAACTCATTCCTCTGTCGGCCCCCTCAAATGACTCTCCCATGTCCCCCTCAGACTGTTGCCACCAACGACTCAAATGGCTTCATCTAAGTCATTCAAATAATTCAACTCAAATATGTTCTGTAACAATTATAAAACCTTTTTTATTCTTGTTTAAATTTTATTTTAATTTCTAAATAAACACCACTTTCAACGCTTCCATGATACTTCAAGTTTAATTTCCCATTTCATTTCATTCCATGGGCTACCGAAAGTCCATCCTAACATCCATTCAACATCCATTCAACAATATCCATTCAACACCCATTCAAAAATAGCCATTCAACAATATCCATTCAACAATATCCATTCAACAATATCCATTCAACATTCATTCAACATTATCCATTCAACAATATCCATTCAACACCCATCCAACAATATCCATTCAACAATATCCATTCAACAATATCCATTCAACATTCATTCAACAACATCCATTCAACAATATCCATTCAACAATATCCATTCAACATCCATTCAACATCCATTCAACATCCATTCAACAACATCCATTCAACAACATCCATTCAACAATTACCATTTAACATTCATTCAAGAATATCCATTCAACAATATCCATTCAATACCCATTCAACAATATCCATTCAACAATATCCATTCAACAATATCTTTTCAACAACATCCATTCAACAATTACCATTTAACATTCATTCGAGAATATCCATTCAACAATATCCATTCAATACCCATTCAACAATATCCATTCAACAACATTCATTCAACATTATCCATTCAACAATATCCATTCAACACCCATCCAACAATATCCATTCAACAATATCCATTCAACAATATCCATTCAACAATATCCATTCAACATTCATTCAACAACATCCATTCAACAATATCCATTCAACATCCATTCAACATCCATTCAACATCCATTCAACAACATCCATTCAACAACATCCATTCAACAATTACCATTTAACATTCATTCGAGAATATCCATTCAACAATATCCATTCAATACCCATTCAACAATATCCATTCAACAATATCCATTCAACAATATCTTTTCAACAAAATCCATTCAACAACATCCATTCAACAACATCCATTTAACAATATCCATTCTATGATTTTCTCTTCCTGCCCACTTCATGATAATGATTTCCGAAACTGGAGTTCTCCCCCCCCCCCTTCATTTTGTTTGTGTTCCGTCATGAAAGATTTCAAATTTACCCCATACCGCTGTGTCCGAGTGTCCATTCATCACAAGGACAATGTCCACGGTTGATGATGTGCAGCTGAGATCAATAAATTCTCCAGTCTGATCAGTTTGTGTCCGTGGCTGTCATCGATGGCTACAGTCGTATCTTTAATATATTGATTCGTTCATTCATTCCGGAAGCTGTAATTTGAAATCTGCTTAATCTCAGAAGTTTTTCTTTTTGAATTTTGTTTCGAGTGTGTGTGTGTGTGTGTATGTGGGAGGAGGGGGGGACGGGACATTCCCATCTCATACATGAATTAATTGATACTGTAAATAAATATCTGTAATCAATTATCAAAAAAAAACAATAAAAAACATTCCGTTTGTAATCGATAATTTTTTAAAATAAAATTTAGTAATAAATATGAATCAGTCAGTAATAAATATGAATCAGTCAGTAATAAATATGAATCAATCAGTAATAAATATGAATCAATCAGTAATAAATATGAATCAATCAGTAATAAATTTGAATCAATGAGTAATAAATAAAATCAATTAATATAATCACCATTGAGTTCACATTGCTTCCTCTTTTTTTTACCTTTGACCCATGTGGCCGATGGGGGAACCAATCAACTACGGCGCTGCTCTTTAAAACATTGTTGTTTTTTTTTACAATGTAAACAGTAAATAATCACAAATGAGGCTTTTGTTTAACCTCATCCGTGGACATTCCTGTCATTGTCGATTTGTCGTATAATTTTGATTTTGTTTGTATTTTTGTAAATTTTCCAATCACCTTTGTCTTCTTTTATTTCCAACCCTAGTGTTTTTTTTTTCGTTCAGGATTTTGAATATCCTATTTACGATTGTGGCGACCGTTGTAAAAAAAAATTTCAGATCGTTAAGTTTTTTTTTTTTAAATCCAGTCCAGTAAATCATTTGGTCAGATCAATGTCAGGCAGAATGAAATGTGGTCAGTTTAAAATGACACTAGAAGGACTGATCTATACACAGTTTGGTACATGTTTGTTATATAGGTAAGAAAAGAAAATGAATTCATCGAACGTTTCCACCTCGATAGACCGAGAACTAAGTCTGAGAACTAAGTCTGAGGACTAAGTCTGAGAGCTAAGTCTGAGAACTAAGTCTGAGGACTAAGCCTGAGGACTAAGTCTGAGAGCTAAGTCTGATAACTAAGTCTGAGAACTAAGTCTGAGAACTAAGCCTGAGGACTAAGTCTGAGAGCTAAGTCTGAGGACTAAGTCTGAGGACTAAGTCTGAGAACGAAGTCTGAGAACAAAACGATCACGGAAATGAGAGAGAAAACAACAACAGCCACTCGTCCTAAAGCTCGCTTCCCTCATCAGTTGCGAGTTTCCCCCGTCAGAAATCACGGAACTTCTTCAAACTACAACTTGTCTCTTGTGTCGTAATGAGCTCTCAGATAACCCAGATCTCAACTGCAAATAGTCTCCCTTGAGGGAAGGAGATGGTTATGACTGAATAGCGTCCCTTTAACGAGGGCTCCATCAGGATTAGAATTTAAAAAACAAAACAAAAAAAAACATTTCGACGAAATTGGAATTTTTATTATTACTGTCTTCAGTCGGGTTTTTTTTGTGCGTTGATAATAAACGGTGATTTTGTTCGATAAGGTATTGGTGATTAAGGGATGGTATTACTTGCTGGGTTTATTGATTGAATAATGACGTAGCGACCTACATGTGTGTCAGCATGATGTCTGCCACCAATAGGTCAAAGGTGGTGAAATGGTACCCCCCTTCATTGGATTCGGGGCATCTCTGAATTCAAATTTAAAGCAATATATCTCATTTTAAAAATCAATTTTATTCAATTAAAGATGGTCGGGGCAGGGCCGCCCGCGAGTCAATCCTGAACACACGTCAGGGGCCGCAAGCATTGAGTGACAACTCCCCCCCTACATTCTTTAAGCCTTTTTGGCTTCAAAATTAGGGCCTATTGGGGTGGGGGAGGGGTCATAGCCCCTCCTTCCCCCTCCCTCCTCTAACCTTACTGTGATAGTTTACTCCTGGCTGCGTCTTTGGTGTGGGTCTTCATACAAAAGAAAAATGAGAACCCTGAATGCTGCTCTATTGGGACATTAAAAGGTTGGCTAGCTTGGTATAATAACTTGTAGCGCGCTCAGTACACATTTTTGACGCCTGCTTGAATTTAAAAATTGGTTACTGGCCCTTGACGATAAGCGGAATTGGGATGGGGGTGGGGGAGGGGGGAGAGAAGTTACAAGTTAAACAAAACTTGATGACGTCAATTGATAAAACTCTATTTTTTTTTCTTTATGCTGTCCAATGTAATAATTTTTTTTTACTAAACTGAAATGACGTCATCAAAGTGGACTATGCTGAAATGACGTCATCAAAGTGGACTGTTAACCTAACAGCCGCCATGTTAAAAAAAAATAAACGTATGATTTATTGAGATTCTTTAATATGTTTTTCACTTAAAAAAAAAACAATAACTACCTCACATTGCTTGTCATAATGATATACCAAATGACTGTTGCCCGGGGAGGGGAAACGGTATAGTAAGAGTTCCCTTATCGTCGTTTGTTCTTTATACACCAGTGCGAACATTCTTTTTTGAAGTTTAAATCTTGAGTGGCACTCTGACAACCAGACACAGACACTCCGCGTAGCTATAGGCAGTACGACAGTTATCACATGAAGTGGCCATTACTGTTTGAAAAGAGATGTTTTATTTTGTTTTTTTTTGTTTTTTTACAAAAAAGTAGCCAGGCATTTTAAACAGATACAATTTTTTATATAACAAAAAATATCCGACAATTTTTTTTTTAAAAGATTATTTTTAGTAATTTGCTTTTATATGAATTTGAAATCTGTATGATGTCCTAGATATAGAAGCACGGAACAGCAATGATTAAGGCAGGCAGTACGGTGGAATCGGTGGCAGCGTCTTCGTGATCCCAACCAGCCTGGTTCTTTATTCGGGCTCGAATCCTACAGAGCGCCCCCACGCCCATCGCATGGCCGGTCTTAGTTTGCGTGTAACAAAAAGAAGGGTGGGGGGGGGGGGGTCGACAGAACTATGCCCCATAAGTTGTTTTATATGGTATCGTAGATAAACATACTCCAACATATACTTCCGCCTTTTATTAGAACGAGAACCATGACAGTAGAAAGCTTTATCTATCATACAAACAATCCTTTTCTGCTCTGTCGGCAATCCCGTGCATGTCATGAAATCCCGTCTGTCATACGAGATCGTGTCTGTCAAAAAAGGTGGCGGCATAAACAATTCAAAGATGGCAGAAACATTTATTGTATTCTACTTAACATGCATGATCTGGCACCCAACTGGCCGGCCGAGTAAGATGTCTCCTACTTGGCTGCCAGTAATGATATTGGACCAGCCATATGTATATTGCCGAGGTGACCAAACACCCTACACTAACATACGGCAAGTAAGGTTATGTATGCCAAACGGCATTCACACATTGTTACCAACGGGAAGAGAAGGCTATTTAAGGAGAGTTATCCTAAAATTTAGCACAATATCTAAGAACGCACTACTTACTGAAAAGAATTTCATATGTATACTACTTAATAAAGTAATATATCTATGGTGTTTAATTTGTGATTAAAAGAGAAGCGATCATAGGAGAAATATCTATAGAAATCATTCAATTAATATTCTGTATTATTTTCCACAATTTAATTTTTCAAACAAAATGAATTTTGTATCATGGATATCTCAAGAAAATGTGATATTTACATTGTATAGTTTGTTATTATTTCTAAAATATGTCTAATGTACAATTATTTCCCCCTCTTACTAACCTATAACTACGTAACAATATTTTTTTTACATTTTTTTTTTACTTTTACGTCACATGAATGAATTGTATAAAGGTTGAGTTTGAGTGGCGCCGTACACAATGTTGACAATGCAAACCAACCCATTTATGATGATAGACAGACACATCGACAGACACATAGACAGACACATAGACAGGCATATAGACAGACACATCGGCAGACACATAGACAGGCATATAACCATACACTTAGACAAACACATAGCCAGAGACACATAGACAGACACATAGTCAGAGACATAGACAGAAACATAGTCAGACACAAAGCAAGACACACAGCTAGTCAAATAACCAGAACGAGGATGGATTTTACGTCATCTTGACCCAGCTCACACGAATGGGATACTGAGGGGATCAAAGCCGTTCTTATATTTATAGGAGCCCTAGGGCAGATAATTCAGATATTTTCGGAGGGTTGTGGCCCCTAGCATGAAGTATCTATTGGGGGGCTCCAGTACATCATCAGATTTAAGATACATTTTAACTGGAGATCGGTGCCACGGCAGTAGGCGGCCCCAGGCCGTTGTCTATTTGTCCCTGTCCAAAAGAGCGGCTATAAAAGTGATCTTAGATGTATGTAACAACGTAATAGTCCGGTAAACATAGAATGTTGACATTTTGTTGATATTGTTATTGTTGATATTGTTATTATTGATATTGTAATTGTTGATATTGTAATTGTTGATATTGTAATTGTTGATATTGTTATTGTTGATATTGTCATTGTTGATATTGTCATTGTTGATATTGTCATTGTTGATATTGTTATTGTTGATATTGTTATTATTGATATTGTAATTGTTGATATTGTCATTGTTGATATTGTTATTGTTGATATTGTCATTGTTGATATTGTCATTGTTGATATTGTCATTGCTGCTATTTTTATTATTGATATTGTTATTTCTAGTCAATTATTTAAACTTTAAAAGAAAAAACAAATACTGGTGGAGGGGGGTTATTGCGATAGGAGATTTATTTTCGAATTTGAGTTCGATTTAAAAATTCAGCGTTTAATGTTAGACTTTGTGAGAACCCCTGTACCAGAGGAGCAGAGATGGAGTACTTATTGACCAGAGTTAGTGTGCCGCCAGATGGGAGATGAGCCGGCACACCAGACGTGTCAGCCACACATAAATCACTCCGGTGAAATCCACGATTTATCCACGGTAGATAACTCTTTTATAACATGTTTTTTATATTTGTCTGTTCCATTCACATTACGGTCGCAATAGGTGATAGACAATCAAGTGTGTGTGTGTGTGTGTGTGTATGTGCGTGTGTGAATCATTAGTCGACACTGGAAGACGAACAACGTTAGAAACAGACACGCCCTCTCGGCCTGTCATCTCTATCTAGGCCCCGCTAAAGGCTCTCACCCGAGGCCCCCGCAAATGGCTCTCACCCGAGGCCCCCACAGATGCCTCTCACCAGAGACCCCGCAGATGCCTCTCACTAGAGGCCCCGCAAATGGCTCTCACCCGAGGCCCCCGCAGATGCCTCTCACCAGAGGCCCCGCAGATGCCTCTCACTAGAGGCCCCGCAAATGGCTCTCACCCAAGGCCCCCGCAGATGCCTCTCAACAGAGGCCCCGCAGATGGCTCTCACGCGAAGTTCGGCCAACGGCCCGCACACGAGGCCCCGCAAATACCTTAAGTCATGGCCCCATGTTACGACCTAGTCCGACTCTGATCATCATGGCTAGGGATTGCATGATACTACTGAGGACCTAAAACTCTAAAATACAGAACTTTTATTTTTGGGCCCCGTGCAAGATTCTTTTTCGTCATGTCACGATATGTGATTTCAGAAACAATAATATTCGTTTAGAAGAAATAAGATGCGCCAAACCCTACATGGGGCCCCGTTTCTGTATAAGTGCGTGTGGGTGGGAGAGGTGGGGGGCCTATCATTTTTTGCCACCACCTTTCACGTTTGACCTTGCTAATATAGCCGTAAATTGATATAAGACACACCCGTAGTGACGTCTCAATAACAAAACTAAAAAAAAAAACTCAAATTGTGGACAAGTAGGATGAGAGAATACTGTGTCTCCTATTGGGTTAAAGTAAGACATCGAAATGAATTTATTGTTATCGAGTTGGCTTATTTCTTTCGTTCCACTATTTTTTATTTCCCATTTTTTAACCTTATAGTACATGCACTTCTCTATACTTATAAGACGCATTTGCTGTCTGTCTGTCTGTCTGTCTGTTCCCTTATAACTCAAGATCCAGACAACCAAATAACGTGAAATTTGGTACACGTACACATAATTACATGGGGAAGGTTATAGGACAGGTTTCGTTTTATCTCGAAGGGTAGTTTAATTGTAATAAATTATTTTTATTTTAGTATCTTTTACTATATAAAAGTAATCTCGACGGCGCCATAAATAAAACTCTTCTGTGACGTTATTTCCCGATGATCGAATAGAACTTGCGCGCTGGTGCTGTATCGTGCCTTTGTGCTGCAAAGAATTGTTGATGTTTATTCATGCTTCCCGATTTGTACAGTTTAAGGAAGGTAAATGAATGAAGAAGGATTTTAGAAGAAGTGTGAAGCCATAATAATATGTATATATATATATATATATATATATATATATATATATATATATAAATATATATATATATATATATATATTTATATAGATTTAAGAAAAAAACCAGTGCCGGGGATGGAACGAAATTTCTGAAGAGCCGGGGTTAAATGTCTATGATTTCATCCCCGGCTGGGATATATTCGTGAAAGCAGAGCCGGGGATGACAAGTTTCAGTGCCGGTGATATCCCCGGCATCCCCGGCGGTAAATCGAGCTCTGTATATATATATATATAGAGAGAGAGAGAGAGAGGGAGGGAGGGAGAGATAAAGCGAGAGAGAGGGGGTAGGGGGGAGAGAGAGGAAAGGAGGGTTGGAGGGAGGGAGGGAGGGAGGGAGGGGAGAGAGAAGGAGTGAGGGAGAGAGAGGGAGATGAGAGAGGGGGAGAGAGAAAGGGAGGGAAGGAAAAAGAAAGGAAGGGAGGGAAAGAGGGAGTAGGGAGGGAGATAGAGGGGAGCGAGAGAGAGAGGGTGGGAGAGAGGGAGAGAGAGGGGGATGGGAGAGGGAGGGATGGAGAAAGGAGGGAGAGAGAGAGGAAGGGAGAGAGGGGGTAGGGAGAAAACAGAAGGAAAACAGAAAACCTTATTTTAAACCCGGCAAAGCCGGGTACTTGCAACTAGTTATCTTATATGTCTTTCAGTGAAAAGTCACTGACCTATATATGAAACGAACCGACCCACATTCGTGGTGTACTGGAAAACATTAATAAATGTGAACTGAATGTGTATTGCACAAAAGAATTTCACACTTATGACTCATGACATTATTATTGCGTTCAATACACACCAATGACCAATGGCCATTTTCGACTGATTGATTTGAAATCGTTTTAAAAAATTCTCCCAGTAATCGAAAACCTATTTTTTTTAAAAAAAAAGGAAAATAGCTATAGATTTTTTTGTCCACTCAGTGAAACACGCATTGGTGCTGTTCCGATAGACCCAGTGAAGTTGTTCCGATAGACCTAGTGAAATTGTTCCGATAGACCCAGTGAAGTTGTTCCGATAGACCCAGTGAAGTTGTTCCGATAGACCCAGTGAAGTTGTTCCGATAGATCCAGTGAAGCTGTTCAAATGAAAATCGAAAAATCTGCTGACAGTAAAAAGAACAAAAAAAAAAAAATGACCCGACTCCATTACATAGAACACGACAAGACATTCTAGCAGACGACATTACGTGTTCGGAATTTTTGTCGATTGGGGGAGATAGATAGACTTGTGGAAGGGAAGTGATTCGATACATTATTGACTGATTCAAATTACAGTTCCTGTCTAGAGGTATGGGAGTTTGGGGAGGGGGGGGATCATATGTTGGGTTTCGTTGGGGCTGGGTTACGTAGCGGGAAATTAGGTCACGTGATAGCAAAGAATAGTAACACGAAATAAAATAGTGCGTACAAAACTGAGCCGTGTGAAATTGTGTTAATAAAGAACACCAGACTGTTAAGTTATTGGATGTGGGCTGTTGAAAAACATGACATGAATTGATTAAATATCATTGCTCAGTGGAATTTTTGACAAATGTAGCGGGATGGTTGGTCATGCGATTAAAAGTGCGCCACTCTAGACCTGAGGGTATTGGGTGCGATCTCCGGCGAGAACCTCGGGATTTTTCAGGTCATTTTGTAAGATTCATCTATGTCTCCCGTGGTGCCTCCACGGTCAAAGCCCTCTGGGCTATGGTGGGGAAGAAAGAAAGGGCACTACAATAACATCCCATAGTGGTTTATAGGATATAAGAGATAAACATCTCAGGGGCTTAGGCATATCGTCCGTCCACTCACTGCTATTCTACATGAATTGACCAGTAGGGCGACGGACAACCATTCGCGGACACCTTCGTCAGTGTTTGTACAATACCGGATGTCAGTAGGTGGTGTAAAATGACATTACATGATGAGATGTTTGAGTAGGGGTGCACATATGTGTGATTGAAAAACTTCCATAGGTTGTGGACATGTATATAGAGGGATCGGCCGATAGATACATAGTATAGTTAGATAGACACATGGTATAGTTAGATAGATACATAGTATAGTTAGATAGATACATAGTATAGTTAGATAGATACATAGTATAGTTAGATAGATACATAGTATAGTTAGACAGATACATAGTATAGTTAGATAGATAAATTATTCGATAGAAATATAGACAGACGGGCAGGAAGACAGGAGGCAGAGACAGACAGAATATGTCTATATTGATAGATAGTTAGATAGATAGCTATAGATAGATAGATAGATAGATAGATAGATAGATAGATAGATAGATAGATAGATAGATAGATAGATAGATAGATAGATAGATAGATAGATAGATAGATAGATAGATAGATAGATAGATAGATATAGATAGACAGATAGATAGAAGATAGTTATAGATATATGGATAGAAAGATAGTGATAGATAGATAGATAGATAGATAGATAGATAGATAGATAGATAGATAGATAGATAGATAGATAGATAGATAGATAGATAGATAGATAGATAGATAGATAGATAGATCTGTATACACAACAAAATGTGCTCTTTAGTTCAATCCATTATTTTTCTTCTCCACACTGGCGATGAAAAGTTCAATGGGGTGTAGGGAATGGATCGATCTGTGATGTTTATTAGGGAAAAGAAGCTGATTGGCCAGTGTGAGTAGGGGAGACAGACAGACAGAGAGAGTGAGAGAGAGAGAGAGAGAGAGAGAGAGAGAGAGAGCCGGGGGTGGTGGTGGAGGGATGATACAGAGAGGAACTTGATCTTTTCTGTAAGAACTGGCTATTGAACTGATCAGTTAAGTCAGTCTTGGTGACCCAATTATGTTTGTTTCTATTATCTGTTACGAACAAAATAAAACCAGTAAAATATTGTGGGGGGGGGGGGGAATAGAAACTGCGGCGTTTAAAACAACCTAGTTACTTTTAAGTGTACCTACATACGTCACATACAAACATTAATATATACGACAAGACTGGACCGTACCCTGACAGCTCAAAGTAGTCACCGTGGATAGACTGACCAGGCGACTGCCCAAGACCCACCCTGCCAAAGGGCCACATCTCAGTATTAGTTCTTAGTAAATTTAAAGCCCAGAAAGCCCCGAAGGTACTTTTTGTCTTTACTATCAAAATACAATCTCTGCCTAGGCTTTCAGTTTTTTTTAAATCTCAAGTTAGGGCCCCCAAATAGCTCCGTACGGCCCTGTTGACGACCTAAAATACTACGTATAATTCTGGTAGCTATAGGTATAACTGTAAACAATCTGTACTTAATATTTGTAAACATATATTTTGGTTATGCCAAAATTGAAAACCAAGTAGTTATTGCATTGCTATTAAACTGATTACCTTTCTATCGCAGCTATATGCACTAGATGAATACCACAGGGCTGTTTCACTGATATATCATGTTACCTAAAACTATTAAAGAGTTTTGATGTATTCCGCATTTCAAAGCTATACATGTAGTAAATAACTCAGATATTTCTAAAGTCATTACCTCTAGATCGATTCTCATTGCATTTAACTATATCACAATATTGTCTTACTAAAACTAAAGTGTTGACAGATAGGCTGACACAGCCTTACCTGCCGTCGGTAGAAGTGGATGGTGCTTGCTTCCTTTGCCACTATCTTAACTTGGACCAAGAACACATCTGGCAGCTCGGTAGGGGGGACAACCGGCTTGGCTGGCCAGTTGGGAGAGGTTCTCAAATACAATGCCTGTATGATTGCAGGTTTATCCTGCAACTTTGACAGGTATGATTTAAACAAAAAAAAATAGTTGAGCTTCTCTTTAATTTAAATACATTTTTATGTCGCGAGTTTCTGTAGATTTTAGTTGCAACACTTTTTTTAGATGAATAATTTGGACTCGTCAGACGGTTATATTAAATGGTTACGGGCACAGACCTCTGAAGACACGGAAGGGGGGGGGGCGGGGGGCTAGAGTGGGAGACGACCCTGCTAGTGCTTATATATTATTTTAAATATCACGTTTCATTCTTGAACTACGATAGTTGTATCTACCATCTGATGGGGGGGGGGGAAGGGTGTCACACGATCGTATTCCTTGTTATGTCAAATAAGTCAGGAGATGTTCCTCTAATAGAATATCATTCACACTACAGGAAACAAAAAAAATGTTTAGTTCGGGAAGATGATGTCCCCCTTCATCCCCCCCCTTATCCCCCGGGGGAGGGCTTATCTGTGCCTAATGTTGTACGTCCATTCCGGTACCACATTGTACAGGCTACTAGAGGACGTGACATAATTGTACCGATAATAGGGTTAACGTTACACACACACACACACACACACACACACACACTCACATATAGAGAACAGTTTACAAGTAATTTGAGTCCGATGAGAGTTCGGAATAGCCAGAACTATCGCCGTACCAGTTGCACTTGGCAACTCTAAATTGATTAAACTACACAACAAGAAGCAGTTTAGCAAGGGGCTGGTAACTCGTCGTATTTGTTTATATGTCGGGTTATCTTTTCATTTTTATTAATATCCTAAATAGATATAAAAAAAAGAAACAAGAAAAATGTACATGGCCATCAAAGAGGAAAGTAACGGCTTCCAAGCAAGATCTCACATGTGTCTTAACAAATCAGGCGACCTGCTTATAGAAAATGAAATGGTTCTAGAAAGGTGGGCGGAATATTTTGAAGAAATGCTGAACATTAAAACTGACAGCGAAAATGGTGTACCAAACATTGCAGAGGACGATGGGGCAGAAATAGAAGAACCAACCATAGAAGAAATAAATAATATTATTAAAAAGACCAAAAACAATAAAGCACCAGGAGAAGATAACATAAATGCTGAGTTACTCAAATATGGAGGACGCACACTACACTTAGAAATACACAGGATGGTCAATAAAATATGGAAAGAAGAGATAATGCCAACAGAATGGGAAACAGCCTTAATAGTTCCGCTACACAAGAAAGGTTCGAAACTTAACTGCAACAACTACAGAGGAATCTCACTTCTCAACACTGTTTATAAAATACTAACAAAAATAATAGCCTGCAGAATAGGGAATTTCAGTGAAACAGTATTAGGTGACTATCAATGTGGTTTCAGGCCTAGCAGAGCAACCACAGACCAAATCTTTTCCCTTCGAAACACTCTAGAAAAATGTTATGAGCATAATATAAACCTACATCAGCTGTACATAGATTTCAAGATGGCATATGACAGCATCAATAGAAATTATCTTTACAAAACATTGCAGGAGTTGTGTATCCCCAACAAGCTCATTAGACTAGTACGTATGACATTAAACAACTCAAGAAGCAATGTGAAAATCCAAGGGGAAAGCTCAAGAGAATTTAAAGTAAACCAAGGACTTAGACAAGGAGACTCCCTTTCGTGCATACTTTTCAACTTAACCCTAGAAAAAGTCATAAGAAACGTACAGTTGGATAAGCGAGGAACTATAACACACTACCTCAGAAGTGAAAAAACAAAGTCTATGAAAACAGGAACAATATTTACAGAACCCATCCAATACCTTGCATATGCTGATGACATAACATTGATAGGAAAGCAAACCAAGGATATAGCAAAAGCATACATAGAATTAGAAACAGCAGCTCAGAAAGCAGGTTTAACAGTAAACGAAACAAAGACTCAATATATGCTGTTACAAAGAAATGAAAAAGAAGGAAGAGAAAAATTTTTCAAAATCAGTGATAGAGCATTTGAAAGAGTAGAAAACTTTAAATACCTGGGATCAACCATAAGTGAGAAAAACGATATAATGATAGAGATAAAAAACAGAATAGAAGTAGGGAACAGAATATATTATACACTGCATAAAATACTGAAAAACAGACTGATCTCCAGAAAAATTAAAAAAAAACATATACAAGACAATGATCCGGCCAGCAGTAACATATGGTAGCGAAACATGGACCATCAGCAAACAAGCAGAAAATATGCTAAACACTTGGGAAAGGAAAATATTTAGGAAAATATATGGGCCAGTAAAGGACAATAACGAGTGGAGAAGTAGAACCAATTCAGAGCTGTACGAACTAACTGTATGAAGAACCAAATATAACAGCTGAAATTAAAATGAATAGATTAAGGTGGGTAGGGCACATAGAAAGAATGGAAAACAACAGAGGTCCAAAAACGATTTATAAGACAACACCTAATGAGAAAAGGCCTAAAGGCAGGCCAAGATGCAGATGGTTGGAGGAAGTGGAGAAAGACCTTAAAGCCATAGGAGTGTGAGAGTGGAGGAAGAAGACCATGGATCGGGAAAAGTGGAGAAGTGTAGTATGGCAGGCCAGGGCCCTAAATGGGCTGTAGAGCCAAAGGAAGAAGAAATAGATATAAAAACAAAAAGTGTCGGAAGGTTTTCACTCCCGTTACTCCATACCCTCCCCCCCACCCACCCGCACCCCTCTCGGACGTCTCGCGTGATCTCACGAGATGTTTACTCTGTGACGTCATATTTAAGGAGATGACAGTCTGACAGAAGATTATTTGACAACGATGCCTTCCTTCGGTCTATCTGTCTGGGTGGGACGTTGTGTTGGTGGCGTGTCACGTGGTGACGTGTCACGTTATGAAAGTAGCGCGAGCAACGATCCAATGCTAGTCTTTTTAATGTGTGTATCGGAGGAGGAGGAGGAGGCGGACACGGGGTGAGGGGATAAACTAAATCAGAGTCGTTCTTATGGACAGGCCAACAAAGGCTGAAATAGGGCCCTTCCACAACTTAGATCCGCCACCCCTCTCCGTGTCAACAAGTTCACTCTGATGTAACAAAACACCGAACGACGAGACCGTAGGATACCCTCAAATGTATCTTCACCTAGGCCCTAGGGCAGAGTTGGGCAAACTACGGCCGGCGTCCCTTGAATTCGGCCTGTCGGGATTGTTCGATTAGGCTCGCCGAGCTATGCTCCCTCTCCTCTGTGCCTGTTTTCACCATTGACGTCCTCATTATATCACGAGTGTGCAAACATGATTGATCGACAAATCGATATTATTTATTTGATCATGTATTTATCTATCCTCCCTTGTCTCCTATTTCTGTATATTCGCTCTACACTACACCAGTATAATCAGTCCATCAGTCTACACCAGTCTACACTAGTCTACATCAGTCTACACCAGTCTACACCAGTCTACGCGTCTACAGTCTACACGTCTACGCCAGTCTACACCAGTCTACGCCAGTCTACACCACTCTACGCCAGTCTACACGCGTCTACACCAGTCTACGCAAGTCTACACCAGTCTACACCAATCTACGCGTCTACACCAGTCTACGCCCGTCTACACTAGTCAACACGTCTACGCGTCTACACCAGTCTACGCCAGTCTACACCAGTCTACATCAGTGGTCCAAACGTTTGCCTTTTCGCGATCCACTCGGATACGAGTTTGGTTTTCTCGCGTCCCGTCTATAAATTTAAAAAACAAAAATGAGAGATCGAGGAAAGAAACATCAAAATGTAATCGATTACATTCATGATTAAGTGATTATTAAAAGTTTTGACGATATGCTTCAAATGACCGATCAGCGCCATTAACGAGACCAGGGACAGTGATGGCGAATCTATTGGCACGCGGAGCCTCATCAGTCAGCACGTCACTAAGACGTCACTTTCTTTAATTTTAATTGGAGTGTTAGCACATTGCTATAAATAAGTGGGGGGGGGGGGGGTTTGGTTGAATTTTGGGCACGCGGCCCCAAAAAAGGTTCGCCATCACTGGCCTAAGCCGAGCGTCATTAGAAAATTACGAATTGTGTTCCCCCCACCTCAGCCGTTTGGGCATTGGGGATCATGAAGCCCCGCTCACACCTCCATCCCTAAGCCCGCGTATGTCACACACTGGTATGTGTATTTTTACGCCACGTGACACGACCTCTATGAAGTCCTTTTCCACCCCCCCTCGCCGATTTAATATCCTCGAGTCTTCCTCGTTGTCGTCTATCTGTCAATTCCATCTTACACTCCATTCCCCATACCCGCGACCCCAACCCCCTCCCCACTTTGTCAACAAGTCTAACAAGTTGCCAGATTTCAACCAAATATAAAAAAAAAAGAAATTAACGTCATCTTTTTTTTGTTCGCTTCTGGCCACAAGAAGACATAAGGAAATGTCTACATTGTGGCTTCCGACATCTTCTAATTATTGAAAATATGAGTGTCATGTTACATCATATATATATATATACATATATATATATATATGTATATCACAAAGTAAAATAACCGCAGTAAATATCACAGTGTGATATACACAGACACACAGAGAACACAACTCCAGTTACACACTGATGCTCTCTCCTGACTACACATACCATCACGTAACAGTCTCACTCGGTGGCAATGTGGATAAAAAAAATTGAAAAAATAATGACAAATAAAAGGGTGACTTGATTACGAGACTCTTATACAAGTAAACAC